>JAFMOC010000201.1:292500-392500 GCA_019802505.1 Corydoras sp. C115
AATCCCAGGTCCACTGAAGTTACCAGTGTGGGTCCTTGAGCAAGACCCTTAACCCTCATTGCTCCAGGGATGTTGTGATGAACCCTGTGCTCACCTTGTAAGTCGCTTTGGATAAAAGCGTCCATATTTTATTTATTTATTTAATTTGTCATCATCATCACAGTCATCATCGTCATCGTCATCACATCACACCGCAGCAACCCTGACAAGATGCAAAAGCACAACCCCTGAATGAATATAAAGAGAAACCACAGATACACGCCCTAGTATAGTTATATAGGGGGGGGGAGAACGTTTCGGGCGCTGGGCAGATACACCCAGGACAGGGCGCCAATCCATTTCTGGGCACACACTCACTCACACACTCACTCTCTATGGGGCAATTTGGAGAACTCAATTGACTTGATCCATGTTTTTGGACTGTGGGAGGAAACCGGAGATCCTGGAGGAAACCCACGCGGACATGGGGCGAACATGGAACATGGAAACTCCACCCAGATGGGGATTCGAACCGGGAATCCCTAGCGCTGAGAGGTGAACGTGCTAAACCACTAAGCCACCGTGCCGCCCTATAATTAAATTGTTATAGTTTTTTAATTGTTAAACATGGACACAGGCGGAGGGCGGCACGGTGGCTTAGTGGTTTAGCATGTTCTCCGCTCAGCGCTGGGGATTCCTGGTTCGAATCCCAATCTGGGTGGAGTTTCCATGTTCGCCCCGTGTCCGTGTGGGTTTTCTCCGGGTTCTCCGGTTTCCTCTCGCAGTCCAAAAACATGGATCAAGGTTAATGGAATTATCCAAATTGCCACCATATAGAGTGTGTGTGTAAATGAGTGTGCCTAGTGATAGACTGGTGCCCTGTTCTGGGTGTATCTACCCAGCGCCCAAAACGTCATCCCCCACGCCCACCCCCGTGACCACTGGACATCTGATCGCCAAACATGTTCATCTGTACATGGGTGTCCTGCACTGTTAATGCACTGTTAAGAGTCTTGGCCCTCCCAAGGTTTCTTCCTCAAAAAAAATAAATAAATAAACATCTCTTATTTTAGGCAGTGTTTTGTATGAATGACAGGAGACAACATTAACAGCTT
Organism: Corydoras sp. C115; assembly: GCA_019802505.1. NCBI lineage: Eukaryota > Metazoa > Chordata > Actinopteri > Siluriformes > Callichthyidae > Corydoras > Corydoras sp. C115. The sequence continues at coordinate 293,595 of JAFMOC010000201.1, forward strand.
TTTTTTTTAATCTCATCTTACATCCTGTTCAAGATGCGTTGCAATGCTCATTACTAGCTTACCCGCGGCCAACAGTCTGTTTTCTGGTGTATTGCTCTCTTGGCAACGGAAAACACAGAAAACCAGCTAGGCAGATGCCAACCGTTCATGGCATTCGTTGCCATCGTAAATTAGTGTTCTGGTTTCAAGTGCAAGGCTGAATTTGTCTGTGGCTACAATAACAAAGGCATACTGACACATCCTAAATCAATGATGTGTAACCCTGTGCTTCTTTTTACTCCATCCAAACCATCTTCATAGAAATCTGATCCACACAGGTTCAGTAGAATAGACCAACTACTGTTCATTGTACAAGGTTATGCTTAAGCTTATTCCGGAATATAAATTACTAAATTAGGTATGATATTGTTTTAGATTAGGATTAGGATTTAAGATTAGCATGATGGAAGCTGGTAAAATATTCATTCATTCATTATCTTCTGCTTTGTCCTATATTAGGGTCACGGGTGGGGTTCCCCATGCCCATCCAGGGGAGAACGTCTCGGGCGCTGGGCAGATACACCCAGGACAGGGCACCAATCTATCGCTGGGCACACACTCACACAGACACGCACACATACACACTCTATATGGGGCAATTTGGAGAACTCAATTGACTTGATCCATGATTTTGGACTGTGGGACGAAACCCGAGAACCCGGAGGGAACCCACGCGGACACGGGGAGAACATGGAAACTCCACCCAGATGGGGATTCGAACCGGGAATCCCTAGTGCTGAGAGGCGAACGTGCCAACCACTAAGCCACCGTGCCGCCACTGGTAAAATATAATGACCCTAATTGTAAATAAGAATGTGTACAACCATTTGACCCGAGTTTTGTTAATGAAGCAAAATGACTAAGTTGTAAATGTTAATTCAATCAAATTGAATTCAAGGATGCAGTTATTTTCTGTACATATCTCAGTAAATACCAAGCCGTGAGCTTATCAGAGCTAATCAGCGTATCATGATCTTTAAAGCAAGGGGGCTGTTAAGGAACGAAAGGAAGAGGCATGAGGACCAATTAACATTTGAGTCACTTCTCGTCATTAGCAGGTCTGTGTAGCTCGACCACACGCAGAGATCAGGACACAAATATACTCTGTACTTAATTACAAGTGACGCAATGCTTGTGAACTTTCATAGCAAATATCGGTACCAATGAAAGGCTTTACATCTAGATGATCAGAATTCTCTTGTTTGGTACGTTTTTATCAATTTTAGTCAGATTATAAATCTTTGGTCTATTACAACCACAGGATTATGATGCCAAACTGACACTTTGCAGTGACCTTATCACAGTTTCTCCTACAGAGATGTGCCTCCACCACCACCACCACCACCACCACCTTCCTGCTTTCATCTTTACACCCAAACATCTCTTTAATTTAGACTCACATGCACACACACACACACACACACCTCTTGTCTTCAGGTTAATAAAACTAATACCTACATCCCTACTTCCATCCTTTTAGTTGTTTGCTCTCCCAACCAATTACGTCTCTCCCCCTCCCCAACAACACGCTTATATAAAACTCACCTTATGTGGTGTTTCTCAGTTACTCTTCTCATCGGACTTAGTGAGGTAATAGATTTTGCGATGTATAATAGGATGTGCCCTCAGATGCCGGTGCTTGTCCTGGCCCTTTCTGTTCTGGGGTTTGTCAGCTGGGTTCGAGCAGCCCCCCGAACAGACATACTGACACATCTGCTTCAAACCGAATCAGAAAGGAATAAGGCAAGTATTTCCTTTGGGTTCCAAATCTCACCCGCTTAATTTATTGTCATTGTTCATATGAGTGGAATTATCTCTTAAACATGTTATTAAAATTATATTTTGCTGAAATGTTTAAACATTTATATTTAACGACTTCATTATGTTAATTTCCATCTATAATTTGTAAATTTCCCACATTGTGGGACAAATAAAGGATCATCTTATCTGATGCAACTAACAGATTTTAAGTGAAATATGACTTTTCTTTTTTTTAAGGACTTTGCCCACAGCCTCCTTCTGAAGCTCCTTGCAGAGATGGCGATCCCACCGGAGCAGGACACGCTTTCGATCGAAGATAGCGATGAAGTGAGGAACCACGTCGTCCGCCAGCTTCCCTTAACCCAGCGTGAGAGGAAAACTGGCTGCAGGAACTTCTTTTGGAAGACCTTCACCTCCTGTTAGGTGCACCTAGTAATTATTTTTATTTTCGTCCTTAAACGTTTAGACTGTTCGCTTTTGTACTTGTCCTTTTGTGAAGGTTGCACCTGGAGGAGAGCTAATGGAAACGATTTCCCTGAATTCAGGGTGTGGATTGATTTGTTTTAATAATGTATTTATTATATTATATTGCTGGATAAAAAAAATGACTGCATTTTAAAATGTCTCAGCTGTGTAGTAATAAAGATCAATTCAAATAAAATCTATAAAAAAGACAAGTTGACTCTGTAACTGTCAAAAAAAAAAATGAGAAAGATTCTGGTATATTCAGTTGTTAAGTCATATTAGAACTCCAAAAGAGATGAAAAATATTAAGATACAAACTCAGTGTAAAGAAAAAGTTTTAATTTACATTCAGTTGTTATACATGATCAGAAGCATTTGGAACAGAGCTGAGAAAAACGTTTAGTCCTTTTCATTGTTCTCTGCACACCACCATAATCATAATACAAAATGATAAACACAAAAATAACTTACTTCCAAAATTTTGTTGGAATCTCGGGTTGAGATTTAGTTTATAGTACAGTGTTAATGGCAGGAGAATGCTAACTCATCAGTTCAACATCGCTATGAAAATGCAAAGGACAAAACCCAATCGATGCAAAAGCCTAGAATGAGATTCGCACATCGGTCACCTGAACATCTCTTAAATCCATATTTATAATGTAAAACCATTGATAAGCTATAATACAATACGTCCTTCACAAAACAGCTGGATGTTGATTTCCAATAAAGTTAAAATGCAGGTACAAAGTCACTCCACTAAAGGGCTGCAAAATAGCACCTTCATTTGAAGAGGATCTGGAGAGAAGACGTGCATAAGAAGGTTGAGTAACACCACAGGAAAAGGAGTTTGGCTTCCCAAAAATATATTTTAAGGCTTAACTTCGGTGCTGAATTTATTCCTGGGCTCGTAGCCAGTGAAATGCTCTGCTCAGCCCGGCAGGGTCACAAACACAATTTATACCTATATGAACAATTGTCTCCTGAAGTCGTCTGACCCTAATGCCTTTGGACTGTAAGAAAATTCATCATGAGTCATTAGTGGAAACCAATGAAGAACATGCAAAAATCCACTGCCGCTACCCTCTGGAGATTTTGGCGTGCCACCAATCAATCACATCAAGGATCTTCTTGTTCTGAGACGATACCCATACCATGCAGTCTAAAATACAAAGTACTATTACTTCAATGTTTATTTCATCATCTAGAAATTTATAATTCCAAAAATAATCTTTAACAGCTTTTAAACTCAAGAGTGCAGTTTTGCCTTCCACTTCTAAACACTATATATAACTCAATCATCTGTACATGCCTACAATATCCTAACTGCAGTACGAGATCCCTTTATAGCATCTTTACGTTTTACTACTTCACATTTATTTCCATGATCAACGAGTTCATAAAAGAATAAATCAAGGTTCTTCCTTATTCGGCTCCTTCACGTAGCCATGATAAAACATAATGAGGCTGAGCGGAGCGGAGGTTTGGGGTCGGGACAACCGAATCAGCATAACGATCAGTGTGAGTACCCTGATAAACAGTTCACCATGACATTGTCGACAGCATCAGAGGCAGGAATTCAGCGGTTAAGATGCCATTAGGTACAAAGCAACTCGAAAATACTTTAGTGAAAAAACAAAAATAAAAATGTGTTAATTAATACGGCTCACTTATGATTTCACCCCAATACAAAAGCTCAAATGTGCAGTTATTAAACAGGTGCAGAGCTGTGCTGCAGGCTGTAGGGAATTTTTAGTGGACTGTTAACATCATAATGCTTTCTGAAGGAAATGTAGGTGTAAAGGTTTAAGTTGAAATCTGAACCTAAAATAAAATACTGCTGATAATGCATCAGACCCTAAGATATAACCCTGTTAGTTAACAAAAAAACCAAAAAAACCCATACACCCAATTAAAGTGGCCGATGATAAAGAAACGGGTTGAACTTCATGACTAACTATAGCCCTGAGTTTGCAGAGTTCAACTGTCCCGTTCAAGAAATGATTCTCTTAAACAATTCAGCTGAAGTGGGTTGGGGGAATAAATGTGTTTAAACAGATCATCTCTATTAAGAAGCTGCATGGACGTATTTAACGAATGATGAGGCGGAGGGTCTTAGCAGTCAGTTGAGATTTTGGCTGATAGATCCTGGATTCGCCGAGCACTGCAGCTCTTGCACAGAATGTGACCATCCAGAGGGTAGCAGCCTCGGCCCTCTCCTTCAGACGAGAGGAGCAAGCCGCACTCCTGCGCCAAACACAAATTGTTAGTTAATAACTAAACCTTATTAGAAATAAGCATGGCCACAGTTCACAAGTCAATAGTGATGTGTGGAACCTTCATCCTCACTCAAAACTGTTCCAGACAAGGTTTAGGAGCTTAATAAAACTCACCTCACACACATAGCAGTTGACATGAAAACTACGATCCAGGGCTACAATCCTCACGGTCTCTTCCTGACCCGGCTCGGGCATGATGGGCTCACCGCACACAGAGCAGCGCGGTGCAAACTTCCTACACACAATAATAATAATAATAATAATAATAATAATAATACATTTTATTTCATAGGCGCCTTTCTGACACTCAGGGACACCTTACAGTTTTACAATAGGTATTAAAAGATTAAATTATGACAGCATTAAAACAAGTAAAGACAACAGAAGAAGACAGAATAAACACACACAATGTACTGTACATAATTATCTGCTTTAACCATTTTTCTTTTTTCTTTTAGTTCAAGGCGACGCCAGCCCCTCATTCTCCACCCGACCAAGATGCTACAGCTACGTAAATATCAGTGTAATATGTGGGATACTGTGCAGTAATCTGATCAATGTTGCAGAATTTGTCATTATGAACAGACCCACACTACACAACTCCAGTTAAGGATCATTATGGTCCTGTTTATTTTACAAGCTGCACTAATAAACAGAACCTAATTATTCAAGTACCAATACTTGGGTGGTAAAGCTGGTTCTGAAGTTTAATGTTAACATGATGCATACCAAAAAAGAAATAAAAATAAAAGAATTTTCAGGGTGCCCCAGGATTTTTCAGAACACCGAGGTTTATTAGAACCCTTAAAGCTACCTGCAAATAACGGTCTGGTCTTGAGCAGTTACATTTGGGCACAATACTTATCTTAGTGTTTTCTCATTTACCTGTGAAAATCGTTAATACAGTGAATCTGTGAGGTGGCGTCCACAGTAAAAGGAACTCCATCCAGACAGCAGCCACACACCACACAGGTAAAGCACCGAGGGTGATACGCCTTCCCCATGGCCCGCAGAATCCGGTCCAGGATCGGGTTGGAACACTTTGAGCAGCGCTCCAGTGTGCTCTGCATTTCACAAAAACATGAACTTCGAGTTCAATAAGAAACCAAAATGTATATTAAGTTCACCAAATGGAAATAGACAGAACCATACTCACAATATAACAACTCTCACAGTAGCTTTTTTTGTCCAGTGCATAAAACGGCTTGCCTCTGAGTTGGGTACGACAGGTAATACACGTAAAGCACTCCACGTGAAACACCTGCTCCATAGCTATGCAGCCACTACCGTCCCCCAGCACATTATCTCCACATCCTGCACACCGGCCTAAAAAAAAAGGGTATAAACATTGAAATTAAACCGTTTTTGTGTCATTGTTTACAATTTAACAGAATGCACATTCATACCAAAGTATTCTTCTGTAGGGGGATGATTCATATCATACATCAACTTCTTAGTAAGTCGATCCAGCTCTTCCTCAGGCCTCTGCACTGACCCCTGGTGGCGCAATAACACAGTTGCATCATTAAATTTCAATTACATACACACAAATTTTCTATATTTTGTTTTCTATTGGTGCAATCAGCGCCAGGTTAGTTTTAACATTACCACTGCAGAAAGACTTTACTCAACACACTCTCACACATTTGGAAAGAGAACAGCTTACCTTACTAGACTGATATGCCACTCCCTGCTCTTGTCCTTTTTTTGCTTGCGGCCCCTGTATTCTTGTTGGTACTTGAGTCCCACTCGAGCCTCCTTTATATGCAGCTGGATCACCGTGGGCCTCCTGAGCAGGAGGTGGTGGTGGTGGATACCAGCCTATCCCCTGTCCTTGGATTTCTGGGTATTGTGGACGGTCCGGGCGCCGATCATGTTGGCGAGGAGGGGGTGGAGTGTAGGCCTGTTCTGCCTGACGCCCACTCTGTGAATAGGTAACAGGCTGGGCGGTTTTCACCTGCACACTAAAGCGTGGGCCACTTGGTGTGGAGGCCGTGGTGTAGGAGGCCGGAACAGGTTGTGGGTATGGTTTATGAGTGGTGGAGGTCTGAGACGGATAAACATAGTCAGGCTGTTGAGTGGAGGCGTAAGGTGGAGAAGGATGATAGTGATTCTGTGGATAAGGAGGGTACGGCATCGAGGGTCTGCTCTGAGACGGTGCAGCACTCTGCACTGGGGGCTTGTAGCGTTCGGTGTGGAGCGGCTTGTTGTAAGGCACATTGTCGTATAACTGCAGAACAAAGGTTCAGATTAGTGTGGGGATAAAAAAAAGTGTAAAAATTACCCTAGAAATAGTCATTTAGAACAATGCCTTTAATTACAGACATATACATCATGTTTTACTTCATTTTACTTGGTGCGTCAGTCATAGATCAACAAACATTCTCAACTATATCATTAACTGCTATAATGTTTTGACACTGTGAAAGAAATTCCATTCTGAACAGACACTGGGAAAATTTCTAAAACTGCAGACCTGGAATTTGTGCTGCACAGTCTGCAAAAATGATCTCAGAACAATAATATTGTACCTGTGTGCTTGAGTTTTGAGGATGACTTTCCAAATCGGCTAGCATACAAGTGAGAGAATCGATCTCTGCATCAATACTCGAGGGGTGTTTGTCAGCTCCCCGAATCTGGGAACAAGGAGAGGTAAAGAGAAGCATGCACACAGGGCAGGAACTAATTTTATGAAACAAAAAGGTTTTGAAAATGTTATTTTTATTTCATTAAGTATTTCTGTTTGGGGCGGCACGGTGGCTTAGTGGTCAGCACGTTCGCCTCTCAGCGCTAGGGATTCCCGATTCGAATCCCCATCTGGGTGGAGTTTCCATGTTCTCCCCGTGTCCGCGTGGGTTTCCTCCGGGTTCTCCGGTTTCCTCCCACAGTCCAAAAACATGGATCAAGTTAATTGAGTTCTCTAAATTGCCCCATAGAGGGTGTTTGAGTGTGTGAGTGTGTACCCAGCGATGGATTGGCGCCCTGTCCTGGGTGGGTCTGCCCAGCGCCCGAGACGTTCTCCCCTGGATGGGCATGGGGAACCCCACTGCGACCCTAATAGAGGATAAAGCGGGAGATAATGAATGAATGAATTTCTGTTTGGACTTACATGGTGATCATAGCTCGTCATGTGTTGACTCCAGAAATGATCATCTTTATGCCCTGGGGAGTAATAATGCTCTCCTTTTTGTGACAGGGGATGGTAGGATGAGGGCCCTGAGTAGTCATCTTGATGTTGATGATGCATATTTCCTGCTAAATAACACACACACACACACACACACAGATTTATTGTTAGTTAACCAGTTTCACTATTGAACTATAGACAAAGTATTAAGTATTGGTGTGGAAAATCATACAGAACAAAACCAAAACCACTACAGCAAAAAAAATAAATTTTGGCCAAAAAAAAAAAAAAGTGTAAAATCTTAGGACTTTTCTTAGGAACTGATAAAGGTAACGCAACACTGTCACATGACATCTACTCTGCATTACAATTTTAAAAAGCAATTTCTGGAAGCAAATTTGAGACCATTAGTAAAAACAGTGCATTTTTAAAACAAAGAGTAAACAAAGGCTGTGACGTAAGTGTAGATTTTCAACACAACTGTACTTTCATTAGGTTTAATGGTAACATAATGTTATATAATAATTACATATTTAAATAGAAAACTCATGAACACTGGTTCTTTAACAGGACAATTTAAAACGTACCTTAAAATCTTTTGAGAGACCAGAATAAAGTCCCTCGAATCTGTGTGTAGACCTAAAACATGCTGCACATGCAAAATGGTCCTAGAATATCTCAGAACTAAAAGGATTTTGTAAGTAATGGTGACTGTTGGTTCCTAAAATAGGAACAAAAAGCCACCATGCTGCTACAATGTTTAAAAGTTGTAAGCTGATAGCTGTCAAAATGGGAGGTACCAAGTTAATTTTGGCTGACCAGAGTTTCGCCATGGCCACACTTACCATGACCTCCATGTTGTTTTTGTTTTTATTAATTATCATTGATTAGTGAATTATATATAATACATAGTATAATATTGCATGTAAATAAAGCTGCATGCAATGGTCTGCGTTTTTAATGAGAGTTAATGTTTATAGGACACTATTCTGTGCAAATAAATCCTAAGCAGGCATTTATTAGCACATACCATATGTATTGATTCATGTGCATATTAAGCAAAAAAAAACAAACAAACAGAAAAAAACACATTCTTACGTGGAGGCCCGGTAGCCATGAGTCGTACGGGAACCCCATTTCCTGCTCCATTTTGATCATACGCTCCATACTTGGACCTCTGGTCAGATGGACTCTTTTTAGGAGGCATGTAATAGGCAGGACTGGAATGTGACATCACTGCTACAGGTCTTTCAAGACTATCCTGTGTCCTCTGAGGCAGTCAGGTAGGGCTGGACATAACGTGCCACTACAGGGGGGGTAAAACCAATTACAGGTCACTTACCGTTATAAAAACACCCAGAAAGACAATTCTGTAATTTAAGCTGCATCAAATTCCATGTTTGGTTTAAAACCTAGATATTTTAATAAATGTATGCACTAGTACCAAGTATATATATATATATATATATATATATATATATATATATATATATATATAAGATCCTTTGTACAAGTTTTCTTTGCAAATATGAAAACACTTTTTGATGAGGTGACACTGCAGTCTATACACCATGTCAGGAGACCCATGCAAGAGCCTCATATGGGGCCTCGGGGCAGGGCAGGCTCTTTACAGGCCCAGCTAGCTATGTCCAATGGGTGGAAGGCCAGATATCAAATTCCTCACTGCTGCAGCTCCAGCAACTTCAAGACTACTTAGACATTAATCCCAAACTGATTTTCTGTAAGAAAGCAAAACAGTTATAATAATTCCTTTTGTGGAACAGTTGGATTTCCATGCATTTAATGTGTTTGGAAACAGTTACTTAGGGAACCTAGAGGATACTGTAATCTGTATTTCCTCCAGTCAACTGTACATACACTTAAAAAGCAGGAAAAGGGAACCATTCCCAAGCAAGAGGGGAATTCCAGGGGTCCTCGAGCAAATGGCCTCCCACACTGACAACTCCCACAGGTGCAAAGTTCCTCTTGATCCCCCACTGGCACAATGGCCATTGTCCTAATATTTCGCTGTGACCCTTTGTGTACAAAATTCTACATCAGAATGAGATCGGAAATGTTATGCAATTATTTTTTTTCAGCCATCCATCTGGACTCGCACAATGTCCAAATCACAATAGTCAGTGGAACCCAAACAGGGTCACTCCTTCAGGATATCAATATTAAGATTCTGATCTCAGGGTTTTTTAGTCTATTAAGTATAGTTTATATTTAACATTGTAATGAAATCACATGAAACATTTATTATTAAGTGTTGAATAAAAAACTGCACTTTAATTTGTTACCAGTGGGATGGAATTGAAACTTTTACAAAGTCACTAACACAAGCAAAAAACATCTGTGAAACCTTTAAAAGCCTATTCCACAGGTCATGGGGCAAAAGGATGAGAAGCCTCCTGGAAAGTTCACCAGTCCATCACTGAGCAGACACACTGACAAAAACATCATTTAAGCCCACACTTATACAGTGGGGCAATTTGGACATCTTCAGTTTTATCTATACGCATGTTTCGGAACCCATCACATATAAGAGGAAAACATTGGTTTGGATTTTTACCAATCAAGACTACAGCAGTGCAGGTTACAAAAGACAGGTTAAGACTTGTGTTCAGGCTGTCAGCATAAACAGTTTAACCATGTAAAAGTGATAAGGTAACAGTAGCTATTACTTAATTACTTAAACAATTGTTTATAATGAAGGTTTAAAGACACCATCCTGATACCTACCACAATTTGAACATGTGGTACTAAACTCACACTGAACATGATTATCGCAAGGTTTTGTTCAGGTTGACAGCTGAACAAAGAACTAAAGCCATGCCAGCTCTCTTACTTCTAGGTTTGGTGGGAAAAATCCTTCTCTTAAGTCAGTTAAAGACAGCACTGCGTGGGAATGGTGTTTTTCTCTGCTATCAGGTGAACGCAGAAAAACATGATCTGCATGATTGGGCATTAGCCCAAAAAAGTAGTCTGTAGCCGTTCAAGCTGGTGACACTCTGTCCATGTAAAATCAGATTATACAGGGGATTTGAGATGCCAACCTATACATTACATCATTCTGTATTCGACTTGAAAGACAGGTTGCAGAGTACAGCCATGTACTCTGCAATGACATGCCATGATACAGCATACCTAATGAAATAAGGGTTGAGGGTCCTGCCTGAGGGCTAAAAACAGCAACTACAACCAAATCAGGGTTTAAACCTGCAGACTGAGAACATAAAGGACCTCTGTTCACCGCAACCAGGTATGAAACACGATGTCAGACGAATATTTCACCATCAACGCTTAACTTGATGACTAATGCAAAACATAGGTCCTGAAAAGAATTCCCATAATTTCCCTTGTGAGTCAGTGCACCTAATTTCTCAATAATTCCATGTATAAAGCATTTAGGTAAATTAGATGAATCTTTAAAAAAAATTTTTTTTACACTAGTATGTAGTGGGCTGCACGGTGGCAATAGGGATTCCGGGTTCGAATCGCAATCTGGGTGGAATTTCCATGTTCTCCCCGTGGGTTTCCTCCGGGTTCTCCGGTTTCCTCCCACAGTCCAAAAACATGGATCAAGTCCATTGAATTTTCCAAATTGCCCCATATAGAGTGTGTTTGTGCGAGTGAGTGTGTGCCCAGCGTTGGATTGGTGCCCTGTCCTGGGTGTACGTGCCCGGCGCCCGAAACGTTCTCCCCTGGATGAGCATGGGGAACCCCCCCACGACCTTAATAGAGGATAAAGCGGAAGATAACGTATGGATGGACAGTATGTAGTAAGATAAGATAAGATAAGATAAGATAAGATAAACCTTTATTTGTGTGGGGAATGGGGAATTTCACATTCTCAGCAGCAGATACATTAGAAGAAAGGTGAAAAAGGTATCTAGTCATTAGAAGAGATTAAAAAAAACTAGGAATTTTTTTTAATAGAATTAAAAATCTATATATACACAATGAAATTCTAATTTTTCAGTTACAGTCATACATAGTGATCTGAGGGTGGTGGGTTTGTATCCATGGCCTAACCCTCTTTAGCTGCTGGTACCACTGCATTCAACAGGTAAACCGTGCTGTCACTGTGACGCTGTGAACACATTTCGATACTGACAAATGTTTTAAATGAAGTTAAAACGCAAATAAATCAGACGCTTATCATCCGTAAACCGCGAACGCCTGGCTCTCAGAACGCTTGGCCGCGCTGCGTACCGACACCACGCCGACTTGGTGCGCATCCGACTCCGTTACGATTCGAACTCAAAGCCGAGGACTGGCGGCCGCAGCGCGCCGACATCTTCATCCGCAAAACGCGGCGAGTCCGACGCCGAGATTCGACCAACATGCGTGTTACACAGACGGCATCGGACTTCCAAACGTCGTGGGCTCGCCCTGCAGTCCGATCGTGTGCAATCGGACGCCGATCGGTTCTTACGAAACTAAATCGGTTATAAAGACGCGAGGTTCGGGCGTTATGAACGTTAGAGAGAGAGAGACGGGCGCAGGAAGCGCGGCTATAATGTTAGTATTATAAACCCGCGTACCTCCTCCTCGATCGACGCTGGCTTCTGCTCCACCACCTCCACCTCTATATCCGGACTCCTCCGACTCCCATCTGCCAAGACATCATCCGGATTAGGTTGGAACTTCGGCTCCGTGTGAATCGTGCAGTCGCAGCTCAGTGAAGCTCAATCGCACTAAACAAATCTTTAAAAAAAACAAACAAAAAAAACAATCCTTCATCATGTAATAACGCTCGACCCGCACGGGCTGCTTAGAAACAATGCACGGCGCTAACCCAAGGCTGCGACTCCCCACAGCGCGCCTCCGTCCACACCACGGACCGCACACGGCCTGCGCCCTCAACACCCACCCGTTAGAGAGTTTTGGGGGTGCCTACCTGCGGGCTTCGAACCCACACCGCTCTGCGATCGAGGACACTCCGCGGTGGATCCCGGGCTCGGAGCGGTACGGGCATGGGAAGGGCGTGACGTCAGTGCGCCGGGGTGCAGCGCGCCGCGTCCTGCGGCTCTGGATGAGTCAGTGTCCCGTAACGGAATGACAGATGGCGGCGCTCATCCTCAGAATTGTGCAAGGGGTCCGTCCATCCATCTGTTATTTAACGCTTTATCCTGTACTAGGGACCCCCCCATGCCCCCATGCCCATGCCCAGGGGGGAACGTTTTGGGCGCTGGGCAAATACACCCAGGATAGGGTGCCAATCTATCTCTGGGCACACACACACACACAGACACTATATGGGGCAATTTGGAGAACTCAATTGACCTTGATCCATGTTTTTGGACCGTGGGAGGAAACCGGAGAACCCGGAGGAAACCCGCGTGGACACGGGGAGAACATGGAAACTCCACCCAGATTGGGATTAGAACCGGGAATCCCAAGCGCTGAGAGGAGAACATGCTAAACACTAGGCCACCATGCCGCCCTTCATTCATTACCTTCTGCTTAATTTTCTACTAGGGTCGTTAGGGGAGGGAGGGGGGGGGGGTCACTTCACTTTGGAGAATTCAACTGACCTGGATCCATGTTTTTGGACTGTGGGAAGAAAAACCGGAGAACCCGTAGGAATCCCACACGGGTACGGGGAGAAGATGAAAACTCCACCAAGAACCCGCAGAAAACACAATCGGACATGGTGAGGATGTGAATACTTCTTCATTCATTCATGGTTCAGTGTTCGTGTTCATTTGCAACACTTTTTTTTTGTTCTTTAGATTAAATCATGACCCTTTTAAAAAATCATAATATCAAACTATCGCATGCATTTTTCGGAAGCAGCCATGCAGTCTCCATCGAACCCCATAGAGCATCTGTGTGGTTCTGTCAGCATAAAAATGAAAAACTTCGAAACCAACAATACAGACTAATTGAAGGCTACTATCAAAACAATGTGGGCTTTAATAACATATTCGCAGTGCCACAGGCCGATTGCCTCCAAGCCATTCCACACCAATGCAGTCATTTGTGGTACAGAGGTTATAACCACATACAAAGTGTATAAATAAACATACTTTAAAAATTAGCATGCTACAAATGTGAAATATTTAACTAATTTAACTTTTTAATTAATTAATTAACAAAAACTTGACATTCTGTTTTTTTTGGGATGCACTGAGAGATGCACTTTATTTTATATTTTTATAATTACAGACTGTAGTGCATCTGTTTTTCTGCATATCTGTTTTTCTGCATATCTGTTTTTAATCCCCATTCACTCTGTTCATCAATGATCTGGATCCCAGCATCATGCAGGTAGAAACATGTGAGCACTTATGAAGGATTAGAAAGAAGATGACTAACACAAATTATGCAACAACAGATGAGTCACTGTCTTTGACTTTACATCTACAAGGTGGGGCAATAAGGTAGGCATGTCTAATAGAGTCTACGTAGAGTAAAAACTGTTGTTTCAAATAACAGAATTATCTTCACAACCCAAAAAGTACCTGATCTGGGTACCCTGAGGTCCTGTGGTGTCATGACAATAGCAAACATTTGTAGAGTAAAGAAGACAAACAAAGTACATAGAGAAACAGATAGACGGAACTCTGTAAGTGTAAAACTCATTGTTATTGTGGAACTGATAAACTGAACTGATGAAATGAGGTTAGTGTATAAACAATGAATGATTCAAACCTAATAAAGTGGTCAGTGAATGTACATTACACACACACACACACACACACACACACACACACACACACACATTTTCCCATATAATGCCCTTGAACATTAGAATAAAGATTTATGATTTATAGTTTATAATAGATTTAAAATGATTTACTGTTTCAAAATAATACTTTCTCATGGTTAATTTAATGACAACTCACTGTTAACACTTTTAACAGAAATTGGTATGTCAATGAGTAATTTATTCCTCACACACACACACACACACACACACACCACACACACACACACACACACACACACACACACACACACACACACACACACACACACACACGCATGCATTGCTCATCTATTCCAGTCCTAGTACTTCAAAGGAAGTTCTTATTTATTATTTCTCCTTATTGTCTTTTGTATATTATTCTAATGTTTCTGCCTCCTGACACCTTCAGAAAGAGGACAAACAACCCACTCCCCCCCCGACACACACCGGATACCCCAATTATGTGTCCTTATATGTTCAAAACAGCACTGACAGGAAGAAGCAGGTTAGCATGCAGGTTTTGTTATTTGTTGCTGTAAACCTGTTGCCATTTATCAATGATTAAAATAAATAAAGTGAAATAGATAATGTATACATTTTTGTTATTGTAGTTTAGCATTGGTGCATTGACCATGTTTAAGATGCTGTGAAAAAGTTGTCCACTTATCCAACATGTCAGACCTCTCAAACGCTCTTATTGATTGATTGGCAGAAATTCCTAACAGATATGTTTTAAAATTTCCTAGAAAGTTTTCCTAAAAGAGTGAAAGCTGTCATCTTCAAAGTGCCAGTAGGGATGTGGTGGTGGGGTGGGAGGGGGGTGTGGGTAACCATCCTAGAAAGGAATGTCAGAAACATTCCAGCAGATATAATGTGTCCCAATACTTTTGTCCTTATAAACCATGTACAGTCATGAAAATAATATAGTTGGATCCAATTACATTATGTGTGAGCAAATGGCTTTAAAAGTTTAAACCTACTGTATATGCATCTAATGATATCTAAAGTCTCTTTTACTATAGTACCTATAAGCATTATAACTTTTTTAAGGTGCCATATAAGATGTTTCATTAACTTCTGATGAATCATAAATAATATCCCTCCTTCCAGGCCATGCACTAAGATGCAAGCAGTGAAATGCCGTTCTGGATTAAAGTGGGGCTGCTGCCAGTCAGACAGACTGTACGGTTTCCGCTAATTGGTGAACCTCCTTCAGTAATGTTCTCACTTTTCCTCAGCCACCCCCTCTTTTCCGTTATTCGCACAATGCCTGGAAGTTGCCTAGACCCACATCTAGTTATATATTTTTTTTCTCTTGTTTTCTTACATTTTCCAAGTCTCCTTTACAAGCCAAATGCACAGCTCATTCTTTCTTCCAAACAAGTGAGAAGACAAAGACCCTCATGCACTTTACACACCCGTCCAAAAGATACTTCCGACTCGCATTATCCAGTTCTTTCTATGACATCTGCAAAATATGTCGTTCATTAATATGAGTCTTGGCCAAGGGTTCTGTTAGAGAAGGTGATATTAGGGCAATCATAATGCTGTTAAATCAAAGAGATCCTTAAAAAGATCTATATTTAATTATAAGGTTGATTGCAATTCATTACATTTAGATTTAATAATTTAGTGGACGAGGGCGGCACGGTGGCTTAGTGGTTAGCACGTTCGCATCTCAGCACTAGGGATTCCCGGTTCGAATCCCCATCTGGGTGGAGTTTCCATGTTCTCCCCGTGTCTGCGTGGGTTTCCTCCGGGTTCTCCGGTTTCCTCCCACATTCCAAAAACATGGATCAAGTCAATTGAATTCTCAAAATTGCCCCATATAGAAGTGTGTCTGTGTGAGTGAGTGTGTGCCCAGCGATGGATTGGCGCCCTGTCCTGGGTCTATCTGCCCAGCGCCCGAGACGTTCTCCCCTGGATGGGCATGGGGAACCCCACCGCGACCCTAATAGAGGATAAAGCGGGAGATAATGAATGAATGAATGAATTTAGTGGACGCTTTTATGCAAAGCGATTTACAAATGAGAACAACACAAACCTGATCATTATCCTGTCCCGCATCCGTTTTTAAATATTTTTTTTTTACATCAGGTGTTTTCTATTTATATTTTACATAAATTCTTTGCAAGATTATAAAATACAGATTATTGAGCAGCTTTAATAACAAGCATTAATAAGCATTTACAAATTCCTGAAAGCACTTCTGTTTTCTGCCTTTGTGTATGTATGTATGTACAGTATGTGTGTGTGTGTGTGTGTGTGTGTGTGTGTGTGTGTGTGTGTGTGTGTGTGTGTGAACAGAACATGTAATTAATTGAAATATTGTTTATGATTTTTTAAATTTTCTATTTAATGTACCGGGTGTCTAAAAGTAATAATGATTATGATTGTTAAAATATCCTCTTTTTAATGCTCTTTTTCTGTAGATACCCCCCAAAAAAGTCTAACTCAAGGTGGTCCTATTGCAGCTAGAAAGTAAAAGCATCTTTGTTGGAAATACTATATGTTCAATCGTATTTGGACACCTACGCATTACAAGTACATTATGACTTCCCTTTCTATTTTGGTTCATTCTTTACAGTAAATATGGTTTGTGTGAGAATACAATTTTTGCTCATTCACCCAGAAAAGCATATGTAAGGTTGAAAAACTGTAATGGATGAACAGACCAGTCACACAATCTCACCAGACTCACCCAGACATGACTTTATGGACCTTAGTTTGCAGTAGGTCACACACTCAAACATGCGTAGTGTGAAATCATTTAAATTGAACTAATAAAAACCTGTCCACTTTTATTCCCAAAGTATTCAGGCTTTGGAAATAAAGGGGTGTTGTTTTTCACAGGTGTACCACTATGAACAAGAAATGCATGGAAAATCAGTGTGAATGTAAAATCAGTGTAAACTTGTGTGTGTATGTTGAAGATGAGGTAACTTCCACTTTGTTTTTCACTTATTGGAGACCCAAGTGGCCCCTACATCCCCAGTCTTGTTCTGCGCTCAGCCTTATTGACGGATGTCCTGTGCAGGCGTTTCGTACCCGGCGCTGTGTGTATGTGTGTATGTTGCTCACAGGAAGCATCGAGGAGATGGAGAGGTTAGGGGGGCTAAGAGGGTGTTTTCATGGTTCCTGCACATCTGTGTGTTGCATTTCTTTAGCTGTTGTTTTTCAGTTGTGACAAAACGGTATTACCCTGGATCGTTTTTTTTTCACTCTCCCGTTTCCTTCCTCCTCATGCCCATAACAAGGGCCCTGAAACATACACATGGAAACACAAAGACACAGGAAACCGGACTGAGGTTCTCAGATGCTCGTGTAAGTAGTATTGTTGAGTCGTGTATTCATGCTTCACCTGCTGACCTGGTTGCAAATCTGTGCGAGGTTAAGGTCAGGACCTGGCTTTGTTCGGAAGAGGGGCGTTGATCTAGGTTTTATTATCAGTTTAGGAAAATCTGATCATTTCCAGGGTGAAACATCTTTAGTAAAAGGATCCTGGTTGTATATTGCAGATCACTTTTTAGGAACTCACCCTGTTCGTACAACCTGCACGCCTGTTTTCTTTAAAATATGAAAAGAAACTGGTGGATCAAGAAAAAAAAAATCCTAATGCTTACATTTCACAAAACTCCACACAGACAGTGGTCAGTGTTGAGACCCAGTTTGAAGATGAGCAGCAGCCTTGTTACCTAAAAGGAAAATGACGGTTTAAATTAGGAATAGCGTTCGCCTCTCAGCACTAGGGATTCCCGGTTCGAATCCCCATCTGGGTGGAGTTTCCATGTTCTCCCTGTGTCTGCGTGGGTTTCCTCCGGGTTCTCCTGGTTTCCTCCAAAAAAGTCCAAAAACATGGATCAAGTCAAATGAGTTCTCCAAATTGCCCCATACAGAGTGTGTATTGTGTGCGTGACTGTGTGAGTGAGTGTGTGCCCAGCGATAGATTGGCACCCTGTCCTGGGTGTATCTGCCCAGTGCCCGAAACGTTCTCCCCTGGATGGGCATGGGGAAACCCCACCGCGACCCTAATAGAAGATAAAGCGGAAAGATAATGCATGAATAAATTAGGAATAATTCTGTAGTATTTATTTGATGGCTTGTATTTCTGTATTATATTTATGTTATGTGTTATATTATTTACTGCACCCAGGTTAGACATTGCTTAGCATATCATGTTTGAAAGACAACAATCTTCCTCAGTTCCATTTTCAACTGACACTAACCCATAAATACATGGTATTTCCCCATTTAGCTTGCAGAGGTTACAGGGGAAGGTTAAGGTGTCTTGCGAAAACTTCCTTTCAGGCTTGTTCCTGTGTCCTGGAGAGAGTCGAAGATGCTTATGTAGATTTGCTTTGGTAAAGTGAACTCCTGGTCTGTGTTATTCGACCTCATGACCCTTCCACAATGCATTAGTGCCCACGCACAAACACACAGACACGCATGCACGTACCCTACATGAGCTCTCACGTTAACACATAAACATTCATTCTCCGCATAAACCCAGCCGTCCAAACAAACATGCGCTGCAGTTCAAAACCAGACAACTCCTCCTTCCTGCCTTAAATTTATATTGGATGCAGGTTAAACAGAACCCCTCTAATACGGAACTATAAATACCTGAGGCTCGATGGAACCTGATTTGTTTTCTCTGCTGCTTCCAGCGCACGCGTGGACCTCCTGGGACGACGGGAAAGAAAGACCCAGAAAGGAATGGTCCCTTTGAGTTGCTCTGAAGTCAGTGCCGATGATCATATTGTCAGGGTTTAAATTGGATCTAAAGCGAGGAAGCTGTCCCCAGATCAGCATTAAAAGAACATCATCCACCAACACAGGAAACTAGTGGCCTGTCCACATGGAACTTCCTGTCTAACATTATAAAAGCTCTGCTCCCTCCAGTTGCACTGCCAAGTTGTAATAAACATAAGCTGAGGCAAGAGCACCGAATCCTGCGAGTGTGTCTCAGGCTGGACAGGTAGAGAGGGACACAGACACGCTGGTGCGTTCTCGTCCCTGCTGGTCGGGGTGAGTTTATAATAATCATTTTACTTTATAAATGGGTTGTTTCATAAGTATATTTAAAGATTGTATAGAGTGCATATGGTATTTATGGTATATGGCAATCTAACAAATCCATGTTATTTTTTTTAAAGAAATTAAACACCGAATGTAATTGCAATTTTTTTTATGAAGCTAAATTAAAGCATGACGTTGCAGAGAAAATTTCAGCTTATATCCAATTTATTGACTAATAAGAAAGAAACAGTCATCTGTTACTAGTTATCTTGTTAAAAAGTGGTGACAAAACTATACAAACCATAAAAGAACCAGTTAATTTCATAGAGAAACATGTAAAAGTGTAAAACGATTAATTTAATGATCCAATGTTCTACACTGTACATGTTTTATTTTGTAATACATTCATTTGTTGCGTTTTGTTTTGAATGAATTGACTTCTATATTTACTTAATGATTTATTTATTAGTAAATTTCATTAAGACTTCATAATTGGATTAAGGTTTCTTTAAAAACACAACATTCAAAAATGCAACAAATAAAAAAGGTTTTAAATATGATGTTTGTCTACATGATTTTTGCTTTGATATGTCGACTGTTGTAACAGGATTGTGTTTGAGGTGATTGAGGAAATCTAGTAACTTCACATTCACCGGTTGTTGACAATGACTTCAGTTGCTTGATTTATTGAATCCTTTCTCTACCGTAGGTACGAGTAGGGAGCTGGTCTCCCCAGACAGATCAATCCAGAACCTTCTTTTTCTCCCCTTTCTAAAATAGGTAAGGTGTACAGTTTTAGGGTCTAACCTAATATGTAAAACCATCAAAATACTGCATTAAACCCTACAATTATTTTTCATTGTTAGCAAAATGAGCAAAATGCATATGCCTCTGGAGGAGAACTGGGTTTCCACCAGGCGGGATCCAGTGCAGGGATACGTGAAGGAGTTTACTCGCCATTCCAATGATGTCCTTCTGAATTTAAACGAGCTCAGGCGCCGTGATATCCTAACCGATGCCACGTTGCTGGTGGGCAGTGCCCGGCTGCGTGCCCATTGTGCAGTGCTCGTGGCATGCAGGTTAGTGTGCAGACACCAGCAGAACACGTGGATTTTCAGATTCTCTCATCTTCACTGCCATCTGTTTTCCTTGCTTCCTCTGTTGATCCTGTTTTTTAAAGTCTGTCTTATTGTTTGGTGATTTTGATTCTCTCCATCTTCACTGAATGGTTTCATATTTATAGGATGGACATTGTGCACATTCTTAGAATAAAGCGCTTTATTTCCTTTTTAGTCACGTATTTGTAGAGTTTACTTTGCCAGAGTTTGTTGATTGTTGTATTGCTTTGCATACAGAAATGCCCCGTTGTTTCTGATTCTTAAAAGGCTTTCTCGTTCTTCGCAGTGGCTTCTTCTATTCCTTATTTTCCCACCACAAGACCAGTAGTGTAAGTGAGCGAGAAGTCTCCCTGTCCCTGCCTAAAGAGCTGGATGCGGGCAGTGTAGCATTGCTGCTGGACTTCATGTACACTTCCCGCCTTCCTCTCAGCCCTGGCACTGTGCCTGGAGTGCTTGCTGCTGCCACCTATCTGCAGATGGATCACGTTGCCGATACCTGCCAAGACTTTCTACAGAACAGGTGAGTCAGGAGTCAAAAGCTAGAGAACATATATGCATTTACACTGCGGGTAATGGAATGATGGAATGGAAATGCAATGTCAACATCAATGTCAGCAAGAGTACAGTATAGATCTATAAAAGACACAATTCCGACATTTCTTCTTTTCTTTCTTATAGAGATGAAGTCTCAACGAGCCCTCCAGTGATGGACCTGGCTCCCAGAAGTCCTCACCTGAGTTACACAGGGAGCTCTGGAGGCAGGTTTCTTCCAGTCCATCCCTCTTTTTCAATCTCCCCTTCCAGACATGCCACCGACGCAGACCAGCCCAGCCCTGACAAAGCCAGGTAAGACGAGACAGAGAACGGGGGGGAGAGGTTTGATATTCTGTCATTAAAACAAAATGTTTAAAAAGTTGTTCCTGTAGTGCAAGAAATCAACAATTCTGCATATTTTAATATAATTCTATATAACACATTCGGTTCTGTTAGTTTCAGGGTTCCAAGGAAGAACATGGACCCACTGGAGTCAATGACTTGCCAAAACACTGTTTCCGGCTCACAGAGTCTGAAAGTGGAGGAAGATGAATCAGCCTTGTCTCCTAACACTGCTTCTCCTGACAGTCCCTCCCAATCCAGTGGCCAGCCGAACTCACCGACCGAGTCAAGTGGCTGCATGCTGTCTCCTAAAATAAAAGTATGTTCATTAAGGATGTTAAAAGGCTTACTTAAGTGCATGTATGTCTGTTCAGCAATGTTAAGTGGTCTTTCTTAATCAATGAAATGTGGTACAGAGTAGACAGAACTATGCACCTACTATCCACTTCAGATGGCTTTACAACCTTGTTTCATAGAAATAGCATCAAACCATTATAAAGTATACAAATATATATATATATATATATATATATATATATATATATATATATATATATATATATATATGTATATGTTTTTTTACACATCTATAATAACAGGATATGTATAAACACCATTAACTGATGGAAAATGTTAGCAAGACCCTTTATCTGGGTATACAATCTAAATTTCTGTGATTGTATAAAAGTAAGAGCGTAAGTGCACTCTGAAATACCTACCAGACATGTGGAGAACATGCAAAGTCCACAGAGCAAAGCCTCTGACCACACTCTTCTTGATTTGAGACAGAGCATTCATTCAGTACGCCTCTCTGCTGCCCTTTAAAACAACAGGCTTTTGTTATAATTAGATTTAATGATTTTAATGATGCCAGTAATTGGATTGTATGTCTATTATTAAATAACATCTGATTAACTAAAAACTAATTAAAACCTATTACAATGTCTTCACAGCCTCGTTCTGACTACAGACTCAGTCCTGACCCTAAAGCCTGTAACTGGAAAAAATACAAATATATTGTTCTTAACCCTCTTTGTACAACACCCATTAAAGACGAGCAACCAGGGGAGGAGCCCCAAGCCTCTGATCACTCCCCATCCTCTAACAGGGTGGATGTATCACCCAAATCATCCAGTGAGGAATGGTCGAAAGCAGAACATGGGCACATGGACATGTAAGTTACTTTGATTTGACAGCATGTACAATATATGTATACATGATGCAAAAGTATATCAACTAATTATCTCTCTGTTTATGTAGCCAAACCCTGTCCCCAGATAGCGGCACTCATCAGCTACCCTTCAGCCCTTGCCATGCCCTTTCACCACAAAGAGCTGATGCTTACAGAGGACCACTGGCTGCTTTTCCACTGGATAACAGAGGTCAGCACAGTCTTCATCTATCTGATTCCTATTTTCTAAAAATGAAAAAGCAAAATTGAAGGTTATAATTGCTATATTTTCTCTATTTATTTCAAATGTGCCATTCGCAGGGCATCAGCACCCGTGCACCCCTGTGGTTCCAGCAGCTAAACAAGATATCCATCTATTTGGAAATCTTGCAGTCAAGCATGAAAACCAGTCACCAGTTATCTGTTATTCAGGAAATCAAGTAAACACAAAGCCCATCTGCTCAGGTACACACAATTTTTAAATGGAAAGATAAAAACTATAGTAGTTATCTTCAATTCATATTTTAATGAAATAAATCTTTTCCTGAATCCTTCAGCAGGAGAAAAGCCATACCACTGTACAGTCTGCGGAGCTCGGTTTAACCGTCCTGCAAATCTGAAAACACACTCACGCATTCACTCTGGAGAAAAGCCGTATCGCTGTGACACATGCGGTGCTCGATTTGTCCAGGTGATGTATGAACGTAAAACGAATAATATTAGAATTTTAACTAATTCAAAACCAACAATCCACATGTACACATAAAGCTTTATTAGATGTGTTATTATATTTTATTATGGTGCAACTAAACAAATTATTAAATCATTAAAATTTATCAAATTAAGATATATCTTTTATATTTCCCATAAGGGAAATGTACTTTCTTGTCTGATACTTTAGTTAATTGATAGACTTTAGGATTTATTCTATAACTGGAAGTTGTGGGAGGACATGGACATCATGCACAATACTGATAGTCTTTGTTAATCAGGTGGCCCATCTGCGTGCCCACGTTCTGATCCATACCGGGGAAAAGCCATACCCATGCCATACCTGTGGAACACGTTTCCGTCACCTGCAAACACTGAAGAGCCACCTGCGCATTCATACAGGAGAGAAGCCATACAGTGTGAGTATTTGCAAGCACACTATATGACCACGTACATTAACTGAGACACAGGCGTCTGTTTAACTGTCTGCTCTTTTATTATTATGTTTAGTGTGAGACCTGTGACCTACGCTTCCGTCATAAGAGTCAACTGAGGCTGCATCTGAGGCAGAAACATGGAGCTGTGACCAACACCAAGATTCGCTATAAGATCCTGGCCAACACAAACCTGATGGGATCAGCCGTAGTGCAGACCTGCTAAGTCACGGAACATGCCTTTGATGATCTGTAACAGCCGAGGTCTAAAAAGTATGACTTTATATCTAAATAAGTGTGGTTAACCAACTCACTCCCTCCCCCAAACCAAGCAAACAACTGATTCTGTTTAAGTTTAGTGATATAAGGTCCAAACACTGATATAAGAAGAAAGAGATGAAGAAAACCTAAAGCAATAATGTGGAGGCCTGCAT
Source organism: Corydoras sp. C115 (assembly GCA_019802505.1). Lineage (NCBI taxonomy): Eukaryota > Metazoa > Chordata > Actinopteri > Siluriformes > Callichthyidae > Corydoras > Corydoras sp. C115. The sequence goes on from JAFMOC010000201.1 coordinate 317,726, forward strand.
TCCTGGAAAGTTGGCTTGTTTTTTTTGTTTTTTTACAGGAATGCTGTACTCCTGCACTAGAAGTGCTGACTATATTATATTTATCGCTTACCATATACTAAGCTTTATCACTCTATTATTTATTCATCTGTTTTAGTGATAAGACAGCGGGACAAAATGCCAACCTCCCATTCAAATGCAAACAATACTGAAAAGAAAAAAAGAACGAGATTATCCTATAAAAAACACTCTTAAAGAGCTGCATTAAAGCAGCTTAAACAAGATGAAACATTTCAGCTTATCATCGTCTGATATGGTGGAGGGTATGTGAAGGGGTATGTAGGGTTGTAGATAATAAGGACTGAGGAGGGTGGATAACAAATGACTTTTTAAAGATATGTGAGATCATAAAATGTGTCTGATGAAGAGAAGTGAAGAAAGAAAATGAATGTTGTCTGTAAAGAAACAGGAGGTGAGATTTAAAACGAGGGAGAACTATATTGTGAGGGAAGGAAAGAATGTCTGTGTAAGTGGAACGCCATCGATTTAGACTTTTTGATTGGCTATGTTATTACGTTTTAATTTGGCCCAGATTGATCTTTCATTCTGAATAAATGAAAAAACAGTTCGATTGTGTGTCTGACAACGATAAACTTCCTGTTTGTAATGTATAAGAGAGTGAAACCTTTTGTTTTATTCAAGTGCACTAACACGTTCTGCCGTATTAATACGAAAAGGCCTGGAGCCTGTTTATTCAGTACCTATCCTGAATGTTCTATAAGATTTGTCTTGTATAAGTTCTATTTTTGGATTAAAAGAATGTTGTATGTGTGGGTGGTATATTGTAATAGTTGTAGAGTCCAAGCAGGTCAAGGACTTAAATGAGCCAGGACAAAGTAAGTGTTGATATTATTAGATATTATTGACGTTGTCAAATCTAAAGTTCTTTTGCTGGACAAAGACAAGGACCTATTTTATATAAATTAAAGTTAAGTTAATTTCTTTTGCATCTAAAGGACTGTGTGTGCTTAATTGTTTTCATCTGTTGGTAAAGAACTGAGACGACATCTGAACTCGGATTCAATTCCTAAAAATAATAAATCATAAAATCAAAACGGTGTTGTTTTTGATGATGAATGCATGTGTGTGTGCACATCTGTTTTGGGGGCATTCCTAGGCTGTGGTTAAGAAGGTTTATGGCTTGATTCCTGGTCCCCAGTCCCACCAAGCACTATGGCTGAAGTGCCCAAGGGGAAGGTACCCGACTCCAAATGCTCCCTGGGTGCCGTGTACAGGGCTGCCCTCCTCACCACTGTGTGTATATGTGTGTGTTCACTGCACGGACGGGTTAAAGCATCAATTCCACTGTGTGTAGATACAGTAGGCAGAATACATCACTTTATCACTTATCTACAGATTTGAGCCAAAGCTCAGGAGACGGCGTTTAAATAAAACTTGATTGTAAATCACAGGCGGCACTGTGGCTTAGTGGTTTAGCGTGTTCTCCTCTCAGCGCTAGGGAATCCCCGTACCCGTGTGGGATTCCTACGGGTTCTCCGGTTTTTCTTCCCACAGTCCAAAAACATGGATCCAGGTCAGTTGAATTCTCCAAATTGAAGTGACCCCCCTCCCTCCCCTAACGACCCTAGTAGAAAATTAAGCAGAAGATAATGAATGAAGTGGCCTAGGGTTTAGCATGTTTTCCTCTCAGCGCTAGGGATTCCCAGTTCCAATCCCAATCTGGGTGGAGTTTCCATGTTCTCCCCGTGTCCGCGTGGGTTTCCTCCGGGTTCTCCGGTTTCCTCCCACAGTCCAAAAACATGGATCAAGTCAATTGAATTCTCTCCAAATTGCCCCATATAGAGTGTGTGTGAGTGTGTGTGTGCCCAGCGATGGATTGGCGCCCTGTCCTAGGTCTATCTGTCCAGCGCCCGAGACGTTCTCCCCTGGATGGGCATGGGGAACCCCACCGCGACCCTAATAGAGGATAAAGCGGGAGATAATGAATGAATGAATGAATGTAAATCACAGACTAAAATCTGAGGAAACAGATTCCCTCGAAATCCTATTTCACAACTGGCATGGGGGACCACACCTTCACGTTTAAAGTCGTGTTTCTTTATCTGTGAAGCCAAAATGCTTCTCCTCCTCATCCTTCCTTCCTGTGTGTAGCTCACCACAAATTTAGTGACTCATTCTTTCCTGGAGAACTTAATTCCACTGCTGATGTAGCTACGAACAATAAAGTGTGTGTTTGTGTGTTGAAGTTTGGGGGTGGGGGTTGTTTAGAGTACGTGTTTCTGACTTTATCTTAAATCAGGGATCTTTTGCTGAAAGCTGTAGCTGTGTAGTCTTTATGAAGATGCCATGTTTAATACCAGAGAAAAGAGGTACTCACATGGGAGGCACTGTCGCGCCCTCTAGTGGATTACACTGTAAATTAACTATTCATTATGTTTAAAAATCCATTAAGAGGTAAAATTTTTAATAAAGCGACCAAAATGATTAACACACAAAACAGGGGCTTAATATGTATTTTAAAGGTATATTTTTTTAAATCGTTTTTTTTTGGTAATTAAGAAACGCATTATAAAACACCCTGAGGGGCGTTCTGTTCAAAGGTCTGTTCAATGGCTCTGAAACTTGGTGATTGTGTTTGCTGCTCTGGGGTTAGTCAGTTTTATTACAAACATTGTTTTTATAATGAGTAAATCTTACTATTATATATGTACATGAGTTTCGGTCTCGGTTGGTTTTGATTTGTTTAAACGTCATTTTTATTTGGGTAATCGAGCGGCTGTATACTGATACCAATCCTTGTATGGCGACACGACATTAATTAATTTGAATTTAATGGTTAATAATTCAATAACATCTTAGTTACCTTTTAAGACGTGTTTGTTATTAACTATTGCTCGCCGTACGAGAGCAAATAAAGCCGTAATGTGTTTTTTTATTTATTTTTATTTTTTTATTTTTTTATTTAAATTTTTTAAATGCAGCACCTTCCTCCGTACACCTACATCAGTGAGAAATTGACAAATACTTTAGAATTATTAAAGTCTTTAATTCATACCATAAACATTACGTGATGTATATTGTTTGGCTTGTATTTTGTATATGGTTCTGTGCAGTGTGTTGCAGGAAAACAAGTAGAAGCAAAATCTTTTTGTGTGTCAGCTTAATGAACTTCATCAATAAATTAGATTTCAGGAGAGGTGGTACGGTGGCGTAGCATGTTCTCCTCTCAGCACTAGGATTTCTTGGTTCGAATCCCCATCTGGGTGGAGTTTCCATCTTCTCCCCGTGTCCGCGTGGGTTTCCTCCGGGTTCTCCGGTTTCCTCCCACAGTCCAAAAACATGGATCAAGTCAATTGAGTTCTCCAAATTGCCCCATATAGAGTGTGAGTGAGTGAGTGAGTGTGTGCCCAGTGATAGATTGGCGCCCTGTCCTGGGTGTATAGGATAAAGCAGAAGATGATGGATGGATGGACAGATTTCAGGAGATGATGTTTGTTTATTTGCAGACTGATGGATGGATAGAGATGGTAACATATAATAAGAGCTAATGTGCAGGGTCCTGTGTGGGACTCCACTGAGTAAATAGATTTGAGATGTTTTTCTTTATAAGTTGTCAGAGAAAAAAAACAGTAGAATTGTTCACTCATGCAAATGATGAAATGCTGAGACATTTAACATATTCATGAAACAAACCAAAACACATCGCATCCAGAAGCACTATAAATAAATCATGGCATTAGATATACATAATCCTGTGCTTAAAATTCCTTGTATTTCCATGTATTTCTTGATGTTTGCTTATTTCCTGATTTAATGGTTTATAATTGGAATCAGTGAAAGATTCACATTTCGCAATTTTGACTTTAGGTTAATTTTCTTTAAAAAAAAAAAAAGTTTTGTCCCTAAATGTTCAGTCCTCTAAGGGCAGGAATCCAACCCTGGACCATGATGCTGTGAGGAAATAGTGCCGCCTACTGATACTCATTCATTCATTCATTCATTCATTCATTCATTATCTCCCGCTTTATCCTCTATTAGGGTCGCGGTGGGGCTCCCCATGCCCATCCAGGGGAGAACGTCTCGGGCGCTGGGCAGATAGACCCAGGACAGGGCGCCAATCCATCGCTGGGCACACACTCACTCACACAGACACACTCTATATGGGGCAATTTTGAGAATTCAATTGACTTGATCCATGTTTTTGGACTGTGGGAGGAAACCAGAGAACCCGGAGGAAACCCACGCGGACACGGGGAGAACATGGAAACTCCACCCAGATAGGGATTCGAACCGGGAATCCCTAGTACTGAGAGGCGAACGTGCTAAACCACTAAGCCACCGTGCCGCCCGATACTGATACTGATTGCTATTAAACTAGAAAAAGCAGTGTCCTTTGGTAGTTTCTTTGTAACTGTATCAGTTGGGTGGAAACAATCAAGACTGTATAATTAAATCAATATTTAAAATATACTTCGGCAACTAATAACCATAAAATTTATAAAATAAGAATAGGAAGCAATAACATTGCTAAAAGCAGGGTGAAGATAAACCATGTTTAGAAGCCATTTTATTAAAAAAGAAACATTAAGAAACAATACAAAAGGTACATTTAGTAAACTATTCCAGTTTTTAAGGTAAAAGGTTGAAGTGTTTAATACAAATACTGATTAATAAACAAATTGTCCCTGATTACACAGCATTAGTCTGCGATAGCCTTCCGCTTCTTATTCTACTTCTACTTTTCGCTGTTTCCATTAGGGGGCGCCACAGCAGATCATTATCCTGTATTCTCCCCTGTCATTACAACCATCTGCATGTCCTTCCTCACCACTTTCATAAACTTTCTCCTTCACCTTCCTCTTCTCGGTTTTGCAGTTCCATCCTCTGCATCCTTCTGGATATTTAAAGCTCATCATCATCTCCACCTCAATCTCACTTCCTCAACTTTGTCTCCAAAACGTCCTACCTGTACCATCCCTCAAATAAACTTATTCTTTTATCTTGTTAATCACTCAGAAGTATACTCTCCCATTACACAATGATAAGCCCATATAGCAATTAAAAATTTCCAAAAGAATTAGCACCTAATTATTAAGTAAATCGCATAACTTTAATACGACTTAAACATTTTATAAGAATGGGAATTTGTCATTTAATTTATTTGAATGAAGATTGTTTTTTGTTTTCAGTAAACTTAATTCTATATGTTGACTACATAAATGTATGCCACAACACACAAATTTATTAGGACAGAGGGCTTAATAAGAGGTTGTAGTAACACTGTTCTGGTAATTAACACAATTAGCAGTTTAACTGGTAACCTATAAGGTCCTCAAGAATAAAATAAGCATCTTTGCAAGCCTTTGCACTTAGTGCAGACTTTTGAGTATCTCTATACAAGATTGCAAGTAATTAAATGAATTATAATCGCAATAAGTTGATAAATGAAAGGCTATGCGGCTGTATAAAAAATATAAATGATAAAAAAATACAAAAACCAAATGGTTTACTGCATTCCTCTGCTCCAGTTTCCAATTCATACCCAGACTTTCCCTTTGCCTCTGTCTTGACTTGGGCGTTGTCCACAGCAGTTTCCTCCCAGGCCGTGGTGCTGTGCTGCTGGAAGGTTTTTGTAGACTGCGCGACTGTAAGGGATGAAACAAAGGCTGAGCTGCAGGTGACGGGCCAGTCTGCAGTACGCAGCCAGCGCTAGAACGAGCAGTGGGGTGACGAGCAGGAAGCCCACGATTAACAGAGCCACACAGCCTCCATCACTTAAAAGGTTTGAGCAGTAAACGGCGGAACCATGTGGACGCACCTAGGGGGGGAAAAAAAGTGTGATCGAGTTAGTTGGCTGGATGAGATGAATGTGAAGAGTAAATCTGTTGTGGAATGATTTCTTTGTTGTTGATTGAATTTGATTCAGGTTCAACGATTGGCTTTAAATTTGAATACAAATATTTTATATACTCTATATATAATTCATTCATTCATTATCTTCCGCTTTATCCTCTATTGGGGTCGCGGTGGGGTTCCCCATGCCCATCCAGGGGAGAACGTTTCGGGCGCTGGGCAGATAGACCCAGGACAGGGTGCCAATCTATCGCTGGGCACACACTCACTCACACAGACACATTCTATATGGGGCAATTTGGAGAACTCAATTGTCTTGATCCATGTTATTGGACTGTGGGAGGAAACCGGAGAACCCGGAGGAAACCCTCGCAGACACGGGGAGAACATGGAAACTCCACCCAGATGGGGATTCGAACCGGGAATCCCTAGCGCTGAGAGGCGAACGTGCCAACCACTAAGCCACCGTGCCGCCCTCTCTCTATATATATATATGAGTTCTGTTTTTGCTTTTGCACTTCGACATGAGACACTTTGCATCTGTTAACTGCAGAAGCCAGAAAGAGTCAAGCAGACATGTCTTCTGTCAAGGCTGTCCTCATCATACTATATTAGTTTTGTTTTGTAAAAGAACTGATTGTCAGAAAATGTAGACGGGAGGATGGGACCAGCGGAGAGCTGATAAGCCTCATACAATCCCAGCTGTGATTTCTGTCTCCCTCTGAGCCGCAGCAATGGAACAGGTTTGCGTGCTCTCTTTATCACGCTGCAGCTGGAGTGTATCCTGTATACCGAGTTAGATTTAAGAATTTACAGAACCAGGATGATTAGTCTTTTCTCGTGGTTTTTGTCTCTGTGTATCTCGTCCTTTACTCCATATATCTTGCTTGGTGTTTAAGGAGTGACCAGTACGCTGGAATTCTGATTTTATGTTGAGGTCTGTGCAAAGTTCAGCAAAGGTCTCATGTGAGACACAGCTTCTCAGTGACCGGCTTTTTACTTTTTTATCTTCTTCGTAGTTCTTTTGGCTTAATCCTTCACTAATCTGCTGACTTTAAAATGCTAATTGGTCCCATGATCTTTAGAGGTTATAATTGGGAGTATAAAAAAATTAGGACGTTAAAAAGCCGTAGAATACACACCCTAGTATAGACAAATGGCAAGTCGGGTTATTATTATCTGGAAAGGCTGTGATGTATAATGCATTCTGCCACTTCTCGGCCTGCAAACAGTGGCAACATTAATTTACGAGAAATTGGTCGCTTCTTGGTGGTTGTATATAAGAGTATATAAACCTCCACAAAGTCCCAAAGAGTATGTCAAATGTTGTGATTATTAAACTGTGTGGATTTGTATAGGACACACACATACAAACACACTCGCTCTTATTTATAAGATATAATTAGCCTATGTGTGTTTTAGTTTGTGTACACATTTAAAATGAAGAATTTAATTGTTGCCTTCTAGTTATTTTTTGTTGGGGCTTTTTAATCTTGGAAAAATGCTTATGGTCTATAAACTTTAATTAAAATACAAAGTGTTAATTTATCTAATTATAAAACATGAACACTGCTTACCAACAACAAACTATTCAATAAAATGTTTAAATATAAAATAAAATTTAAATATAGATTTTTATATAAAGATTAAATAAATCACTTCGAAAAGCAAGTGATTAATTGTCTTTTTCAAAGTTCATTTGAACTTTGTGATTAATCTGAATTAAGGCTGCTGTAGCGCTCCCACGTTCTCCCATCAGAAGTGCAGAAACAAAGGATACTGAGCAGAGACAAATGAGAACGGAAGTTGGAGACAGTTCCCAAAGAGATTTCATGTTTTTATGTCGCAGCAGATGAGATACAAAAAAAAAAAAAAAAAGATTTGTCTGTTTTTTTTTTTTTTTTAGTGTTAGTTGTCTGGTTTTAAATAAGCACAGCTGTGAGGAATTGTAATCTTACTGTGAACATCTGGGAGAAGTGGTGCCGAATAAATTTGACTGGGCAACTGTTATTGGAGCCCCTAAGTGTCAGGGGCCCCCTGAGGTGAGTCAACTATTCTGACCTCCCCAATACTCCTGCTCACATATCTAGAGATGCTAAAGATTAGGAGATTACATACCAGATGGAGGTCTGAATGCCTGACTTTTTGGCTGAGGAAAAAAAGTATTGACCCCTTAACTGTGTTCAGCAAACCATCATTTCATCCTGATCACACGTCGATTTAAACTGCTTCATCTGAAACAAACTATGATGAAGTAGAATTTTTTTTTTGAGAATAAATGCCTTAGTCATTGAGTATATAATCAGTTACACTCCATTTTGCTTGCAATTTGGATTATTAAAAAACAACAACTTTATCCCATTGTACCTGTGTGTAGTTTTAATATACTTACTGAGGAATGGCAAAGAAATCCAAACACCACCATGGCTATGACTGGAGTAAGGATCAGGCCAAACACCAGGCCAGCCAGGCACATGTTAATGATTGCTATCACCAGATTTTGTGCCGTCACGAGTACTGAACAAGCCCAGCAGTCCAGAGAACCCCTTAGCTCCAGGGGGGCCTCGCTTCCTCTAGTTTCCGATGACGAGTATGGGGGAGGCACCACTACTGTCGAACCACTGATGGGGGTCCCAATTGCATTTGTGGAGGCCATGGAATTGGTGTGTTGTAGATGGTGATGATGGTTTGGAGAAAGCTCTTCGGAGAGGTCCAAGGTCTGGTGGTGAGCTCCCTTCTCCAGAGTGCCACTTAGACTCATGGTTACCTGGATACAGCATGTTAATTTTGAGCAAATTATTAATGAGCTATATTAATAAATAATAAGGAACTATGAATGTTCAATAACAAGTCTTTAGTTACACCGAAACGTTACATCATACACCGACGTTTTAGACAAATGAGTAAGAACTTTTTCTATTCCGGCAAGATGGTACACAGAGTGGGCGGCACAGTGGCTTAGTGGTTTAGCATGTTCTCCTCTCAGCGCTAGGGATTCCCGGTTTGAATCCCCATCTGGGTGGAGTTTCCATCTTCTCGCCGTGTCCGTGTGGGTTTCCTCCGGGTTCTCCAGTTTCCTCCCACAGTCCAAAAACATGGATCAAGTCAATTGAGTTCTCCAAATTGCCCCATGTAGAGTGTGTTTGTGTGAGTGAGTGTGTGTCCAGCGATAGATTGGCGCCCGAAATGTTCTCCCCTAGATGGGCATGGGGAACCCCACCGCGACCCTAATATAGGATCAAGCGGAAGATAATGAATGAATGACTGGTACACAGAGTTAATTAAGACATAATTTAACTTTAGTAAAGAGAAACCCTCTATATCTTCATTTGATATGTTATTTATTGATAAAATCAACAGCAAATAATGCTGTATCACACACACACACACACACACACACACACACACACACACACACACACATATATATATATATATATATATATATATATATATATATATATAAAAACATTCATTCATTCATTCATTCATCATCTCCCGCTTTATCCTCTATTAGGGTCGCGGTGGGGTTCCCCATGCCCATCCAGGGGAGAACGTCTCAGGCGCTGGGCAGATACACCCAGGACAGGGCAGATACATCCAGGACAGGGCGCCAATCCATCGCTGGGCACACACTCACACAGACACACTCTTTATGGGGCAATTTTGAGAATTCAATTGACTTGATCCATTTTGGACTGTGGGAGGAAACCGGAGAACCCGGAGGAAGCCCACGCGGACACGGGGAGAACATGGAAACTCCACCCAGATGGGGATTCGAACCGGGAATCCCTAGTGCTGAGAGGCGAACGTGCTGACCACTAAACCACCGTGCCGCCATATATATATATATATATATAAAATGCATGCGACTGAATAATGGTATACTCTGACTACGTCAGTATTGTACCATATCCCTCTTCTGTATTGCAGTGTTGCTTTCCTGCTGTGTTCCTTAACCTGATGTTGGATAGTTTTGTTTGGCAAGGATATGTTTGTTTTATCTAGTAAATACTCTGTCACAGTGTATATACCAGGAAGCGTGGATACAAGGAACTGGTGCCAAATCAGAATAAAAAAAAAAAACAGTCCTTTCCACCCATTTAGAAGTAGATGTGCCCCTACACTTCGGCTTCTGAGAACACAGTTATGCTTTTAAATGAAAAAACAAACCTGAATAAACTTTCACCTGATTTGTAATGGCAGGGGAATGGGCTGCCTGCATGCTTTGATCTTATAAGCCAAATTCTACTTGGCTTTCCTAACAACATTTGCATTTTTTTCCTTCACACAGCACAATGAGGCACATAACTGAACTTAGTCCAAACTTTTAGTAAACAAAGATCATTTTAATATTCTGAACACGTTATTCTTGCAATAAATACCTAAATACATATATAAATTTTATTAAAACTAAAAAAACACCATTGATTTCACATGCATATTATAATTTGTGAGATATTATATATAGTATTAGTGCTAATATCTATCTGAATCCATGCCTGTTTGATTTTCTGATTTAAGTCTTTACAAGTTTACTGCTTAACTTTAAATGGCTTAATCCTGGTTTGTGAAATTGACCTGTGAATCATCTAGTCTAATCCATAGCATACTTTACATTCCGCTGGAATCGGGTCAGATAGGTGGCCATCATCTGCACTCTATCATGTTCCTCCTACTTACTGTGTAGTGTTGCGTTTGTGAGGTCCTCTTCCAGCACCTTTTTGTTCAGCAGATCCCTTTACTGATGCACGTAGTGTTTGCTTTGATGATCTTGGCACAAACTTCTGCACATTAATTACCATAAGTGTCCCAGTTGTTCCCAAAAATGTAATTTCTACGTATTGTTTTTAAACTTGTAGGTAAAAGAAAGAAATGTGCATCAGGTAACTTTCAGCTTCTGCTTCTCTCCTTTTCCTACATTGGACTGAAATAAAGGGTCTGTTGGAGTTGGATACTGATGCTTTTCTTCGCCTCAGCCTGCCCCACTATGAGACCACCTCCCCCTGTTCTCTGAGTGATAGCCTGTGAATTGTCATAGGACAGAGTGTTTATTTAAAGAGCTTGGGGCAGGGCTTTTAATCACTGCTGAGTGACTTACAGAGGAGAATTCTCTTTACACAAACACCTCATACTTCTATATAGGTAATCTAAGAATTACTATTGAGTCATGTAGTTTGCTTAAAATGTATGGGATTTAAAGAATTGCAAAGAATAAATACAGAATAAACAAGTTTCTTATAAAATTTGAAGTATAGTTGAAATTAGGACTGACATTTTCATTAGGAATCACAATGATGCTGTTATTATATTTTATCTATTTGATCTGTTTAAGTTTTACACTCATAAAAATTCACTATTTACAGACATTGCAGATGTTTACAAACAAATAAAGTTAAGATATTTAGGTCAGATTTTTATTTTACTGTTGCTGTCATTTTTATGACAATAATAGCATGAATTAAAAAAAAAAAAAAATGGGGATAAAATCTTACATTAATCAGAATACTTCATTGATCCTGGGGGGAAATTGCAGAGTATGTTAAAGTAAAAATGAAGTATTCAAAATGAAGTAAAAAAAGTAGTTTTATTTATCTATTTTATTAATAATAAAAGTCATTAAGTTATTTATTTTTTCATAAATGTAACTTGGCCCTGACACAAAACAGACCAGAAGTACTTTATTACATGGACATTCTAAGCATTTTGTAAAAACTGATGAAACACTGGACATCCTGGACACACTGGACCTGTCTCTTCGTCAGTCTGCAGTCTGAAACACAACAGAAGTTTACATGTTTTGGTATCTTGATAAATCCTGGATGAAACTCTGGATGTCAGTAGTGCAGTATGTAGTCGCAAACCCAAATCACTAACTAGTGATCAGGTTATAATGTGAATGTACAACATAGAAACACATTTTAACAACTAAGATTCTAGTCTTTGGGGAAACATGTACAGTCTGAAAACAGGGTCACTTTAGGGAAGGTAGAACTGACGGGGATACACTGAAAATTGAAATAATTACTGCTAATTACTTGAAAAAGTTTCTCTTGTAACAACACCAGGTGAAGAGGCTATAAAAAAAAAAAAATATATATATATATATATATATATATATATATATATATATATATATAACATTTATAGATTTCACATCAAAACCTTATTAAAAAAAAAAAAAAAAAACAAAAAAGAAAAAGTTATTCTTATTTTTGTATAAAATATGAACATAAAATTAAGTCTAATATTACAGATTGTGTGAATTCTGCTCTACATGGATTACAGGTACCGGGATAGGCTTACACAGCACGGCCAAAAGGATGTGTTGAAATAATGAATACATTTTAAAATGTGTACATTAGAAAAAAAGGATAAGGGTGTGTTTCACCATCCAAAAATTCTCAGCAGTAGGAACCTGTATATTCGATTGTACAGCAATAATTTCAACGGTTCATTAATTAGCAAATACTGTACTCTATTATTAGAAATGACAACAGACCTCATTAAGGCCTCTATATAATGAGGAAGAGAGAGATGGATGTTAGACTATTCAAAAGTTTATAGTCTTCATATAAAATATTAAGATGAAAAACTTTGTAACAAATTAACATATCCTAACATGATGTACTTTAATTATGGCATTATATAAAGCAGTTTATACATAAAATGACCTGGATATCTGCGATGGATTTGATTTTCTGTAGTATAAACTCCATAAACACGTGAGAATTAAAACATTATAACATGGTTAACACTGTCTAGTGCATTATATCGCGATTGGACACGATTTTGAACAGAATTAAAGGCTGAGGAAAAGCGTTGGTTTGTTTTTTTACCCCCAAGAAAATAAATTAATTTAAATATAATTGTTTAATAATTTAATGCCGGCAAAAAAACAACAAAAAAAGATCATCTACAGATCGTTTAACTTTGAGGCAAATATTAGCCACGTGGTTTTGTACAGACAATTACAACAACTCTCAGCGATTTTAAAATACTGTCGCGTGTGACATTTTTTTTTTTTTTTTACAAAAACAACGTTCATGTGCTCATACAACAACGAAGGTGAAGCATTATTATTATTAAAAATTTACAAAAAAAAATAAAGCGAAGTGAAGACCTCACGATAATGGCGGCTGATTGGCGTCTGTTAGCAAAACTTGGCTAATCTGTAAAATATCGACGTGTAAAACTGATTTCACTTTAGTTATTTAGTTTTAGTTAGTTTTACATTTAAAGCAAACACATCACGTATTTACAAACGTTACAATAAAAATAGTTTATATTTGAAATATAGTTAGTGACTTAGCGCTTACTTTGATCTGCCGCCGGGACCGTCATAAGTTGTCATTAGGGGGCGCGCGCGAGGAACACAACTGCTTTTAAAGGCGTGTCTGCGTGCGTGCGTGCGCGCGCGCGCGATTGTTGCGCACGCGCAGTTCAGACCGAGCCCACGTTAGCACGTTTTCAGTGTGAAACTCATTAAAGGCGACCGAACAAAGGAAGAGATCACGTACACGCAGTTTTATCAAAGGCATTTTAATATTAATAATCATAGTAAATGTCACACAAATTCACGAAGTGTTTTAAGACATGTCTGGCTCAGTTTGCGTTCTGTGTGAACTCTTAAAAACAGTGCAGAATTTTAAATAGATGACCACAAAAGGAGAGGATATATTGCAACAGGAAAATAAGTCATTTCTTTAGAAACAGAACTGAAAGAGAATAGTTCAAAGAGAACAGCACCTTCTGAATCATAATCGTAACCAACAGTTTCATTAGATAAGAAAACTGATTCAAGCTTGAGACAAAATAATAACAATAAAAAAGATTTACAATTGAACGCATGATTCACACACAGCCCCCATTCCAGTAAAATGCCACTATTTACAGTTTGTGAGTTTCAGAACAAACAACAACAACAACAACAAAAAAAGAACCAACAAACAAAAAATAAAAAAGCACCCCCACTCGATTTTTGGTTTATGATCACCCCTTGCTGTTAGATTTTAGTATATCCAGAGATGCTGCCTTGTCAAAGTCTTACATAAAAAGTGAACTTGAGCACCATTAAATGTGTAGAAACTAGAAACAGCTCTGAATTTAACGTCGCGTTTACATCAGATTTTGCTGTTATACCCCTGGGTACAAACACCGCCTTCTGATTTACAAAAGGCCAACACTGCAACTGCTCCGATTTCTACAATCTACAAGGGAGTCACAACAAGAGTCATTTTTTAAAAAATCCCTTAAAATCTCCTCAATGGCGTAAAGACATAGGGAACACGCTCGGTTAAGACAGTTTGAGGGAGTGAGCACCCGCAGCTCTCAATTCAAAACGCACAGAGTAATAACAAACAGAAAACAGACGTCTCCGATATGTTTCGAATAAAGGAAAACGTTTTACAGCCAATAAATAGGAAAAGAGACATTAAATTAAAAAAAAAAGTTTTTTAAATCGCGTGAATACATTTGTAAATTAGGCCAAAAAAAAAAACAAGAGGTAAAATTATTCACTGAAAATGCAATGTCACAAACTGAAGGGAAAAAACAAACACCTGATGCCATCCTACAACGTCCTGTTCATTAAAAAAAGATTTTAATAAAAGAAAAGCAAATCACGACATTAACACAAGCTTCTCAGAGTGTATCTAAAATTGAAAAAGTTATTTTAAACCCGTATGTTTTGAACCTTTCCAAACAAATGTTATTTTTTTTTTCTCTTAATGCTTTAGAAAAATGCTCATATATCTATTATTAGTATTATTCATATATCTTCACTAAATACAAGTCACAAGGCCAATGTGGTATACATCTAGGCTGTTCTAGTTCTTTTTAAATAAATTAATATGAAAACAAAATAGCACCCATGAAAAATATAAACAGCATTTACACATTTCGGTTTTCAAGACAGAAAGACGGCCCGATAGAAGAAAACGCAAAACAAGTAAAATCCAGAGATGCCATCTTGTTTTTTTTTTTTTTTTTTTTTGTTTGTTTTTGGATTAATTAGACTGCTGTGAGCACCTCGGCACCAACGGCTTTCTACTGAAAGTCCCTCGAGACCGATCAGAAGCTGGTACGTCGGGCCTGCGCTTTAGTCGGCTGATTGGTATTGTAAACAACAATGTGTAAACTAGTTTGTGATTGGCTGTTCAACAAGTCTTAGTCTTAACAGTAGTAGTACTTTAAAAAAATGCAAATGTAGGAAAAATAAAAAACATACAAATTTGACTAAATACACAATTTCTCCTGGCAAGCAGGACTTTTGGTTATGGCTGAGGGTGGATGGCAGAGTCGAGTTCACCGTGAGCTTGAGGTCTGGGGAAAAAAAAAAAAAAAAAAAAAAAAAACACACATAAAGGTTAATACCTGCAGGAGCAAAAGTTCTATATAAAACACACATAACCCTCTATAACGCTGCCGCTGCTCGTTTCCTCACCAAGCTGAAGGAATCGTAAGCGTTCATCAGGTCTTCAATACGATATTGTTCCAGCACCACGACATTGGAGAGGTTGGGATTGCGCTGCCGGGCACAGTCCTCACAGTGCACGACGTACAACTTCTTACTGCCATTCTCACTCGTTACAAACAGTAAATTAAAGACCTCCACCTTTTAAATAAAACAAACACACACACACAGACACGTTTAGAGAAGCTGTAATGTGAATTTACATAATGAATTCCGAGGAATACGACTGATTTTAGAACTCACATCACACTCATTGCAATAGTAGGCTGGCTCATCTTTGACTCTGCTCTGATAAGAGATCTTCTTTCCTGCAGCTACCAGCTGATATCTTAGAATCTGAATGTGCTTTAGGGATTGTAGGAGGCAGTGTCTGGAAAATAAAAAAAAGCAGAACGTTATTTGCACTTGAAATGTACACAACACATCACAATACACACTCTATATATATATATATATATAAAGACGCTCTGATCATGTCTTTTTTACATGTCTTTATTTGAAACCTGGATGTGGATCCTTGTTTTTAGGGTAAGCCGCTGTAGTAAAACTCACTTTATCATCTTGTACGTGTCGGGGTCAGTCACTTTGACAGTGCGGGCCACATTCCAGGAAACGTGAATCATGGGCACGATGGACTTCACTTTCTTCACTTCATTCCATTCAAACCTCTCCAGAGCCAACTGGTACTGATAACCTTGAAATACAACACACACACAATCACTGCATATTTACACACACAAAATACCACAAATGGGACTTTCTGAATCATAACAGATATGTAAACTAAAAAAAAATTAAACAGCTATACATTAGGTTTTTATTAATCATTGTAACAAACCAACAACTGTTAAAATAGACTTTAACTTCATATATAGTTTTTTTTGCCCCCTTTGTGCAAACAATGCAAAACATTCCAAAACAAGTTTAACACATTTTTTCCCCACAAACACTATTCAGAATCATTATTTTACTTTTGTGTATGATGCAAATATTATTAACATGCATTATAACATGTTTCCTACCCTCTCACTTCACTGACCCCAACCTTTATGAACACCCTGTAACCTTCTTCCGCACATGACACCCCATCAAAAATTCTGGCCAACTCAACCCCCCCATCCAAATATATTACTGCAACAATTAATAGTGACAAAGTTAATATTTTTGGAATTGTCTTATTTCCTTTTGTTATTATTATTATTATTATTATTATTATTATTTACCCTTCTACTTTTACTAACTGCTATTTTTACTGCTTTTGCAACAGTGTACTGCAAAGAATCTTGGTATTTATGGTGTGTGTGTATATTTACCATTCAGCGGGCCCACGTTCCATGCAATGTTGTTGCACCATCCCACAGCCTGGACCCAGTGCACAGCACCTGCATTGATCCACACCAGGTCTCCTGGTCGCTGGATGAAACGATACACGGGGACTTGTGCGCGGTACAGATCCTCCAACACCGGCCACCACGAGCCAGTCAGATAGTCTACTCCATTCCTGTAGATTACAATGAAGATTTATTAGCTTACATGACCGCGACGCTTTCGATGACGACTCACAATTTAAACACACACACTTACTTCTCACAGATATCACTGATGGACTCCCAGTAGTCCTCATGAACAGCAAACCACTCACAGTCTCCAGGGCCGATGTTGATGTTCACAGAGCAGAAATTATTATTTTCTTGATGACCTATAAAACGTAACACATACGGTTTAATACACCAATGATATACACATCATTAAGTTTGTGATGTGGCTATACATCGTGAACACCCACCTGGTGTGCGACTACCAGGGACCTTCATGTAGAGCTGAACACTGTTCATGCCCAGAATGGTGTGGCCGACATGACTGAGCATGTTGCCGCTCGAGGACACGCGCATAAAAGCTGGCAACTTCTGCAGCTCCTGTAACTGAGGCTTCCACCTGATGAAACAAAATTAACAATTAATCAATTAAAGATTATTAAACATAAGAATACTTTTAGATTTAAATTAAAGGCATGTGCAAGTAATACATCATATGACCAGAAGAGGGCACTAAAACCAAAAGCTACAGGTGCCGTAGATGTTTTCTTACCGTTTGGGGTCAGAGAGATCGATGTTCGTGCCAAATTTGATGATTTTCCCAATTGATTTCTGCTCCGAGCTGAAAGATTCAGGCATGTTAGACATATAAACAACTGCGTCAGAAATACAGCTTTAATAGATAACAATGTCTTGTACCTAGAACCTAAACTGGGTGTGTTGGTGCTCATAATGTCGGAGTTTGTCACAGACTTCTTCTTATCCATGTCATCATAATCCTCATCGTCACTGCCTTTTTCTTCCTGCAGGAACACCGTGGACACACACACTGAATAAACTGACCGAGACCCGTAATCGATGAGTCAAGAGTGAAGGTTTTCCAAATTCCGTTTACCTGGAAGCTCTCCTGGAAGCTGGAGGCCTGGTACTGAGCATATTTAGCGATTGTCGTGTGGGATCTGCTGCTCTCACAGGGCCAAATTTGCTCTTTGCCACTGGCGTCCCAGTTTTCATCAGCTGGCTGCTGGACCTGAGTGTTCTCACCTCCACTGCTTGCTCAGCATTCGCCTCCACAAGAGACTTAGTGGAAAACAGACCTAAATCTGTAGACGAAGAAAGACAAACCGTTGGCATGAGACTAAAGACCGCTGACTCACAGAAGACTGAGAGTGAAAGCTGACGATGCCGTGGTACTCACTCAGTCTGAGAGAGCCTGCTAGACCTCTGATGACAGTAATGGGGTTCTTGGAGTCGGTACAAAACTGTAGCAGAACAGGAGAGAACGCATCCCTCTTGCTTTCCAGCTGCAATGCAAATAATTGATTGATTAATTAATTGATATTTATTAGTCACACAATGGGGAAACTCAAAAAGTGAGAAAGATCAGATGTAATACATTTGGGAAAGATAAAAACAGGTGATTAAAAAAAAGAAAAACAGCCCCAAACTATGATCTTAAAGGAGCAAAAATTAAATGAGTAACAAGACTATTGTTCTTTGAAATAACGGTCACTTAATACATCTTAATATACAATGTGACGGCGACACCGTGGCTTAGTGGTTTAGCATGTTCTCCTCTCAGCGCTAGGGATTCCCGGTTCGAATCCCCATCTGGGTGGAGTTTCCATGTTCTCCCCGTGTCCGTGTGGGTTTCCTCCGGGTTCTCCGGTTTCCTCCCACAGTCCAAAAATATGGATCAAGGTGAATTGAGTTCTCCAAATTGCCCCATATAGAGTGTGTGCGCGAGTGTGTGCCCAGCGATAGATTGGCGCCCTGTCCTGTGTGTATCTGCCCAGCGTCCGAAACCTTCTCCCCTGGATGGGCATGGGGAACCCCCCCCGCGAGCCTAATATAGTATAAAGCGGAAGATAATGAATGAATGAATATACAATGTGTAACTACAGATTAACAGTACTTTCCTGCACACACACACACACACGACTCGTAATGTAATCTGTGTGTATTAACTTACATAGATGCTGGGTGTTGGAGGGTTCAGCTTTTCCCGTGGGATTGGATGATCCAGGGGCATGACTGGTTTCACAGAGAAGGCTGGGAGCAGATAGGACTCCTTAAACTTCCCTTTTACACGAGCGCCCCTGCAACAAAAAGACTCCTGATTTAGAAGTGGTTCAGATTATAAATACACAAAATATAATTAAAAACTAAGTAAATACATTGAACTGGAAGTCTTTATATTAATGAAATAGCTACCCAAACGCTAATGAAGCAAGCGAGTGGAGGTGCAGTGTTACTTCAGTTTATTACAGTGTGCTTTAATCTGAACCCGCTCACTTACTTGCACGATCTGATAATCTCACAGGCCGTGTTCTTGATGCTGATCTCCTCGAGTGGGATCCTCTTCTCCTCGACTTCAGAAGCGATGAAGGTTTCTCTGTCTCCACTTTCCACTTTAATCAGACGAATCTTCAGCTCTTTGGGTGGTCCGTCCGTCAGGGCCTTTAACTTCTGCAGGTCGGCCGAACCCAGCGCAGGCGAAGATGATGAATGATCTCCCGAAGACGTGGCCGATTTAAAACTCCTCTCTTTATTCCGGGCCACCCAGTCGTCCCGCTCACAGCTCTCCTCTTTCCTCCTCTTTTTCTCCCCATCCCGGTCTTTTTCCCAAAACTCCCTTTTAACCCCCTTGTCCTTGTGGGATTTGCCCTCCTTGTGCTTTCTGCTGGAGCCTGATGAAGAGGATGAAGAGTGAGACCTCTCCTCTCGTTTCTCTCGGTGTTTCTTCTTCCTCGCCTTCCTCTCCTCGTGCTTTTTTCTTGTGCTACCATGTCGGTGTTTCCTCTCCGGGTCGCGGTCACACGTCCTCTCCCTCACCTTTTCAGACGAGTAGGTCTTCTGTTTCTCAGACTTGATGTGATCGGGGTTGGATTTCGTGGGCGGCTCGTGTCTGTTTAACATCACCTCACAACTGCGACCCAACTCGGCGAGCGAGGATTCTGAGATTGTAGTGAGCTTGGGCCTCCGGTCCTCCGGCAGGCAGTCTTTGACGACACAAGAACCCTCATCGATTATAAGACCCATCCCCGGGTCCTCATCCTCCTCGTGTCCAGACAGATCCGACTGGCTGAGGATAACCTCTTCATTTCTCTCTGGTTCCCACTCAGATGGAGACTGCTGCCGAGTTTGTTCGATGGTGGTGTGTACTGCGGGTTGGAGGGGATGGCTGAAACCTGGGTGACTTACTGAGCCTGAGGTGGGAGAAGTGCTGTGCTGTCTGCAGATATCCGGGCCCAGCGAAAGCGAGGAAGAGTACTTCACTCCGACGAGGGCCGAGGGAGGCGGTCGACCGAACGGCCCTCCGCGGTATGCGTACTTCTGGCCCTCAAGCACAGTGGCCAAGTTTTTAAACATGCTGTTCACTCCCGTCTGATGCAGGTGTGGCCTCGTCGGTGGTGGAGAACAGGAGGACGTCTCGTCGTCCTGTTCCACCTCCTCCTCGTCATCCTCGCATTCACTCTTTCCCACCTCAGGAAGGCCATACAGCTTGGCCAGGTCACTATGGCGATAACTGTTTCCCGTTATGCAAACTGCATGATCTTGGGATTTACTACTTTTAGGTTGTGAGATGATCTTCAGTGGCTCCTCCTCTTCCTCGAGTGAAGAGGTCCGACTGAGAGGGGACGCCAACGAGCCCTGCCGACTCAAAACAGGTGGACTGGCATGGTTCTCAGGCGCGTAATCGTCTGAGGACGGCTGTTTTAAGGCGGGCATGAGGTCAGGAGCACAGGGGTAACTCTTGGGTGCTACAGTGATAGAAAACGGCGACTCTGAACCGGAGTGCCCACCACCCTCACCGGAGTACAGCTCCTCCTCTTTTTTTATTGACTCATCCAACATCTTCATGATGTTCGCCAAGCCATCGGGTAGGAGCTCAGAGGTTTCCTCCTCGAACTGAGTGTCATCAGAATCCCGACTGTTGGCGCCGTTACCCAGATTGGCCAAACCTCCGCCGGGTACATGCCTGTGCAGGGTCACCGAAGTGGAACCCGAGGGTGGGGAAGATGACATCACCTCCCTTGGAATCGCTTGATACAGTTTTGGGGGTTCTCGCAAATTTGGAGGGTTGAGGACGGCCCCGTTGACCCTGCCCTCATTGGAGCTCTTCTGCACGGTAGGTGGACTGGTGGGTTTGTTTGTGGGGTCGGTCGGGACAGGTTTGGAGGAATATGTAGACGCTGGAATCCCTGAGTTATTCTGTGACGGGGGACTGAGTGACGCCCCGTTGCTCCATTGCTCTCGCTGCCTCTGCTTTTCCCGAGCATAATCCGTTTGAGGGGTGAGGGGAGGTGGCCGAGACCTTTCCAGGACAGTTGTGCTAGACATCAACGGATGTGCAGGCCCGCCACCGCGACTCAGCCAAGGAAATGGAGCCGACAGCGGGCTCATCGTTGAGAGCCCGGAAGATGCGATAGGTGGAGACAGGCATGGAGGCGGTGGATCAGTCGCGCCATTCGACAACAAACGCTCTAGATTTTCAGTCGCAGATTCCGGTTGTACCTTTAATGCCCCTTCTTTAGCCTCTCTACTCCGTTTTAGTGCCACTTGCTCCTGTTCTCGCCTTCGCTCCTCGGCACACAAGTGGCCCTGCAGCTCAGCATCAAGTTTTTTGAGCGCATCCTCGATTGACTCGGAGCTGGAGCTGGTAGGTGGTGAGCACTGCCGTTGATACGCCCGGGCGGGGGGTACTGGAGATACTGGCGCCACCCGTTTGGGGAGCTTGTTGGACAAAAGGTCGGGTTGGGACTGAGGATCTGTGTTCACAGTGAGGGGCCTGATGGGCTGCGCTGGCTGATGCGATGACCCTGCAGCCTGTCTGAGGTTATCTGACGCCTTGCTGGTAATGACACTGTTTCCTGATCTATGAAACCCTGAGCTGAGAAGGGAGGGGGCTGCAGACACTTTCGGGGAATAGAGAGTTCTGCCCTGAACTTGATGTGGTGGCGGCAGAGCCTGAGGCTTCATTTTGGCCTCCTGGTGGCTGTGGTGGGATACAGTGCCGTGATGGACCCCGTGATACTCCTGACGTGAGAGGCCTTGTGCAGAGGAGGGCGTATCGGGGTTCGACATTAGCACCGATGGGTCTAGAGTTTTCCAGCTGTTTATAGAGCTGGCTGCAGAGCAGTTAGAGAGAACTGAGGTAAGGGTGGGGACAGTGTCCACACCTCTGTAGAGACCCAGAGAACAAGGAGGAACTGAGGACTCCATGGGGGGCATGTTCGTGGTGATGACTGGAGCCCGAGCCTGAGAAATTCCTAGATTCTGATTCTCCCCAGGTCGATTCTTCTTTTGTTGAACAGATGAAGGGACGACCTGAGGCTCCGCTGGGCGATATGTTCCCAGGTCCTATAGAAAATAATTAAAATAATTAAGAACACGCATGAATAAAATGCTCTAAATGAATTCTGCTCAATTAATAGTTTGGAAACAGACTCTTACTGAGGTGTGGTGGTGACGGGGGTTGCTTGGATTCCCCCAGGCCTTGTTAGAGTTTCTTTGAGGTGTGGTCGCCTGGGTGCCATTGTTCGAAGAGGGAGTGGTGGTGTGCACTAGCCCTGGGTGGGGGTGGAATTTTGGGTGGCTGTAAGGCACGGCGGTATGGTGTGCTGGTGTGGGGGCGAGGCGGTCCCATTTTGCCGGGGTTGATGAAGGTTGTGGAATAGTTGCCTGGCTGCCTGTAAGCCTCTCCCCAGACGTATGTGTCTTGTGGGAGGGCGTGGCCTGCCGATCCCCCTGAGATGAAGGTTTGTTGTTGACGAAGGGGTATGTCGGATGCTGGAGACCGGTGTTGTGGGAAGGGGGTGCTAGAGAGGTTGGGGACCGAGAGACCTCCATGGTTTGAGGGGGAGGTCCTCGGTCTTGTCTGTAGGCCTCAGGAGGGGAGCTTGAAGCTGGAGGTGAGGGTTTGGAGGATGAGGACTGCTTGTAACTGCACTCAGACATGCTGGATTTGTGCAAGTCCTGGAACATACGATGAGTTGAAGACGTCAAGCGAGTTGAATTCATTCGGGGATGTTTGAAAAAAAAAAAATTAAGAAATAAAAAAAAAAAATGTTACCGACCTGATAAACAGTCTGTTCTGTCTTGTGTTCGGCCGGGGTCCAGGTTGCCGCCCCCTTTTGCAATGGGTTCCAAAAGGCGTGTTTGGGTGGGGGGAAAGGAGTCTGAGGCTGCTGACGTGCAGACATCGGAGTCCCCATGAGCCCAGGGTATTGATGATTACCAACCATGTGCTGCAACACCGGGTTAAATAAATATATTTCATTAAATCTCTAACCAAGATAATCTGAGATAATATACAGCACGTTTGCCACCGATATAAACTTTAGGATTATTAGGAATGACCATGTAATCCTACCTGATCTGAATCTGTACCCTTCTTCCTTTTGTTGGGAGTGGGGCGATCCTCATTAGGCCTGTTTAAAGAAAGGGGCGTGTGCTGGATGACGGAGTGGTCTCCCAGAGGAGGCGCCGGGCGCTTCAGTTGGCCGGTCTGTGGAAACGGAGCCCTCGGTGGAGGCTGCTGCTGAGGCTGGGACTGTTCCCAAATGTCTGGAATCAATGGCATGGGCCTGGATCCATGTTGCAAAGGAGGGGGGCCGTACTGAAGACAGAGTCAGAGCATATTATACTACTGTACCACGTTTGTAGCATAAAAGGAGATCTGTAATTATATTTAGGGTTCTTCTGATGCTTTCTAAAGGCAGACTTACTTTGAATATATGGTTGGTTCGGGCCGTGATGTGCGCTGGTGGTCCTGCATTGTAACCACTGTGCATACGGACACGATCATCACTGGGCAAGGACTCATAATGCTGACCAATTGTGTCCCATGGCCTGGGTGGGGCGGGGGGCACCCGTAAATCTCTGTGTAAGCCTGGCAGGAGGGACTGAGGAAGGTCCAGCTTATCCCCGCCATGTGCCAGTGGACTACACACACACACACACACACACACGTTATTCCAAAACGCAATTCATTATTATTTACATTAATATTGATACCATCTGCACACACACTCACCCGCTGTTGTAAAATTTAGGGGGTGGATTTAGCCCTGCCATGTGAGTGGGTGGTAGATGGGTGAGGAATTGGGGTTGACTGACATTCGTGGACCTGTGGACATGAACAGCACAGTTACGGGTTGCCTTACAGCAGTCGAACCAATTAAGAAGATGCTTTAAAAGGCAGTGAGCTGATGACAGTGAGATGAAAGTAGAACTACCTGGAGGGAGGGGGCCAGGCACGGCTGCCCACGGTAGCCCATGGTCCCCGGTTGAGTCCGTCCAGAGGGAAAGGGTCCCGTGAGCCTCGTGCACCAAACTGCTCTACCGTGTGATGCATCCAGCCTGAAACAAAGACACGGCAACAATGTAGGTGTTTTCAGCATCAGAGCGACTTTTGCACGAACGGAAAGCCAAATAAACCTGATCACAACATGTTTTTAACTTATGTAAACACTTCGCTTCATTCATGTTGCGTCCGTTAAAGTTCTGCCTCACTCATCCCACACTTTACATGCATTTTGCGCCTGGTTAAAACTCAGGGCCGTTTAAATACAGCACACATGAGGACAGATTTTGTGACTTACCACACTAGCTGTGTGCGTTAAGCCCTCCACAGCAGCAGAGAGAGGGTCTCACACCAACACTGAGAACGTCTTTAGAACCTGCTTCAAAAACTGTGGACACAAAGAGAAGCAAACTGATGATGAAGTTCCTGTAAAAAGCAACCAAATGCTTCTCATCAGGCCTGATCACAGTCTCAGTGTCCGGGAGTGACCCCTCCAGTCCGCTGGGGCTTTGTGTTCGTGAAAGCTCATTTTTTAGGATCGGGGGTGTATGGGAGATGCACTCACACAGCGAACCAAACCGCACTTATGTTTAAAGAGAGCCTCGCGACCCGAAGATTAGATTCCCGATCCCACCACACAAAGCACCTAAACCCCAATAGCTCCCGGGTCACCATTTACAGAGCTGCCCACTGCTCCGGCACATGTCCACTCAGTGTGTGTGTGTGTGTGTGTGTGTTTCACGGCACGGGTGGGTTAAATGTGAAGGACAGATTCCTCTGTGTGTAATACAGATCACTTTATTTATATTTATCTTTATATTTAACGTGTTGTTACTCACCGCAGTAGCAGTGTGTTTGTGACGTCCTCCAAAGCAGCAGACTGAGGACTTCACAGCAGCAACCAGAGTTTGTCTACTGATGATTCTAAACAACAGATAAAGATAAAAACTTTTAAAACCTTTTACTTTAACAGCATTAAAAACGTGTTAATGTTCAAATCATTTCATTTGTTTTCTTACAAATAGAGAACGTGAAAAATAAACTTAAAATTTTTTTATATATATATATATATATATATATATATATATATATATATTTTTTTTTTTTTTTTTTTGGGGGGGGCATACATATGTAAATATTGTGCATTTCATTTATCTTCTATGTAGAGTTTATACCTCAAGAATTTCTATGCTCCCAACATGGAGCATAAACGACAAATAAACTTGAAACTAAAACATTAATTCTGGAAATAATCTGGAAATCTGGAGTTTAAGCAAAACAGTGAAACAAAGCCAGCAGCAGGAGCTGCGTGAATACTGGCGGCAGCCTCTGGGGGGCGGTATGTGCCACATGTGAGTAGGAGTGTCTGTGGAGCGCAGATGGACGGGTGGGAGTTCACCTATGGGATGAGTGCACAGAGGTCATTATAAACCTTTCTGGGGCCCTTTTGGCAGAGAACCAGGGAAGGGGACGCAGAGGGGGTTTGGAGCCTCGCCAGGGGTGTAGTGTGTGCTGATTGTGTTTGGGTCACCATGTAAGCGTATACCCTAATGTTGAGCTTTAACTGTGTGTGTGTGTGTGTGTGTGTGTGTGTGTGTGTGTGTGTGTGTGGAACGGCACCGGCGCTAATCTCATTAGACCAGACATGCTTTAAAGGACGATGGTGCGCAAGAGAGATGCGAAGTAGAAGAGCTGAGCAGAATGACAGATTAAGGAGAAGGGCTTAAAATGACAGCCTTCTCTAAGTAGAGGACTGTATTCATATCCAACACCCACACAGAGCCACGCAGCGCCTCCTACAGGAGCGGCTCACACACTGTACATGCAGATTACTGAGGACGAACACCGTCGCACCACCAACAAATGATCCTTCACTTTAAACGCTCCTCGTTCATTTACACCCGTCTTCTGCACATGGACCACGTTCTGCGCTCATCCACCAAACCCCTGCACAACGCAGGAAAAGCATCTGCAGTGTTATATAAACCACAGGACCCCAGAGACAGAAACTTCTACAGATTGACTAATTCGGTCTGACTAACTCTGAAGTCAGCAAAGAAAATGGCAAACATGACAGATGAGGAACTATTACTCAACACTTACACACACTGCTGTACCACAGGATAGGTGTTATGGACTCAGACATGCTGCAGGATTCAAATATAGCTCTGACACACACACACACACACACGGCAGTGCCAGGCAGACGGTGCGTGTACGACAATGATATTTCAGGCTTACGCCACCCACAGAACCTCCCACTCAAAGGCTCCGTGTCACACTATTATTAAACTCTCCTTGATATTTTGGGATCTGGAGTGAGGACTCATTCGTGACGCTGCTGTTCGGATCTCGGCACACAGAGAACACGCACAGCACGATTTTCCCGTCTCACTTTAGCTCTTTCTCGTGACCGATCGGTTCAGTGCTGAGAGGAATTAATAAACTGCTAATCGATTACCTCGGCCCCTCGAACCACGAGATGTTACATTCACTCCGGATTTAAACAATTAACTGATTCAGCGACCCAATAAATCACCATTAAATAGATTCCTATTGTACCGAGTGCACAACTAAGGGACTGGGGAGACGGGGGGGGGGGCTAAGGAACGGCTTACTGATTAATTTTGGAGATTATGACGCTGAGGAGACTTAATGCAATACACATGTGAGAATGAATGCACAATAGGACAACAATAGAAGTAACAACACTGGTTGGTCAGCAGCACCCCCTTGTGGAGAAAGAGTTCATTTAAACTTGAGTTAAAGCCTTGTGTCAACACTGGAGTCATCTCAGAGATAAAGTGATCTATTTTACACACACAGGAATTTGTCCTCCACAGTTAACCCATCAGTGCAGTGAAAACACACACACACACACACACACACACACACACACACACAGTAAATTGTGCTACTGTACATGGCATCCAGGGAGCATTCAGAGTCCTTGCCCATGGACACCTCAGCTAATGTTCTGGGAATTAAACCAGTGACTTTGTTCTCAGTGAAAAGCTATCTGTTTTTCATGTTTCTATTGTTGGAACGATGACCGCGTGTAATTTTATACATCGAAATGAACATTTCACTACGTTATACACTAACCTCAATATGACAGACTGGTCAGCTTAAGCACTAATTAACGGAACCTGTTCTGACTTAGACCTGAATTCACGTAGACAGGATTACAGCATTACACCGTCCACCAAGTGCTGCTGCAAACAGAACAGCGAGAGAATAAGAAATCCTCATGACTCGGCCTGATCCTCCAACCTGCAGGTCACTTTATCAGCTGCACATTTCAGTTGTTACACTATTTGTTTACGGTCAGTTCCAATAGACATCAAGGCCAGGGCCACGACAGTGCTGGAAAAAGTTCGGTGGGGTCCTGTCTCCTAAAGAAGAGTGAGAGTAACTGACGGACCACAGACTGTAACTGTAGAACAATAACGTGCATCTAAATGATAAGTGAAAAGAATAAAATAGTAAATATTAAATGAGTGCAGAAACAACGAGGTGTCTTTAATAAAGCAGCCAATGAGTTTAATCGTGTAACCATGGAGATATTCAATGTATCATCACTGTATCAATTAACCATTAATAAAATCGATTTTATTCTCCAGGCGGCACGGTGGTTTAGTGGTTAGCACGTTCGCCTATCAGCACTAGGGATTCCCGGTTCGAATCCCCATCTGGGTGGAGTTTCCATGTTCTCCCCGTGTCTGCGTGGGTTTCCTCCGGGTTCTCCGGTTTCCACCCACAGTCCAAAAACATGGATCAAGTCAATTGAATTCTCCAAAATTGCCCCATATAGAGTGTGTGTGTATGTCTGTGTGAGTGAGTGTGTGTCCAGCGATGGATTGGCGCCCTGTCCTGGGTCTATCTGCCTAGCGCCCGAAACGTTCTCCCCTGGATGGACATTGGGAACCCCACCGCGACCCTAATAGAGGATAAAGCGGAAGATAATGAATGAATGAATTTTATTCTCCAAAGTTGCCCCCCGCCACCTTTTATTTTTTTTAAACACAATGGGAACAACTTTACTCATCCCAGTAAGAAGCCCTCCTCATAAAGCACAACTAATTTTTTGGATGCTTGTCTTCCTACATTTTTTGTAAAATTAAAAAAAAAAAAACATCAATGAGGGAAAATTTTTCCTTTCGTTTTCTCCAACTTCCTCTCCGCAGCCGAGACTCCGGTTCATTCAAGCTTTAACAGAACACACAGACAACACAAACACAAAGACATCTCGGGTGGTAGCAGTAACCTCACCCTCACCCTCACCCTCACCTCACATTTACAAATCCGCACTCGATCGCAGCATCAATAATATGAAGCCGCTTTTCCAAGCATCCCAACTTTGATGGTTGGGATCAGTACACGGGGGTCTTTGAACTTTGGGTTTAAACCCCCCCAGCCTTTAGATCGATAGACTAACACTCGAACCACTGAACTACCCCACCCTCAAAACATGGTACACACAATCGATGGGTAGCAGTGAGTCAGAGTCCGTTTTTAGGTTTACAGAGAGACCGAACTTTAAACATGTACTCTGCTTCTCTAAATTAGGTGCATCGTTAACTT
The DNA here is from genome assembly GCA_019802505.1 of Corydoras sp. C115. Taxonomy (NCBI): domain Eukaryota; kingdom Metazoa; phylum Chordata; class Actinopteri; order Siluriformes; family Callichthyidae; genus Corydoras; species Corydoras sp. C115. The sequence continues at coordinate 346,482 of JAFMOC010000201.1, forward strand.
TTCTAGGTTAAACGCATTCACAAAAGCCGCTGGAGGAAGTGAGTGGCTGGAATCAAATTTAGTCACGATGTATTAATAGACAACACATGACTTACTCACCACTGAAACCAGCTTCAGCTTTCACGTGAACATCTCCATCTGAGAACGGCTCCCGTTCTATTCTGCACCCCCGAGAGTGGCGATCACTCGAGTTTAGGAATCAGAACTCATCCGTAACCCACGGCGACTGAAATCAACAGCGCAGGCTTTAAAACGAGAGAGTCAGAAATCGAAAGCCCGAGCCCAGTCCCATCACACACCATTCTCGAGGCTGCTGTGTTTGCATGTATCTGAAGCGTAACAGGGGAAGCCCCCCTGAGTCAGGTAATGGAGAATACAGGGATTGCCCCAAAGCTGGGACTCCGCCCATTACATGATATCATGCTTCTTACGGTCAGGTGACCGGGGGCGACCACTGAAAGTGACGGCGACGGGAATTTCTCTGGGTTACGTCATCGTGCAGCGTTTTGGCGTGTTGTTTGGTAGCGTTAACAGGATGTGAGGTAACGAGTCTGGGTTTTTTATGGTTACACTGAAACGGGGATTCCTTGACCGAAACATTTAGCCAGAATTTCGAGCGAAAACATTCCACCTGGGTTGAGGAGACAGTGGTGGGTGAAGAGGTACTTTTTTTTTGGTTTGGTTTCAATTACGGCACAAACTTAGGTAAAGGGCTCTGACATTACGACAGAGTGATCTACATTACAATGCACTTCGTAAGGTGGGGGGGCGGGGGCTGGTATCCAACCTTCACTGTGGACTATGATGTAATTAGAATCATTACACTATTAATTAGTGTTGTTGGTTTGTACATCTAATTCCCAGATGTGCTAACAGCAAATGTAAAATTAGTCACATGGTTTGTTGCTTTTGTTTTATCTTCCGCTTTATCCTCTATTAGGGTCGCGGTGGGGTTCCCCCATGCCCATTCAGGGGAGAACGTCTCGGGCGCTGGGCAGATACACCCAGGACAGGGCGCCAATCCATCGCTGGACACACACTCACTCACAGGCACACTCTATATGGGGCAATTTGGAGAACTCAATTGACTTGATCCATGTTTTTGGACTGTGTGAGGAAACCCACGCGGACACGGGGAGAACATGGAAACTACACCCATATATATATATATATATATATATATATATATATATATATATATATATATATATATGTAAATAAATAGAGACTGCATGATGACCCCTATAATTGGAACAGCAAACACCAGAGAAATACCATCCAAATGACTAAACCTGAACCACAGATGTATAATGGTTCTTTTGTAGATCGTTATGTTGTCAATGCAGACAGAGGGGAACCACCACAAAGAGTCGCTGATGTAATAACATAATATTACATCAGCCTCAATCGACCTGGTCAGCACTTCAGTCACCTCCATGGCAGTGGGAGGTCCTGCGTGATTGTAAACTTCCCTGTGCACAAGGCGACACTTCCTGAAGCTTCGGAGACAGTGGCGTGAAAAGCAGAAGTCGACCACGGAGCGTGTCGGCAGAGGCACACCATAAACGAGGGCCGCGGGATCGGCGTGGATCCGATGAGACGGAACGATTGCAGAAGGAACGCGAGGGAAACGGGAAGAAGCGTAATGGGAAGAGCAGAGAACAGGGTTGAATGTCCACATGAGGAAATTATGCAACTGGCCTCAGATAGCGATCATGTAGTTGCGGTAACATCGAGGCTGATGCGTCCTCACTGCGCGTGTGTGTGTGTGTGTGTGTCGATGATGCAAACCAAAGCATCATCACGATGCCATGACCGCCTCCTCTGCCCGCACGCCCACACAGACTGAGTGTACATCTTGATCTGTGAGAAAAGTGCAACTGCTGTGTATCTACCCTTCTCACTCAATGTGAAGTCAGAGTGTGTTCTAAAGGTCAGCGCTGACCGGCTCGTGCTTCGAGCGGCTCGTACGCGCTCGCCTCTCGGCGGGCTCCAGCGGCTGAATAACCTTCATCCCAAGTTCAATCGCATTTTACTTCTCTGGATCGAGTCAGCCAGGCATGCCGTAGGTAAACAGCCACATGCGGTTCGAGCCCTTCATATCTGGCAGTGTTGACACTGGAAAAACAAACCGTGCCACGAACTCAAATCTGTGGATATACGGAGTCAGGCGGGGTGATCTCTGAGCAGCGCAACGCAGAGCGTGCTCTTAGTAGGACAGCGCCGCTAATAGTAAATGACCCACATTCGGAATCGGGGGTTTGGTGGTAAACACCAGATAAAAGGAGGCAGGATTAGTCATGTTCCGATTCAACAGCTTATGAGATGAATCATAAAGAATTAATAGTATTCGCACAAACGGGCCTTTACGTGAAAAGGGATCCGATGCGAACGGCAAAAACATGTTTGTCTAACGCCGGCCGGCGTGAGCGGACGCTGCGCCGCGGGCTGGACCTCCCCCCCCCCCGTCACGGATTCATCACTCAGGTTCTTCAGCAGACGGGCTTTGTGCTTTATTGATGCCGAAATGAGTTTAAAAAAAAAAAAAAAAAAAAAAAAAAGCAGAACAAAACGAGAAAAGCTGCAACGAGACAGGAAGTTGTCGTCACAGCAACAGGAAGTGGGCCTCCCAAATTGAGGGGAAGGGGGGGGGGCTGACTTAACATCCTGTGGAACAGTGTGTGTTGTATGGGTTGCACGAGTGAATTTCCCCTTCTGCCATGAGCAGCACCTACGAGTTAGGAATATGTCGTACATCGGGGGGGGGGGGGGGGGGGGGGGGTGTGGGGACATAGTGACTCGCCACAGTCGCAAACGTGTACAATGAGGACCGTCCACTCCGCCCGCGATCAGAAGACACCAAGTTTGTAAAAACGCCGGTCGGTGAAATGCAGATGCTTATTTATAGAACGTTCTGTGATCTTCTGTAGGTTCAGGTACCTGCCCTTCACAGCTGGTGTGTGAACATGCTACGGGGAAGTGACTCAAGGCGTGAACGTCTAGCGGCGTGCCATTCACGACCATCTGCTAGTGAAACCATCTGACTGAAGTTTCGCTCTAACTGCGCCGTCTCGAACGTTCACAGGAACGCACCTCGTGTTTTTCTCACAGCGGAACATCGTGATCAATCGCTTTCCCTTGTTTTGTTTTTTTTTACAATCAATTACTCTAAAAAAACATCTACCTACATTTTCATTCCCGGAACACGGTGATGCTGAACATCAGAGCGCCGATGTGTCAGCGAGCTTGCGCGGAACCGGCCCCCCAAAATCCCCCTCCTACCTACATTAGCACCCCGTGTTTCCCAGAAGCCGGGGCATGATGCACAAATAAGTCTAATCTAACAGACTGGTTTCTAGAAAAAGCGTGCGCACACACACACACACACACACACACACAGACAGAGACAGACAAGAGTCTCGGGTTCATCTCCAAGGCAGCGGTTGCTATGGCAGCCAGCCGAAGCTAAAGGCGTGCAGTCTGCCACTCTCAAACTCTCAAAACCGTGACGTCTCAGAGCAACCCCCATCCCAAACATCCCACCCTCGGTCCACCAGATAAGTTCCAAAAACTGCCCTTATAAAGTCCGGACGTTGTGATAAAGCAGAGAAAGGACGCGCTCGTGCGTGTGTTTGTGATGCCGGGGAACAACAATCCGTCTCCGGTGACGTCTTTGCCGCGATGTTGCGTAAATCGCCAGCATGTCTAGAACACGCCGCTCTCAGAGAACATTCCCCTTCACTATTTCACCGAAACATGACTGGAGTCGTTTCCAGCGCTCTTCATCGCGCGCTCCCTCTTTCCAGTCCCTCCCACCCGACTTTCGCCGCTCCTCCCTCACTTTCTCTCCCGCGTTGGGCTGGAGCGCCACCAAAAAGTGAGGTAATTCAAGCCGGTGGGGTGACAAAGGAAGACTCAGAGCGGGCCAGAAACGCGATGGTGAGTCATGGGTGCGTGTGGGGACGCATTTGGTGGTGCTCACGGTTCATCACGAGGTCTCTTGGTGAGCGCCGAGAAAAGACACGGCTTCGGAAACTTCGGCGTGGATAGAGATCTGAGCCGTTTGCCACACACTTCCCCCACACTTCTGTCACAAGTCTGACACGTTCTAAAGGAATTCCACATGGCCGTGTTTCGGCTCTTCGGTCACTTTAACGGTCCCTGATCCCGGTCATGTTCTGCCGCTGGATGGTGGTCCTCGTAACGAAGCACAGAACAGTGCACAACTCCTGGAGCAGAGTGACGGAACTTTTAGGAAGGACAGTGAGTGGGACGCTTCAGCTCCCACACTGTGGGTTACAGAGGATTTATTCATCCATTCAGATGAGTAAGCAGCCGGCGAGCCCACTAAACTTCCCATTCAGCTCTTTAAAACACTTACTCACAGGCTCTGTCTGTCTGTCCAACTGCTCCACAGCGTCCTTAACCCTTTGAACCCTGGTCTGGCATGTCCCTGATACATCAATGTGCTGGCTGAATCCTTACACTTAAAAAAACTCTTGTTATTAAAGTTTATTAATGTTTAAGATACTCGTCGCACCGAGGCAATGTTTCGAAAAGTTCGCCATCCCATCACAGAACACAGCAACCCACTCACACGTCAAAAAGAATTCAGAATCTCTAATTCACCTGACGTCCACGTTTTCGGATCGTGTCCCGCAACCAAGTCACCAAAGGGAGAACATGCAAACGCTGCAGAGATGACCCCCCGGCTACCTTTTTTCTTGCTGGAACCAGACTGTATGGTAGTTACAGTGCAAGTAAGGGAACTGTTCCTCGGTTCACTCCTTCATCCTGTGATGCTCTTCACAGGAAAAGATCTGAGGCAGCGGTTCCCTCCAACCCCCGACCTCGTCAGCACTTCAAAGAGAAGTAAACACAGCCCCTTGTTTGAGTGTCGATCGTTGTGATTGATCGGAAGCCTGATTTCAAAGGAATCCTCCCCCCAACCACCTCCCACCATCACGGCCAGGTTTACGCCTCTGGTGTTTATGGTGGTGCTGTAAATGACCAAAACCCTGAAGGTAAAGCCGCTTGCCGCCTTTGTGCCGGGCACTAAAGCTTTAAAAGCACGGAGCGGGGCGTCCACAGGCGGCCGGTGATAAAAGGAGCTTTTTACACATTTACAGGCACAAAGCGAGAGCGTCCCGGACAGCCCCGCCACGCTGCAGCGCCGGCACGGCGATGCAAATGATGCCCTCACAGGCGCTGGCTTTGTGTGTAGACGCCGGCTCAGGCGGTCCATTCAGCGGGCGCCTCTGCCCACGTCCTGTTTTAGCCCTGCCTACCAGCTGCAAGACAAAGAGCGTGCCGCCTCGTCTCGGCCTCTCTGTCCAGCCCCTTCACGCTCACCCACAGACACGTGGTCAGACCGGCTTCCTGACCATCACACATCAAACACCCTCACCCGGCCGTTCCAACGGCCCTGGCCGGACGTCCCACCTGAACGCCTGCCCTCAGTGTCCCAACAGGCAGCAACCACTTCCCAAAGGACAGGGTACAGTCCGGTTCGGGGGAGCAAGGGGTTAAACAAAGGCAGACGTCCTGTCTTGGAGGCAAACTCCTGTGTGAGCACAACACTCCCATTCAGAGGCTCGGGGTGAACACTAGAGGGGGGGAAAGTTTGGGAGGTGAGAGAGGGCTTACCCGCCGCGTGAGACGTCTCCTGCCGTCCGAGTCGGATCAGAGTGAGCGCTTGGATGAGACTCTATTTCCGTCGGTCGGCGCCTTTTGATCTGAGCCGTAATGACTCACGGAGACGCGGCGGCAGATGATAACGACCGAGTCCCGGCGCGTGTCCCGCGACTTCAAAGCGGTCGGCGGGACCTGTGATCTCCGAGCGGCGTGGAACGGCGTGGAACAGTCCGCGCAACAGACGCGGCTCCGCGGCGGCTCCACTCCCCTGCGCTCCGCTCGGAGGATATTCCCGCTTTGAGGAGCACAGCGTCCGGCCGAGCGTCTCTCTGTGTCTGCCGGCTGTTCAGTGAGCCGCGCCGCGCTCCATGTTGTCCATGTTGTCCCTCTGTGTCTCTGTCTCTGTGTCTTTGGTGACGGGGATCGGATTGCGCTGAGAGACGCTGTGTTTTAAAGGGACTCTGAATCGCGCACGCAAACGCGCACACACGCACTCGCACGCGCCGCCTCTGCGCGTGACGCCATCAGCCGGCCCCGGAATTCCCTGACAGCGCAGACCGCGGGGCGGCTCTCGCTCGGTGCCGCGGGGCGGCTCTCTCTCCGCCGCGGTGCCGCCCTGCAGCGGCGATCCTGTGGGAGACTTCCGCCGCTGCCTCCGCAGAGGCTCTCTGTGCCATTACTAATTTTATTCCCGATGCCCGGTGCGCGTTCAGGCGGACGCGTCATCTGCCTCCGCGCGCCTCGCGCGCGCGCGCGCTCTCTCTCTCTCTCTCTCTCTTTCCAGTCCACACGAGCATCACGGAACCGGAACGCGGTCAGAACCATCACCCCAATCCCGAGACACGAGTTCGGACCTCTGATCAGAACAGGAGGGGAGGGGAGGGGAGGGGAGGGGAGGGGGGGTTTGAGCGCAACTTCATCCATCCATTATCTTCCACTTTATCAGTCTACTAGGGTCCCGCGGGGTTCCCCCATGATCATCCAGGGGAGATGCTGGGCAGATACACCCAGGACAGGGCGCCAATCTATCGCTGGACACACTCACTCACCCAGACACACTCTATATGGGGCAATTTGCAGAATTCAGTTGACCTTGATCCATGTTTTTGGACTGTGGGAGGAACCCGGAGGAAACCCACGTGGACAGAGAGAGAACATGGAAACTCCATCCAGATTTTGATTTGAACCGGGAATCCCTAGCGCTGAGAGGAGAACATGCCAACCACTAAGCCACCGTGCCACCACTAACTCAACTTCAATCCGAAAGAATTTCTAACAATCTTTACGCTAAAGGATCAGAAATGAATCCTCTCTGAATGAATGCGTGTGGGACCTTTTATTAAAAATAAATGGAATGCATTGGGCCTTAAACCCCCCAACCGACAGACATGGCAATGATTGTTTTCTTGATTTGCTCAAAAGGGACTAATCTATGAGAAAATCTATTTCTGGTTATAACCAAGGTCCTTAAATGGACGGTTGGTTGCACTTTTGACTTTTGTTTAATCTGTGCTCAATATTACTCACTTTAAACCCACAAAATAGTAACAAAAAACAAAACAAAAAAAACAGTCGTCCAGCCAAAGCAACAAGTTCTTACTGTACATGTAAATTTGAATGACAATAAATCTCAGAAGGCAGTGGTTTGTAATGTTTTTCAGATGTTGGTCTAATAGATTTGCTAGACAACATGAACTTCAGGAATAACTGCATCAGTTACAGATGAGGAAGCATTATTCTCCATCATGCAGTTTAGGCATTTTTAGGAATACTTTCATTCATTCATTATCTTCCGCTTTATCCTCTATTAGGGTCGCGGTGGGGTTCCCTATGCCCATCCAGGGGAGAATGTTTCAGGCGCTGGGCAGACAGACCCAGGACAGGGCGCCAATCCATCGCTGGGCATACACTCACTCATACATACACACTCTATATGGGGCAATTTTGGAGAATTCAATTGACTTGATCCATGTTTTTGGACTGTGGGAGGAAACCGGAGAACCCGGAGGAAACCCACGCAGACACGGGGAGAACATGGAAACTCCACCCAGATGGGGATTCGAACCGGGAATCCGGTGAGAGGCGAACGTGCTGACCACTAAGCCACCGTGCCGCCATAGGAATACTTTGATTTTAATTTAATTATTGGAAAGGTGACCCTGCGTAGAATGAGGTGAATTCGTTCGTCCAGCTGCCCAGTTATGTCCCGGGTGCTGTTTCACGTTTTGCCCCATGTGGTCATGGAAAGCAGCATCCATGGTCTGAGTGATGGCAGTGAGATCACCAGACTGTGTTGTAACACAGATAGTATTATAACTCGCTATCGTCCTGAATGATGGGATGACAGTGATCAGCTGTAGGTGTGAACTGGGCTTAATGCTTCAACGACACACCTAAAGGACAAAGGGTATGGAATCTGATGGCTTCAGGGCCACTGTCGCCTGAATGAGGTCAACAGAGAGTTTGCAATCAAATGTAAATAAGAGGAAAGTGTGCCTTTATTCAAATTTGAATTGAACACACACACACACACACACAGAGTGCTGTTATACATTGTGGGGACTTTGTCTTTGTAGAGACTTACCAAGACTTAATTACTACCCAAACATTAACCCTAACTTTACACTAACCATAACTATAACCACTCAACATGATTTTACTTTAAAACTAAATGATACACACACACACACACACACATATATAAATGTAAATCTAAATAAAAGTCACCTTTAAAATAAAAGCAATACACTTACTGATCGTGCAGTATATTCTCAATACGCTGTTATGTTATTTTATTGGTTCGTCCCTCAACGGCAGCCCCAGTTCCTCACGTGGCCCCTTGAAAAAAACACATTCCACCGTTCTGCTCGAATTCTGTCATGTGAATGACACTTTCAGTGTAGGACAGACTTCAGAAAATCGTCTCTCGTATTGCTTCTGTTAGACGTTAGAGCAGTCATCAGAGGAGGGGACTCCATATTCCACCCGACAGATTCACACCGAATCCCCATCCCGATGCAGCCCTCCAATTTCAATTAAAATTCATGTAAGATGTAAAAGTGAACTCTGTCAGACAAACGTTTATCACAATCATCATGGGAGGACCACTGTAGTCCTTTAATATTAACTACACGTATTATTAACTATAATATAATATTAACAATAATAATAATGTTCTATAGTTGAGCTTCTTTTTAAAAGAGCTGTAGGTTTTCAGGAAATAAACTGTGTTGATAGTAAAATTACGATGTAGCACTTGATACACTTTGTAGTAAAATGTATTTACATTGTAATTTGTGTTTTATTCAAAGGCTTTTTACAAACTCTGTAACTGCCACGTTTCAGTTTGTTGATATAACACAGGGTTTGAATCCCAAACTGGCTGGAGTTTGCATGTTCTCCCCATGTCAGTGTGGGTTTTCCCCATTTCTCCGGTTTCCTTCCACAGTCCAAAAACATCAAGTCAAAGTGAATTGGCTGCAATAAATTGCCCCTATTTAAATTGCTCTTATATAGTGGGTGTGTCTGTGTAAGTGTGTGTGCCCAGCGATGGATTGGCACCCTGTCCTGGGTTTACCCCCCCCCCCCCATGCAAACATACTAGTGGATGAAGCAGAAGATAATGACATAACACACTGGAAATCTTCTTCTTATTCTGTGATAAATAAACGCTGTGTGTTTCATGTTAAAACAATTCCAGTTCGGAGCTGCTGCTCCAGTCAGGTCAAAGCTACGTTTCATCACCTGTCGGAATGCACAGTAATTCCACCAAGCCTTAAATTGTTCTTAGTATCTTGCACAATTAACCCTCACAGGTGATTAGAGTGCTGTAAAGAATAATAAAACTAGCAAGACAAAGCCAGATGACATTACATAACAGCCTCCTTTCAGTTTAATCAACAGACTCTGTGTCTCGAGAAGGGCATCATAAAATACTTCTGATAAACAGGTGGCGCACAGCCGAGCAGCCTGCGGCGGAGTACAAGATCCTGGTTCTTGAGCGAATGTGTCCACGCGCACAGATCATTGTTTCCGAGCAGATATGGGCCACAATGGCGGATGACCGATGTGAATATGATTGCTGCCTCTGAGAAACCGAGACACAGAGACTTTGTAATGACACACGATCAGAAACTAGATTCATTGACTGGAGGCAAAACAGCCCTTGCTCCGCTTATTATGCTGAACAGAGCTGAAGTGCACCGTCTCTGTACTTTATATACAGAAGAGGAATGCAAAACATGCAGAGTGGGCAGTTTCACACTGTGCGGCAGTGCATTAAACTTCATCCGTATTTTAATGATGCAGAGAACATTTTTGTTGGGCGCTACGGTGGCGTAGTGGTTACCACGTCCACCTCTCAGTCCTGGAGATCCAAGTTCGAATCCCTATCTGGGATAGTGGAGTTTGCATGTTCTCCTGGGTCGTCTCCAGGTTCTTCCCGCAGTCCAAAAACATGGATTTAACGTGAATTCTATCTATACAGTGTGAGAGATTGTGCCCAGAGATGGATTGGCACCCTGTCCTGGGTGTATCTGCCCACCGCCCAAACGTTCTCCCCTAGATGGGCATGAGGACACCCCTCCCCCGCACCATCCCCAGTATAGGATTAAGTGGAAGATAAAGAGATGAGAATGCTTCTGATGTCCCAGAGAGCTGCATTATGGAGGATATTCCGATTTTAAATATTTTGCACTATTCACATGAGAATCCCAGTATTTCTTATCAGACCATGTTGTTGACCTAATGAACGCAGATATCACATAGCATTAACCTCCCCCCCACCACACCCACACACACACCCAATTTAAATTGCCGTTGACATTAAGTTATCATACAATCTATCAGTTTTTGTCTCTTACGTTCTGAGTAATGGCTCATTCATCATCTTCAGATACTCTCCATTTTCTGCTGTCTCATGTTCGCAATTCTTGTTTTTCATAATCACGTGTGAGAACCTGAAAACACCAACAAGTGCAAAGCTGGCAAAATAAAATCTAACGTTGGAAACTATGAACCACGAGCAGAGACACAGAAACTACTCGAGTCAGCCAAAGCGTTTTCTCTTCTTTTATTTTGAAGGGACAGTCACTGAGCTTTAAAACAGGTTAGATTTGCTTTGTTGGCATTTGGAGCAGAACTGTGGCTTAGTAATGACAAACAGACGCGCTGTGTGTGTGTGTGTGTGTGTGTGTGTGTGTGTGTAAGTGGGATCTCAGCAGTGTCCCAGCTGCACAGCACTAAACTTTATATTTAGCAGCGTTACATCAGTGGCTACAAGACATAACAGACTGGCTGAACCACGGGAGTGTGTCACGAGAACTGTTCTACTCGGACAGTTACGGAAGAACATCAAAAAAACACACAGGAACACCCCCCCCCAAACTTCCCTATGAGGTAATATCCTACTGGCCTCTCATCCCAATTAATGACCTTGAACTTATCCTATTGTTCTTGCTTAAGCACTTTGTGTGTGTGTGTGTGTGTGTGTGTGTGTGTGTGTGTGTTTGTATATATATGTGTGTGTGTTAGCCTGGGGGGTTAATAAAAGGAAGAATCAGATCATTGATGTAACTTCAGAACATTACATAAACTGCCCCCCTCACCCCCACACACTATGCAAATACACAAAACTGACGTCGATGGAAAGCCTCCATCTGAATGTGCCGTTACAACGGCGTCTGATTACGATCTGATATGAATGAGGATCTGAGGCCGCACAAAGATTCCTAACATTCCTTCTCCCGAAGAGTCATTGTGTTCCATATCCTGAAGAACAAAGTGAGAGAGGAAATGTACACACACGTTCCAAACCCTGCTCCATTTCAGATTGCTATTCATCTTCTGGAGCTTTGCCCCGACCGAACACACCTGCTGACCTGAGCCTAACCTCGACTGATTGTTATCTCATGGTACAGAATTATTTTTTTCTGACCCCACAAGCATAGAACCTTGATATTTATTGGACCAGGGCGCATTAGGATGTTACTGCAAAGACCATTGAGCTCTTTCCGTTTTACAGAATCAGAGGGACGTCCACGCCACATGATCCCTTTATCCATTTTTAAGAAAATGGACAGTTGATTATATTAACGTACAAATCTGCCGCTCGTGGAGGATGAGGGTTCAGGCTCAGGACACTGTAAAGCTGCTGTGAGAGAAGGTACGACTGTAAAAAAACTATATAAAAAATTTAAACCGGATCTAGAGCTACATAAATCAACATTATGATGCCTGCGGGTAAAAAAAAAGGTACAACCAGAGGGGCAATTCGTATCTCCAAATGTACCCAACAGCATGTCTTTGGAATAAGAGAGAAAACCCACTCAAACACAGGGAGGACATGCAGACTCCACATAGGAAGGAACCCATCCTGTTGTGAGGTGAAAGCCGATGACATCATGCAGACCTGTGCTGTCCATCAACAGCAGAAAAGGAATACATTAAGCGATGAGTCTTTTAAAGCTATTAGATAACAAGCTACCGTCCTGATGGATGGACTGCTAAAGACCATAAAACCAGACTAATGAGTCACATGAGCAAACTGGGCAAAATGGGGGAAAAAAAAACAGTCCGTCACCGAATCTTATCCTGAGGACCTGGATGGTCCACAACCCAGAATACTTTATCAGGATTAATTATTCATAAAATGAAAAACAAAACCATTGATACAGAAGTCAATAGAAAGAGACAGAGCGTCTGGGTAACACAATATTTTACATAATATCAATGTTCTTAAGAGCTATAGAGCAATACAACATGGTGCTACTCAGTGGAAAACTGAACTCGCATCGATTTTGAGGACAGAATTAGCTCCGGTGGAGAAATAAAAAGTGTTTATAGAGTCTGAGGTGTGAGCTCAGCTTAGATCGGACCGGAGAGAAGAAACTTTAGAACATGTGTGTGCACTGGATGTGTCATTTGTTCAGCCCGTACGCCTTCTAACAGTCAGCCTCCACTTTGTGGGACACCATGAGTCAGCAGCAGGGGGACACAGCACACCACACACCCACCCTCACACAGAAAAAAAAAAAAAAGACGTGTGTTTGATTTGGCCGTGCGATATGAGCAGCTTCAGAGACAACACTGTCAGATCTGAATCATGGCCCTGCTACACGAGGCCAGAGCATCTTGACACACACACACACACACACACACACACACACACAAACGAGAGTCAGGAAGGCCGGCCTTGAAGGATGTTGGGTACATGGATAGAAGTGTCCTTCAAGGGTAGTCAAAATCACCTCAGGATATGTGTGTGTGTGTGTGTGTGTGTGTGTGTGTGTGAGTGTGTGTGTGTGATTGCAGGAAGTGTGATTCACACGACGTATACACACACGTACACACACACACACACACACACACACACACACACACGAGTCATTATGCACCTTGATGTCCACTAGTCCTTGACTTTGAACTCTTTTTTTCCCCCTCTGCTTTATTTGTCTCCTCCCTCATTTCTTTTGTCAATAACACACAGAGGAAGTCAATGTCAGTTACACACAAACTGCCATCGTGGGGACTTTACATAGACTTACCCAAAACCTTAACCATAATATTTTTATAACAATAACATTACTATTACCATAATCTAACCTTAACTATAACCATACAACCCGAGTTACATTATAGACCAGCTCGCAGTCCCCTGAATTGCATGAGGTCCCCACAGGGTGTAAACATGTTATATATCCCCCCCTTCACCCACACACACACCACACACACACACACACACACATCAGATACTAAATGATAGCAGCAGCCCTTTGTGATTTTAGTAGCTCTAAGCAGATGAAGGCCAAATACGTTTTTTAAAGTCACGTTTAAGGAGCCAGCAGAGCTGTTATTAACCCACAAAGTCCCCAAACATTCAGATATTCTGAACCACTAAACTACCACGGTGTCAACCAGCAAACGATTCTGCTCCTGAATTTGGTGACCATCAGTGTTAGGTGCCTTACTTTCTGCGGAATGGAACCCTAAACACATAACTTTAATGTCCATAAATGTCAAATATATCTTTAACTTTAGGGTACGTGCCATAAACCAGCGGCGGTATAAAACATTTTATGTCGTTTCCACAGTTTCTGGGAGATATATATACTGTAATAAAACAAGCACTGATGAAATGTTGCTAGGAAACTTTCACTTGGTTCTGAATAAAGGTCTTTAATGAAACTTTATATCATATAACTGAACAAGCTTTCTGCGCCGACCAATCAATTCGTGCCTCTCTGGTGGCAGCTGTGTAGACAAACACAACTAGTTGAATAAATATTTGGCAACAGATGATTCTTTTTTCCAGAACTACAGCTGAATACAAAACAACAAAAACTGACAAATCAAAGGGAATCATGAACACCATACAACTCTATTGTTACCCCTCAAACAGATCCGCCTCTGCAAGCGCTTCCTTATATCCACATCACTCTGATCTGCCGGTGAAACAGGCCAACATTTCAGACATACAGTACCAGACAAAAGTTTGGACACGCCTCCTTTCTTTCTCCATTTATTGTCCATGTTCTCAGTTCCACTTCCTAAGATGGACTCCCCCCTTTACTCGTTTAAACGTCCCCTTTACTCTGTTCTAATGGTCAGAACCCCAATGGTACCACCACAGAGCAGGGATTATTGGGTTGGTGCTTTATTCCTATCCCAGCAGTGACACTGAGGTGTTTAAATGAAACTACAGCAGCACTGCTGAACCAACCCCCCCCCACCTCAGTGTCACTGCAGAACTGGCAATAAACAATCCACCACCCAAATGATATCTGTTCTGTGATGCTCCTGACCAACAAAGAACCAATAGGGGACAAACAACAACAAAGAAAACAGATGGACTACAGTCTGTAATTGTAAAACTACAAAGTCCATCTATATGGTAAATGGAAGGAAAAGAGAATAGAGGAAGAAGGGGGCGTGTCCAAACTTTTGACTGGTACTGTATAAGTTAAACAGATAACACTAAATGAGAGATCAACCCTGTCGGGTTGAAAGGTTGGTGCTAATCTCGGGGCCCAGCTGGTCAAATGTTAACAGAGCCCGACGGTAACTGTGTAACTATCATTTCATGTAAACAGCAAACCACTTGAAAGAAAGGAGAACAAGGGAGAATTTTTCCAGTCTGTGCTCTGGGACGTCACAGGCACTGCTATAAATCACACAGAGCAACTTTACTACCAATTTCAGAAACCAAAAATGGGAAATGCTGTGAGAAAAAGAGGAAAGAAGGAAAATTCTGATGCTGCCAAGAACGAAAAGGTCACCATATTCCTCCAGCACAAACAACACATCTTCCCTCACACAGGAAGCACATTTACTGAATGCTCAGCAGGGAGCGAGGCAACCACCAACACAGCATATGGACCAAACGGAACACCAACATTTCAACATTTTAGCCAATTTAAAAATAAAGCGGCAGGAAATCCAAATGTCAGTTCACACAGTCAGATATAGAAGTGCACATGCTGTACAGAACGCAACAAGAACGACACACAGGGTTACAGAGATTTGGGGAGTACGTTCAGAGAAGACGAAGTGAACTGACAACATTGAAGCTCATTATTCAGGAAGTCGTTACCTGCAGAACCGGATTAGATCTATTGGGATTGCTGGTGTGTTTTTGGTTTCCAGGTACTTTACGGCGTGTTATTATCTCCAAATTCATCTGAATCCCATTCGTATACCTCGGCTCCGCCCACCTCTGTCTGCTTCCTCTACACATGAAGGGAAAGCCATCCGTGAGGTCATTTTTGGAGATTAAGAGTCCGATTACCAGGTCAGCCATGATACATGACCCCCATGAGCACTGCCATGAGGGTTAGGGGTCTTGCTCAAGGGTCCACATTGGTATTTCAGTGGACTCGGGATTTAAACCCCCAACCTTCAGATTAATAGCCCCCACCGAGCCCAACAAACCACCGAGCTACTGCGCTAAAGCTACTACTTTATAACATCCTCCCCTAAGCCACCCCAAGGGCTTGTGCCTTAGTCCTCCTCTCTTTGTAGAGAAAAATGTTTTTGAACCTCATTTATTGCACACCACTAACCCCCCCCCCCCCAAATAACATCACAGACCCACATTTTAAAACCACTGTATTACAAGGTGCCTGATTTAGAACCGGTTTAAGACATTTTCAACAAAAACTGAGTGGCGCTGAGGCCAGAATGCTGGTTTTGCTAACGTTGGAACCACTGATGCAACTTACTATCAAAAATAACCACAAAAAAACATTAAAACAAACAAAACCAGAAGCAACACAAGAGTTCAGACGTGAAACAGACGAACAATGCGACTTTCCTAAAAAAGTCCATCATCGGTTAACCCTGAGAACTACCCCAAACTATCCCACCTTCAGTCACAATAACTCGTGGTTGTAAACGTCTAGTTCTAAAAAGAACAAGGGCAGAACAGGCCCTGTGCACTTATACAGGCCCGCTGGAAAAGGTGGGTGACCTGTGTGTCGTGTTTGAGTCGTTTTGTATGGACTCCTGTAGAACCTGTTGTAGAACTTCAGCGGGACTTTGTCTTCTGATGAAACACGAGATTATCTCACATGAACAACAGAGGATCAGAAGCGGGATAGGAGTCCGACTGTTGAAGGATCATTGTGGAAGCGTTCTGTTTGCTTCAGATGGAGGGTGGCGCCGGGGACAATGTGCTGGAGGTTAAAACACAACGCAAAAACACAACGTTTTTTTTTTTTTTTTTTTTGTTTATAGCTAATGAAAAACTGCAGACAAAGATGCTGACTCATCTATTAGTGTGCTTTTGAAATTGAAATAACAGCATGCGTTCAGACTCCAACATATTTAATACATGTGTGTAAGAAATGTTTTTGTAATCTGGAGTTTTAGGGGATGAGCACCTTCTCATGATCCTTTTCCAACTGAGGCACTAATTCCGATATTAATGGTGCCTTTAGATCAATATATTAATACAATCAGACCATGGAACCAATCAGACGCCCAATTACAGCGAAGGTTCCTGCCAAACCTACCAAATAACCTAGTAAACTATTTTAAACAGCGCTGTATGAGTCGAACATCGAGTCTAGAGTTAAATGTCACACCACATTAACTGAGAATCCTGTTTTCCTCAAAATCAAGATCAGCATTTAAACTGATACTCAACTTCTTGCCTCTGAAGGCATTTCAGAATGATATCTGGAACCACAATCTGACTGATAAGAGCCAAAACGTACGGGGTGGAGCTGAGTCAGGCGAGGACGCCGAAAGGTCAGAGGTCAACGGAATGGCGCATGATGAGACATACAGTAGGAAAGCCCTGCTGACGCTGTAAAAGGAACAGTAGTAATGAACAGCGAGCCTTTATGGTTCACCTAAGAGGTTGTCATTGGGCGCAGACAGAGGGGTGGGTCACATGCTGGAGGAGGTAAAAGGTAAAAAAGTGCACAGTGTTTTCTGTATAAACACAGTGGTGTGTTGTGTAAGAAACAAAAGGCGACTCTACTGTTACAGCTTATTCACAGAGTACCCATCCAGATGCTCAGATGCTGATTTATTAATGACTTAATTCCCATTTAACACTCTCAGGCAGTTTTACCAGAGTACTGGTGGTACAATGGTTCATCTTATTATGGGAACATCGTCAAAAATGTTGGTCGAAAGTTTGGAAGCTTTTGGGGACATCTTTACAAACTGCACTTCCATTTGGGCGAGACAAAATGATGTCACATTATGTCTGTCCTAAACCAACTGGGTAATTGCGACCACCTAAGCACTTTAAACAATCCTAAAGACCAAACTCTATAAATACTTGGACAAAATTTGCATCAGACGAAAATTGTTCAGGACGTTTTGTTGGCACAGTGGTGCAGTTAGTGCTTCCGCCTCACAGCAAGACCATCCCGGGTTTTCCAAGCTGTTCCCCAAATGTTGGAAGCACTGTTCAAGACGCACAGCTGTGTAAATATGAAACCCCTTAATTCAGAACTGGGAGGTGTGTCCCAACACCTTTATTTATATAGTGTATGTTTCAGAACTGATCTGAATAAACTTTACAGCCAGAAACCACGAACAGCATCATTAAATCATATTAGGATCAAATTAAAGACATTAAATCTTATTTAAATGTTCTCAAAGCGCCGGCAGTGAACATACAGATGGATAACTGTGGTATGTTCAAGCGCAGATGCAGTGGGTTTATATCTGTTTATGCAACGAAGCCACTGCACATCTTGTGATGGCATTTTTTTTTTAAAAATCCCTGACAATAGATTGATGACTTCAGATGCGCACAAAGAGGAGGCATGATACAGTTCAGAGGAAAGAAGAAAATGTAGAAGAAAATAAAGAAAGACAGGAATAAAGTGGGAACATGAGAGGGCACAAGTGAACACAAATGGATTCTCGTGACTGGGCAGCATGAAAACACCCCCATTATGGTGAGGCACAGCTCTTTTGCTTATTGTCTACTCGCCAGCTGGGACACGTACTGGCACACACACATACCCACACCCACACCCACACCTCACTCACTCACCCACTCACTCACTCACTCACTCCCTCACACACACACAAATGCTCTGGGTGCGTTCTTCATATCCTTGGCTAATCTGACACCTCGTTTTTCATATGGTGCAGGAACAAAGAACCACCTACACATGCACACAAAACACCTCCACGCAGCCCAACCCAGGCCAACGAACACACCTTACCGGCTCGAAAGGTTCACCCACAATGACTGCTGTGCGGAGAACACTCCCGACAAACCTGCATTCACTCCGGAGGGTTAAACGAGGGCAGGGTGACAGAGAGACCTCTATCAAAGTTGTGACACTGACTGAATCCTAATAAAGTCTAATAAATAGAGCGAAGCTGTCAAATCAGGTCACGTAGTTCGTGCTGTCAATTTAGAGAGGACAATAAAAAAAAAAACCCTCCCGCAGATCGGCGTTTAACCTGCACTGAATAAATCACTGTGCAAACCCCATAATCACTCCCTGAACTCACCCTGCTGCATCAACACACCCAGCTCGTCAGACCTAATTATCCACATACCTTAATGCACTTCGCAAATAAGCCAGTTGCACATAATGCAGCTCCAATTCGACCAAGTGTATCAATTAGCTCTTTATAAGAAAAGCTCACAGAGAATCAAAACACACCAATCACGTCGTATTCACACACTTTACCGAAGCAAATGAAACAAACGGGGCTTTTCTAACACATACGCACTGCCGTCACAAAGCACTTTGTTGTGTCTGTACACACTCCTGACTTTACCTTCCAGGCAAACGCACAAAGACATGTCTATGCTGCTGGTGTGTGTTGAGCCACAAATTTAGAAGTGCTCATCAAAAAGCATAAACATAGCACACAGTCTGTAAATGTGTAAACTAGACCCAGAATACCGCACCACGGGCCCAAAACGACCCGGCTCCTGTGTTCTGGGTTAAACCGGGTGACCTGTCTGCTGCCGCCATATTACCGCACTAATGATATCTTTAAAGAGTCTCTCATTACCAGCTTCTCATGCCGCGGCGTTACATGTTAGAACAACATGCGCAGCGAGGACGGGATGCTGGCTTTATGCTAACGTGGATGAGATTATGGATTTTGATGCCACAATTATTGTCTAAGAAATAATTACGATTGTTACGAACATGCCAGAAATCCCTGGAACAATGCACACTTTCTTATGTTCGTTAATTTTTTTTATTGTAAACACCAAATAACGTTTCGTCCAAAGACACACGCACAAAAACATACCCACACACATGTGCACACACACTCACACAATATTGACACACACACACTCAATACATTCATATTCCCGATCACTGATTATCGCGGTGGGGTTCCGCCTCCAGGGGAGAAATCTCGGGCCCAGATCCAAGGAAGGGCGCCACCAGCTTGGGCACCCACAGTAAATAACACACACACACACACACACACACACACACACACACACACACACACGACTGCTGTTTCATGCAGACCCCTACTCACTGTGAGTGTAATCAGAACCTTTCAACCTTCAGTCAACCCACATCTGTCTGGTCATTATCTATAGAGCGTCTGTGACCCTGTTAATGGGTGTGTGTGTGTGTGTAACTGTGCACCCGTGTGGGTTTGAGAAAGCCAGGATGTGTGGGGAAGTTGCGACTGCGGTTGTGTTTTAGACCTGCAAATCTATGCCACACGTCGAATGTAAAAGGTCACAGTCGGCCAGGTTTGGTTTCTAAAGATCACAGTGGTACACGCTGGCACCCACGCACATCTGCAACGAGAGATCAAGCGGCGTGAACGCAGCCGGCTCGGGAATGCGCCCGAATTCAGCTGCGTTGCACTTTTCAGTGACGGATCGTTAGATCAGACAAATCAGAAATGCAACGCCGCTCTTAAATAACATCTGTCAGTCATTCCCGGGGGGTGCGGCGGCGCGCTGCCTGGATATTCCTGACCACATTACAGTGGGACCACGAGCAGACAGCATCCCACAACAAACAGCAGCCTGCACCCCTTCAGCTCGCATGTCTCCATCGGAGACAAACCCTAATTAGCAAATACAACTCTTCTGTACACACACACACACACACACAAACACACAAACACACAAACACCAATTCACAGGCCAGACAAATAACAGGCTGCACTGGCACACAGAAAAAAAACAGGCAAAATGACTTAGCACCGTCGGCCAGGTAAAAACAGATGCTTAGGTAAAACAAACAAGTCGGCGCATGCCTCATCCTCCTCTCTTAGTTTTACTCACTCACAGAAACACACATCTTTCATGCCTTTATAAGACTTTATCAAGACTTTTCGGAGTTCTCCTCAGATCCTAACTGTGAGTTTGGGTCACTATGCCTCGCCTCGCCTCGAGTTTAACCTTTTAAACATGTGTATTGAAATTGAAGGTGACACAAAAGCAAATAAATCTCAAGGTTCAGTGTAAATCCAGCAGAGGGTCAGAAGTGCAGCGCATAAAAAAAGAGCTTTTTTTTTATAGAAGCACATTCCTGCAGTGTGGGATGGACAGGCCTCGACTGAGACTCCCGCTCACCATGACACTGTCTGCATTCTTAGTTTTAATCATCTTCAACTTACAGACACTGTGTGTGTGTGTGGGTGTGTGTATACAGTCAAAAGTAAAGGGGACATACACAGTATGTACTGTAGAACACAAACAGATCGACTACAGTCTGGAATTGTGGAACTACAAAGTCCATCTTTACAGTCCATGCTTTCCATGTCTGTTTCTTTTGAGGTGTGGCCGGTTTCCTGGAGGTCAGACCTTCATCCATGGCTCTGCTGAAGCACTGCGGCTACCACGAATACTGGATGGAACCTGGATATTAATTGGACATTCGGTGCAGGACGCCCTTAATGGACTTACATATAGTTTTCCACTTGTTAGAGTTTTTCCATTTGTTAAATACGGGTCACCTGATCTCGACACTATCTCTACATGGCTGTCCTACACTGTTCTTGCTGCCCCGCCGCTCAAGGAGGATGAATCCCCCACTGAGTCTAGGTCCTCCCAAGGTTTCTTCCTCAAATAACAACATAACAGGGAGTTTTTTTCTTGCCACTGTCACTTCGGCTTGCTCTTTGTGGGTTTAAAGGCTTTTCATTCTGTAAAGCTGCTTTGTGATGATGTGCTGTTGTAAAAAGCGCGACTATATAATACATTACTTGAACTTACAGTGGTTTAGTGGTTAGCATGTTCTCCTCTCAGCACTAGGGATTCCCGGTTCGAATCCCCATCTGGGTGGAGTTTCCATGTTCTCCCCGTGTCCGCATGGATTTCCTCCGGGTTCTCCGCTTTCCTCCCACAGTCCAAAAACATGGATCAAGTCAAGTGAGTTATCCAAATTGCCCCATATAGAGTGTGTATGTGTGAGTGAGTGAGTGCCCAGCGATGGATTGGCGCCCTATCCTGGGTGTATCTGCCCAGCGCCCGAAACGTTCTCCCCTGGATGGGAATGGGGAACCCCACCGTGACCCTAATAGAGGATAAAGCGGAAGATGATGGATGGATGGATTAAACTTACAGTACAGGTAACCTAACAGGTTAATATGAGACCATCAATCTGAGTGATTGTTATGTGACGAACAAAGAAAAGGACATTTCAGGAGCGCTGTCAGTACCATTAGATCAGCATCTGTGTGCTCAGCTCACTGTGGGCATCAGGACATGAAGCGAAAAATGCGGGTTTTAGACATCAATGGTTTTTGAATTCAACAGGTGGACAATGCAGTCAGTTCTGCAAACACAAATATCACAACAAAGGTTATTGAACAATACGTCGTGCTTCCCGTCGACTGCAGCGGACCGGCGGGGTTGTGCCGGAGAACACAGAACGAATGTAACCAACGATTCCATCCTGACGTTCTCCTTTATGAGAATGCAGACCTCGTCTTCGGCATTTCCACCTGCCGGAGCGCAATGAGCAATCAGTGATCGCTGCTATAACACACAAAGCAGGTGTGTGAGCATTAACACCCGCAGCACACGCCGAGCAGAAATTATAAACGGCAAAGACGAATGAGACACGAACATGATTTGCGAGTCCTGGTGCACGTGTGTGTTGTTCTCATCAGCGCTTCCAGATGCTCCCACTAAAACTCACATTAACACAAAGGGGCTCTTCATCTCTCCGACGCGCACACATGACCTGCACATGCGGATTCTATACAGCTGTGAGACCACACAGTCAGCCGTACCGATGCCCCCATACATACACATGTGCACACACACACACACACACACACACGATGACTGCCACATCTGCGCCTGCAGCCCCCTCACCAATAAAGCGTTAAGACAAAACCTGGGTCAGAAATAAAAGACACAACTTGATTTGTTGCTCGCCGTTTAAGTCTCATGTTAAGTTTCATAAAAAATGGTCAGAAGCCGGCGGTTTCGTTCCAAAATAATTTAATGTGTTTTACTGAATAGACTGTAAAATATCAAACAAGGAAAATATGGACGATAGCAACCCGTGCCATCCCCCGAGAGCTCTGCCCGAAGTCCTCTCGTACGTCCATTTAAGTCCCCTGTGTGCGCCCCCTCCAGACAACAGTCTTTTTTCTCATGTGTACATTGACCAAAACATCTTCTAACCCATCTGGTCCTCCTTTCTGCCCCCCTCAGGGGTATGAATTTATGACAGGTTCTTGTTGAATGTCCCATTATTTAAATCTCTCTGCTGACCCTGCAACCGGACATTCATACTCTTTCCCATTCTCATTCATCTAATAATAATAATAATAATACATTTTATTTCATAGGCGCCTTTCTGACACTCAAGGACACCTTACAGTTTACAATTGGATATAAAAAAAAAAATAATGATAATAATAATAATAAATAAAATAATAAATAGTCATTTTCTCTGTTGCCTCAACTATTCAACTCATCATGAGTTTTATTTTACATTATTACTTTTACTAAATTACTTAAAAGTATTATAAAAACCTAACACTCACACACACACAACGCTGTCGAGTTCAGCTGTTTAAAGGAGGACAAGGAAGACACACATCGGGAAGAATGTGCCAAACGCCATAAATTAAAAACTCAACTTAGTGAATCATTAGCACAGCACCCACTAAAGGAAGCATGTGGACGTTGTAGGAGAAACACCATGTTGGATTTTTGACAATATCTCTTTCAGTACTTACACACACAGGAATCTGTCCTCCACGTTTAACCCATCCGTGCATTAAAACGCACACATACAGTGGCCAGCCTTGTATATGGTGCCCATATGAATGCCTCGCCCAACCACATATAGTATTGTGGGACCATGAATCGCAGGGACCTTCAGGTAAGCAAGGCTAGTTCCTATCACTATAAACATGTACAATTTAACCTATCTGAACTGTGGGTCACAGGTGGAGTCCATTTCCAGTCATAAGGACAGACGTAAGCACTGTAACATTTACAATAAGAAGCAAACTAGTATCTAAAATGTCTCTAACCTATGAACTGTGGGAGGTGGACACTCATAAGACATAGGGAGAAAATGCAAACTCCACTCAGAAAGATCCCAGGTTCCATTATCACTGCAAACTGCACCGATATACAGTACAGCTCAGTGGGGGGTGATGGTATGACCCACTGAGTCAAAGTGCCACCCTCAAAATGAACAAGCTGATGAAAATACGTATGGAAACCAGCCTTTAAAGTCAAAGTTTTTAGGGATAAAGGTGCCTTGTGTCGTCAGAGATAGTGAACACAGTTAGACTGTGATGTGATGATGACTGTGATGTGATGATGACTGTGATGTGATGTTGACTGTGATGTGATGCTGACTGTGATGTGATGTTGACTGTGATGTGATGATGACTGTGATGTGATGTTGACTGTGATGTGATGATGACTGTGATGTGATGTTGACTGTGATGTGATGATGACTGTGATGTGATGTTGACTGTGATGTGATGATGACTGTGATGTGATGATGACTGTGATGTGATGATGACTGTGATGTGATGTTGACTGTGATGTGATGATGACTGTGATGTGATGATGACTGTGATGTGATGATGACTGTGATGTGATGATGACTGTGATGTGATGTTGACTGTGATGTGATGATGACTGTGATGTGATGATGACTGTGATGTGTGATGTGATGATGACTGTGATGTTGACTGTGATGTGATGTTGACTGTGATGTGATGATGACTGTGATGCTGACTGAGATGTGATGATGACTGTGATGTGATGATGACTGTGATGGGATGATGACTGTGATGTGATGATGACTGTGATGTGATGATGACTGTGATGTGATGATGACTGTGATGTTGACTGTGATGTGATGTTGACTGTGATGTGATGTTGACTGTGATGTGATGTTGACTGTGATGTGATGTTGACTGTGATGTGATGTTGACTGTGATGTGATGATGACTGTGATGTGATGTTGACTGTGATGTGATGTTGACTGTGATGTGATGATGACTGTGATGATGACTGTGATGTGATGACTGTGATGTGATGATGACTGTGATGTGATGTTGACTGTGATGTGATGATGACTGTGATGTGATGTTGACTGTGATGTGATGTTGACTGTGATGTGATGTTGACTGTGATGTGATGATGACTGTGATGTGATGATGACTGTGATGTGATGATGACTGTGATGTGATGATGACTGTGATGTCACTCGTCCTGACACCGGAGTCGTAGCCGCAGCTGTAAGACTGCACGAGTCCAGAACAGCAGTGGCTTCTTTCCAGACAAATAACCCATGACTCGGTGTCAGCTCCATGACACAGGACACACAAAGAGCTATTACACAGGCAGACAGATGGACGGATGGAGGGATGGAGGCGGGTGGAGCTAAAGCACCATGCTATGACTTGATCTGCCTGAATGTGTAAAAATAGTGAGGACTGAATGCGTCACCATGGAAACGGATGACACAGTTTACTACAGAATGTCACCCGCCGTGCCATGCGTGCACCTGGAGGTTACACACTTCTGCATTGAGACGCAATGAAGACACGCCGGATTTCATTACTATCGCAGATTTACAGGCCTATCCCGGTTTCCCCAACTGACCTGACCTGTTCTGCTTATAGCACGCAGGGCAGCCATCTGATTACAGCTCCTGCTCACCCTCTGTGTGTGTGTGTGTGTGTGTGTGTGTGGTGTGTGTGTGTACACTGAGTGCATGTTTGTGTAGGCTGGGGAAATGAGGCACGACGAGCTGTTCTGCACCTGTCTGTCTGTCCCGGGGGGAGGAGCCTGAGGCAGGATGCCCAGAGAGAAGCTGAACACACAAACACAAATGCATACTTTTGTGCTTGACTGCAATGAAGACTGAGGGGGGGGGGGGGTAGGGGGGGAGGACAGAATAAATCAGTCTTGTATCGGAACAGAGTTACTTTTCAGGTTTCCATGACGAAAAAAGGCATTTAATCAAAATATTTCTTGATATTTACTTTTAGTGCAACTGAAACAAAACACAGCAGAGTGTAAATAAAGAATTAAATAATTTTTTTTAAAAAAGGGCTTGTAGCTGTCGTCATCTTTATTGCACGGGGCAAGAATGCACCCACACATTTAGTTAAGAATGTGCTCTGCAAAAAATTTTTTTAAATAAATAAAATAGAAATTCCATGCCTCTGAAAGAACTTAAGTCCATCAGTGAGTTATTTCTAGTTCATAGTTATTGGGTCTAAATGCAGCCTGTGTCTTCATATCAAAAAAGTTTATTTATATCAGAGGAGCGGCACGGTGGCTTAGTGCTTAGCATGTTCTCCTCTCAGCGCTAGGGATTCCCGGTTCGAATCCCCATCTGGGTGGAGTTTCCATGTTCTCCCCGTGTCCGCGTGAGTTTCCTCCGGGTTCTCCGGTTTCCTCCCACAGTCCAAAAACATGGATCAAGTCAAGTGAGTTATCCAAATTGCCCCATAAAGAGTGTGTCTGTGTGTGTGAGTGTGTGCCCAGCGATAGATTGGTGCCCTGTCCTGGGTGAATCTGCCAAGCGCCCAAAACGTTCTCCCCTGGATGGGCATGGGGAACCCCACCGCGACCCTAACATAGTATAAAGCAGAAGATAATGGATGAATGAATATATCAGATGATTCTTAGGTTCTGACTGAAGCTCATACAAACGAATGCATTTATATAGAACCCTCTACAACAGTCCATCGTCTCGAAGCTGCTTCACAGTGTTTCAACCTGAACCCCTAAAGAACAAGCCAAAGCGACAGTGGCAAGAAAAAAACTCCCTGTTGTTTGTTTTGTTTTAAGAAACCTTGTGAGGACCAAGGCTCAGGGAGATCCTCCATGAATGACGGGGCAGAGGTTACACACGTAGGACACAGATTGTGTTTGTTATAAGTTTACAAAAAAAAAAAAACCTAGTGTCGAAACCATTCATTCATTACCTCCCGCTTTATCCTCTATTAGGGTCGTGGTGGGGTTCCCCATGCCCATCCAGGGGAGAACGTTTCGGGCGCTGGGCAGATAGACCCAGGACAGGGCGCCAATCCATCGTTGGGCACACAATCACTCACACTACACACACTATATGGGGCAATTTGGAGAACTCAATTGACTTGATCCATGTTTTTGGACTGTGGGAGGAAACCGGAGAACCCGGAGGAAACCCACGCGGACACGGGGAGAACATGGAAACTCCACCCAGCTGGGGATTCGAACCGGGAATCCCTAGTGCTGAGAGGAGAACATGCTGACCACTAAGCCACCGTGCCGCCCGTGTCGAATCCAGAGAGGATCAAATGATTCAGTTCAGTCAATTTACAAACTCAGGGTCAATCATGACACAGCACTCTTTGAGATAGTGAGGGGGTGAGGGCCCTGCACAACCCCCCCCCCCCAAGCAACTTGGTGGACTTCAGGTTGGAACCCCCAACCTTTAAAAGAAAGACCCCAGGTACTCAGCTATCACACGCCCTCAGCATAAATCAATAAAATAATAAAAAGAACTCGGTCGTCGCTTTAAACATAGAACTTAGAACCCAGTCCGAAAAATGTGTATTAACAGTAATGTGGCCTGGACCCCCGTGAAGAAGAGAAAGCAGAGAGATGGAGCGAGCGAGCGAGCAGCAGAGCGTGAGCGTGCATACGGTCGGGACGACGGGACGAGGGGGGAGGGTTACTGGAGGATGGCAGAACCCAATGACATGACACAGATGCACAGAGCTACTGTGGACTGCTGTGAGAGAGGGGGATGGGCCACGAGAGAGAGAGAAAGAGACATGTGAAATCACACTGCTGTTCTATTTAACACTCCCTGAGAGCGCATCCACACGAGCGCGCTCATGTACACACCCAGCAGGGGGAACCCACTAGAACACTGGAACTCCAAGCAAATGGCTCCATATAAACAACTCTCAAACAAAACAACACACACACACACATACACACACACACACACACACACACACACACACACACCTGCTACTGATACTACCACTGCACAAAAAAAATGGGGGAAACATAATAGCTAATGCCCCCCCCCCACCCAACACACATACACCTCATGGCTCGAAATCTCACACCTGCTCAGGCCCTGAGGGAGGTCACGTACCTACATTACCCTTTAGGACGCACACTGAAAAAGAATGAGGTACCATGCATCATCGGACCTTGAGGTTTTATTTATGAGGCTAAGCGTTACCTGCTGGTTCCCCCCCCCCCCAATCCCATTCCCTCTCCTTTATTCTGTCCAGCCTTCTATAAGCACCTTAAAGGAAAACAGAATGAATGTGCAAAATTGCAATATTCTGTTTAATGAGGAAGAAAACAAGTCAGGGAGATAGATATATATAAAGAGAGAGAGAGAGAGAGAGAGACAGAGAGCGAGAGAGACAGAGAGACCATGAGAGATTTATAAAGTCTCTAGAGGGATCACCAGGAAATCTCTTAGGAAGCAAACCTTAGACAAAGCAGTTATTCTTTACTCTAAAACACACACACACACACACACACACACACACACACACACACACACACACACACACACACACACACACACCACTCGAAGGCCCATACACACATCCTGAGTCCATGTCCTCACTAATATGTTTTTTGTTTTTAAAGAAAATAAACCACGGCATCTTAACTTTTTTAACTAAAACAGCAGGAAACACTAAACACATGAGCGTTTACATCGATGTGAACGCCGGCGTAACACGAAGCAGATGTCTAACCAATCAGAACGCTCTATTCTGAGGGAGAACATTCCTCATGTGTCTAATAAAACTCAACTAGAAAGGAAAGGTGGGTGTCTGAATCATCGGTTTAGGAAATCCGTTGTTTCACCCGTCCACACGAAATGAAGACTACAGGGCTCCTGAATGAAGACTACAGGGCTCCAGAGTGAAGACTACAGGGCTCCTGAATGAAGACTACAGGGCTCCAGAATGAAGACTACAGGGCTCCAGAATGAAGACTACAGGGCTCCTGAGTGAAGACTACAGGGCTCCAGAGTGAAGACTACAGGGCTCCTGAGTGAAGACTACAGGGCTCCAGAATGAAGACTACAGGGCTCCAGAGTGAAGACTACAGGGCTCCAGAGTGAAGACTACAGGGCTCCAGAATGAAGACTACAGGGCTCCAGAATGAAGACTACAGGGCTCCAGAATGAAGACTACAGGGATCCTGAATGAAGACTTCAGGGCTCCAGAGTGATGCAGTCCTAAAGACATAACAGTTAATAATCCATCACAGAAGGCTGGAACAGCACACTGTCTTCGTACGCCATGCTCTGATTGGTTGATTAGATCAGTAATACAACAAACCTGGTGTTTGTTCATCCTGTGCTCAAGAAGAAATCC
This sequence comes from Corydoras sp. C115, assembly GCA_019802505.1. NCBI lineage: Eukaryota > Metazoa > Chordata > Actinopteri > Siluriformes > Callichthyidae > Corydoras > Corydoras sp. C115. The sequence continues at coordinate 375,423 of JAFMOC010000201.1, forward strand.
GGTGTGCAGGGGGGATGTGGAGATCCTTTCTGATGTTTGTCTACAATATTTGAGTGGCAAATTTTTCACCCCCTTCCCCCCCCCCCCCCCATCACCAACTGGCCTGACTTTGGCTCTGCAGGTTCATGCGAATCCGCGCCTTTAAGAATCAACTCAATTCAGCGCAGGCATCAAGGTCAAAACATGCCATGGTCATGTGACTGGAACCTTCGTGGCTTTCTGTCGGCGTACGAGGCGAGCCCGCTTTCACATTTGAATCTCTTATTATTCTTCACGTGATGAAGTTTTCACAAACCTTCGGCAAAGATATCAAATAAACACGGTGCACGGTTAACGGCGTCATAGAAAGCCCTGATAAAGGAGTCCGATGAATACGGCGACACAGAATCATCTGCCGCCTCACGGATTCTCTTTTGTCAGATCCTCACCTTGTTGACGAAGGCTCAGGCCGACGGACCTGTCTGAATAAAGCCGCGTTCATTGTTTGCAGCCGGCAGTCAGAGCCCTAAATCCACCAGAACTTCAATAACTAGACGTCAGAGACAGAAAATTGCAAACCAGCCTGTGCGGCAGGGTGACTGCTGCCCTTTCGACCTGCTGCACCTGCACCACCCAAACCTTCACATGCAAAACCTACATCAGCGGTCGGAGCTCGGTGGAGAACCAGGTTATGGAGGTGTAGCAAACAGACGACGAGGGACATCCAGCAGACACAATGACAAAGTTAATGAAAGGACACACACACATAAGAAATGTCCCCTATCAACTGACATGATGCCATTCCTCCCATCAATACTGTAACCCTATAGTCCAATCACATGACTCCATTTTTAGTAATGTGAGCTGTTCGGCTATGGTGTGTTAAAGGGGTCACGCTGAGGCCATGACCCACAACGCAGAAGGTCCGAGGCACCATTTGGCCATGTTCGATTTGGAAGGATTTCGCGCGACAGGGACGGGTGGAGTGTAGCGTATCCCAAATGTCCAGAGTGTAAAGAAGTTAAAAAGGGTCTTAATATTTAGAAATCCTCGCTTTCATCCTTTCCGTCTCGGACGTCGTGTTGTGGAACCCACGGGACTCGGGACAGAGGGTTGACGTTGTCCCAATACCACAGACTTCATTCCCAAAAACGTACAAACGTTTTATTTAGGGCCGGAGTGATTGATGCGTGAGCTGCGTTACGTAATTGCGCTGATCTTCGGTTTCTCACATCGAACTGGATGCCATGACGGCTCGAGATTCTCACACACATTATTTTTAACTAGTCAAACAAGCCGGAGTACAGAAACCATAAACAAAAGGACACGGAGGAGGAGGAGGAGGGAGGAGGAGGAGGAGGAGGTGGTGAGGAAAGAGAACACATGGAGGCAGATCAAAGCAACGGTGCAGAATTAGAGACAGGAGTAAAAACGCAAAGCTGCAACTACAATACTGCGCTTCTTTTTTCTTTCTTTTTTTGTTGTTTTTTTTTTGCATGTGCACTTTCGGAAGCTAGTCGTTTTTGAAAAGCCAACCTGCTATTTAAGCTGAAAACCGCTTCTGGTGATGAGAACGTCATGCGGCCCTCTGTCCAGCTACGTCCCGCGACTAAAAAGGAACAGCTGCTGTGCTGACTGAGAGTCGCTGTGATGGAAGAGATGATATGAATTTTGATATCAAAACAAATGACATCACTGGGTTTTCTGAGTTCATTGTGGGTTTGGTCACTAACGGATCTCCACCACGCGGCTCTCTTACTGCAGTTACCAACAATCTGACTTTCGGTTCGTCATTTACAGCTCATTTAATGTAACGTTGCCTCACAACATAAAGCATCTCGCTTTGATTACAGTGCAGACAGGGCCTTTTCAGTGGGGAGTTGGTATGTTCTCCCGATCTCTGTGGGTTTTTCATTAAGGGCTCTGGTTTACTTTCAATGTCCGGCTGGATTGTAACAAAGTGACGCTGCAGCCTGAAGGTAAGTGGTGAATATGAGGTGCAGACCCGACAGGCTTCAGATCAGCTCAGAACATACTGTAAGCACAGCCTGCAGCATAATGAAGTTATGTCACTGGGATAGAAATGCAAATTGGATCATCACCGCACTACGTGGTGTGGACTACAGTGGCAATGGAGAGACATGGAGATAATGAAATGCTCCTGGAGGGGGATGTGCATGTGCAGGCATCTCCCCCATAATGGATTGGGGACTTGTCTGAGGTGTTACCTCCTTTTGTCCCAATAAGTGATGGGATCTCACTACTCCCTGTTCGAAATCTGCAAACAACAGCCGTCTATCTTTGTCTGCTGAAGTACAACGTACCACTGCACCTCCCAGAGAAGATGATGGGATTATTACAATTATTATACAATAATTATCTTTATTAAAATGAGAATCACAGGAACAATGCAGGGTTTCTTTGTTGTTTCTTATATATTTAACGTTTAAGCACGAAATAACATTTTGTTATATAAAAGAACACAATTACTATTATTTATAACAGAATTATTAAAGTCCCAGCTACCGGCATGATGGGTATGTTTCTTATGAATATCGTCATGACGATGTTAAGGTTAGTACGATTAATTAATTGTAATGTTTTACAATCACGATCAATTGCAAGAAGGATTCATTGTCTCATCTCTGGTTCAGAGAGCCTGGAAAAGAACTATACAGGTACGAGGAGAACATGCAGCCTCTGTCAGCTCCGCCTCGTGATCGAACCTGGGACCTCGCTAGTGTTAGACAAGTGTTACGCACTGAGCCACCATGTTTACATTAAAAATCGCTTTTGTGGTTTTATAATTACAGACTGTAGTCTGTCTGTGTTCTTGTTTTTGTTTGGACCGTGTTGGTTCTCGGTTCTTTGTTAATCTGCTCTGTGGTGGATCGGTTGGGGTCCTGACCATCAGAACAGAGTACAGATGTACTGCAGAACAAACAGGTGAGCTGCAGTCTGGAAGTGTAGAACCACAAAGTCCATCTTTACAGGACGTGGAAATGAGAACATGGACAATAAGTCCAGGGGCGTTGGTTGGACAGTGGTTGGGGTGTTGGGTTATCAATCTGAAGGTTGGGGGTTCAAATCCCAGGTCCACCAAAGTTACTAATGTGGGTCCTTGAGCAAGACCCTTAACCCTCATTGCTCCAGGGATGTTGTGATGAACCCTGTGCTCACCTTGTAAGTCGCTTTGGATAAAAGCGTCCAATAAATGACCAAATGTGATGTAAATGTTAAAATCCAGCCGTTGAATGCAGGTCATCGTGGCACGTTGTGTATTTTTGCAGCTCATGTTCACAGCACTTATTTACTGGGTTGAAGTCACAGGTTTGGAGATATTATTAGAGCACCTCATGCTGCAGCGGTCACTTTAAATGAAAGGTCAGGTGATTTATTACTGTAGTGCAGCGACTTCTGGTCTGAACATGACGCACTGCTGTTTTGGTCTTTTATATCATCTGGCAGTGCACCACCTTATTACACAAAGACCATCACACACACACACACACACACATCGGAGTGAGTAGTTTGCACTACCCTCGGTGGACCTGAGGAGGAGAGGGAGGGGTAGGAAACACAGGTGTGGATCAGACGGATCATGTTACAAGCCGGTGATAATGATCCGAGCGAGGGTGAGGGTGAGCGCTGCAGAGACCTGGGCTTTCCAAGAACTTTCCTAAACCGACCAGAACGCGGTGCGGTGCGGCGCGACCCCCCCGGGGGACGGTGCCGAGTCAGCGGCTTTTCTCTCCCGCCGCACGACCCGGGAACAGAGCGATGGCGCCCCTCCAAAGATCCGTCCCATCTCCCCGGCTTTAAATCCCCACGCTCGCCCGAGCGAGACTCCCTTTAAACGGAGTGTGTCTGTTCCTGGCCCTCCCTCCCTCCCTCCCTCCCCCCACACCCCCTTCACTCCTTCACCCTGAGAGCATAACACCAGCCATGCAACACCACTCCTCCCCCACTCCCTCTCTCTCTCTCCCGTCTCCTTTTCTTCACCGGCAGAACACTCAATCATTCCCCCTCCCTCCTCTCTCTCTCCCCACCCCCTGCCGTCTATCTCCATTCCATTGAATGCACAATCCTTACTTCAGGCAACCAGGTCTGGTCTTGGGGGTTTTGGCAGTGGGGGTGGGGGGTGGGTTGCAACAAGGGACACACATACCCCCCCCCCCACCCTTTCCCCCCCCGTGTGTGCACATCTGCAGAGAAACAAACGACAGGCCTACTTTCAGTCTTTACATATTCCCTTTAGAGTCCCCACACACATGACCTACATTTCTTGCAACACATGCAAAGTAGTTGTTACTCAACCAAAACGAGAAGGTGTGACCGCTGGTTGGACTCGACTATCCAGTAACGCAGACGCTTCTCTTTTTCTTTTCTCTTTTTTCTCTCTCTCTCTTCTCTCCGTTCGTTCCTGCGGCAGCCGAACTGGACGTGAAGGTGGGACGCAGGCGGAACCGAAGCCTCGGGGCTGCCAGGCTGTTAGAAGTCGGCCCCGGCCGGCGCTACGTCAGCTCTGTTGCAGAATAGACACGTGCTGCTGGCTTTTGGCTACTGTGACCGTTTCTACTCTGTTCCTCGGCCGAATGCGCTCGTCCCTCGCCGGGCGTTCGGCTCGTGACCTTGAGATCTGCTGTTTATCAGGAGTTTGTGTCAGTTCACGGCGTGAAGGTTCTTCCTAATATATACGGCTGAATTAAATAAAGAGGGAGGGAGTAATAGGAGACGGAGAGAGAGAGAGAGCGAGAGAGGATGTTCTGCTGTAGATAATGAATGAATGAATAAATGAATGAAGTAATCAGGGAAACAAGAGGGGGCAGTTTAGCAAAACAATCCCCCTGAGGAGGGTGGGCTAATGGAATACTAACACAGGGCTCGGAGATTAGTGATGTAGGCGAATGGGTTTGTTGAGTGTGTGTGTGTGTGTGTGTGTGTGTGTGTAGTGTTACAGTCTGAATGAAACTGACAGTGGTGTGAAAAAGGATTTTTTTTTTTTTTTTTGCTTTCGGTTCCACGATGGAGTCATCACACCGGACTGATTTCGATTTGCACTGCGATGTCAGTGACACAGGGCTTTGACTTTCCACACACTCACACCGACACACTCCACCTCCATTAATCAACGGCTCCTGGATGCCGGTAAAGGACATCGGCAATGCCAAGCATGCACACACACACACACACACACACTAACAATAGTGAGCTATGATTAGGATCACACCGTGATGTGTGACTGCTTTACTTATAATACACGTAACAACAATAATAACGCGTAATTAATTCCTAATAATAAAAGCAGATCAATACATGAAAACAATACTCATGCTGATTGAGAAGCAGAGGGGACAGCAAACAGCAGAGTCCGGTGTGTGTCTGTGTGTGTGTGTGTGTGTGTGGCGTTATTCCCGAAAAGCCTCGAAAGTGCAACTTTGTGGACTTGCTTTTGTGTCCGATCGGCCGAGTTGCCCGGTGCGAGCGCGAGAGCCGAGTTGGCCAGCTTTGTTTAAAAGTGACAATGCAGGGACGGGGACGGTGTGAGGAGAGTGCGAGGCTTACCGTGGATCTAAACGCCGGTTCCGGTCTGCAGCAGCAGCAGCAGCACTAATTCCACAGTGTGTCCGGGGAATGCACAAAGTCCACACGGCGTGTCCAGCTCAGCAAATCTCTGCTGCTCTTTTCCCTTTAAACCAGCCAGCAGGCTTCTTTACCTGCCCCCCTCGTATACACACGCATATACACACACATACACACACACACACACACACATACACACACACGCGCGCACGCGCACGCACACATACACACTCATGCATATGCACACGTACCGGCAGCCGTCCACAAAAACAAAACCATGCGAAAGCTGACAGGGTGAAATTCCACCTGAACGCAAAACAAATCATAAACAGAAATGTCCCCACAACACACACTTGCTTTGCTCTCGGTCCCTTTTTCCTCCTCTCTCACCCCCTCTCGCACTCACACATGCTCCCTTTCTCTCTGGCTTCTCTCCATTCAGCAGTCAAACAAAGAAAAGAGCTGAGCTCTCTCTCACTCACACACACACACACACACACACACACACACACACACACACACACACCCATACACACAGCCTTTAAGCCCAGCCCCTGCTATAGGCAAGCCTTCTTCAGCCCTTTTCTAAACAGCCCCTCCCCCATGACCGTCACCCCTCTCTCCTCTTCGCTTCTCCTCCCTGACTTCAGCCCCGCGTCCTCCTCCTCCTCCTCCTCCTCCTCCTCCTCCCTCCTCAGTCCATTCACTCCATCTCGGCATGCCGGGCAGATGGGATTGAAGATCAGAGATGGAATTGGAAAACGGAAGGAGCGCTTTGGGTCTAAAGCCGGGGCGGAGGAGGCGCACGGGGAGCGGAGCGGCGCAGATGGACACCAACGCCGCCGAGCGACTGCAGACGGCACGCGGGCAGCGCGCAGCTGCAGGAGAAGCACGCAGGAGCAGATGTTGACGCTCACATTCCCCCACATCAGCATGAGCACCGGGGCTGGCCGAGGTTCGAGTGAGAGGGAAAAAAGTTGGTAGAAATCCCCGGTGTGAAAATGCATTTATTAATAAACCCGAAGCCACAGCCGGATTATTCACCTCCACGACTTCCATTATCAAGATGGATGACATTTCTATTGATGCTATTGGCTGCGCAGCCGAAAGCTCATTTGCATTTTTATTACGAATTGAGGGCCAGCGGTGGTTACGATTCTTATTTTCTTATGAGTTAAGACATTTGCACGTTCTCCGGTTGCCCGTGTTTGAAACGCGCCGGTCGGGTAAACTGGTGGGGTTTAATTGCCCATAGGTGTGAATGTATGCGTCAGTGTGTTGGTGTGATTGCCCTGCAGCTGCTGAACATCTCCAATCAGCAGATGAATAAACACAAACATGTTGGGCGTCATCAAAACATCTCACTGCCCGGTGATGGATGGGCGGCCGGTCCTGGGTGTGTCTCCCTGTGCTCAACCCTGGGGAACCCCCTCACAACCCTAGTACCTACTGGAGACCCAACTAGAGACCCAAGATAATGAGATGCGATGAGGAAACATCTCATTGTGTTCCGCCTCTGTTTTACACCAACACTGATTTAGCTACACAATATGGAGGTACAGAAACACCTACACAATACACAGACAGGAGCTTTCATGACATCACATTCCAAGTTGGCCCCCCACCATCAGCTACTACTCTAATTGAAAGCCTTTCTTGAAGATTATGAAGTGTTTCTATGGAAACACTATGGAAACCCATTCATGGAGAGGAGCATTCGTGAGCTTAGACATGAAGCTGCTGTTGGATGAAGGAGGCTCGCCATCTTATTTTACTTTATACCACAGGTGTGTGATAGGGTTGAGGTCAGGGCTCTTTTCAGGGGCAGTTAAAATACAACACAACAAATTTCCCCTCCACTGGACCTCGCTATGAGCACCAACACACGGTCCTGAAAACCTAAAACAGAAAAGGGCCATTCCCTAAATGTCCTCAAAAAGTTGGCAGCATACTTGGCATGAAAAAAAAATGAAACTACGAGGCCGACCCCTGACGAACAACCCAATAAGATCATTAATGCCCCACCAAACTTTGCAGTTGGCATTCCATTCCATTGGGCCATTTTACAGATGCTTATATCCAAAGCTACTAACAAGAATTCTAACTTAATATTTGGGGTCAGAGAACAGGGGCGGCCTTAACACGCCGACCCTGGAACAGTAAGAGCTAAGGGCCCCGCTCAGGGGGCCACACATGTAACATTACAAAGTACATTAAGGACATTTTATCTGGTTTGTGGCTGGGATTATTTTATAAAAACACTAAAGGATAACTCGTCCCTCATCGTTCTTTAAACGGGGTTCTGTTCCGCCGCACATGCATCATGCGCATAGAACTTGAAATTCTCTAACAACGTCCATTACACATCGTTACAACATGAATGCAGCGCAGGAGATATCTATAGGGGGAAAGTACAGATAGATAAAGTAGGTCATCGTTCCATTGACCTGCTCCTTACATAATTTCCACAATATTGATTTATTACAGGAAAGAACTGGCAGTCCGCCCAAAACTGCACACAACAACAGAACCAACAGCCGATACATTACAACCGCTGACACCAAGTTACGTATTACAAGACGGCAATGTAATTCCGGCCCAAATATAATGTTTTTATACAATTATTTACTTAACATCGCTGAAAACGAACTGCCAGTTGAGTTTGTTTCCCTATGCAGGGCAGAACATTTTGGGCGCTGGGCAAATACACCCAGGACAGGGCACCAATCTATCGCTGGCACCAATCTAACGCAAACGTTAATGTAACACCAAACTAAACCGCAATCTCACAATGTGAACCGAGAATTAATAACATGACCTCAGACGGTACATCAGGGACAAGATCAGAGTCCCTAAAAGCACAAGGATGTACTTTGTTTTCAGAGTCTAGAGCGAGCACTGTCATACTCTAGGAGGCCTCTCGAGCATTTAAACAAGAAGAAAATGCTGAAACAGCAAGAACCTACAAGTCCGGACACAAAAATGTTCTTAAATGAAGAGGTGAGGCGAGTAATTATACTTTTTAAGCGAAGCAATTTGTGGATTAAGCTTCACATATGTTAGGATTAAACTTCAGAACTAAACATTAAGTTAACGTATAGGTTCCATGAAGGGCGGCACGGTGGCTTAGTGGTTGGCATGTTCTCCTCTCAGCGCTGGGGATTTCCAGTTCGAATCCCAATCTGGGTGGAGTTCCCATGTTCTCCCCGTGTCCGCATGGGTTTCCCCCGGGTTCTCTGGTTTCCTCCCACAGTCCGAAAACAAGCAGTCTGTGGCGAAATTCCCGGAATGTTCAGAAATAAAACGTCTGAATTTGACTGAATGGGAATAAAGCTTTCAGAGATCTGTCTGATTAAAGCTAACGATGCTAAAAAAACGTCCTAATTTCCCATCAAAAGGTTACCGCAGCAGAACAGGAACCTATAATAACAATCGAACTCACAGAGGAGGACGTACATCACATTTACATTTTACACAGTCATTTAGCGGACGCTTTTCTCCAAACGTGAGGAGGTGAGGTGGAACGTAAACAGGAACATCATGATGAGAGAGGGAGGTGATAATGAGTGAACGTCAGGTGTTGAGTGTACGATGTCTTGGTCTTGGTTTTGGTACAGTGTATCAAAGGAACAGATCAAAGACATGCCGCTTCCCACTGATGAGGTGGAGGAGTGATTTGCACACACTCACACACACACACACACATACACACACACACACTCACACTCATATACACACTCACATACACACACACACTCACACTCATACACACACCCACTCATACACACACACTCACACTCATACACACACACACACTCACACACTCATATACACACACACACGCACTCATACACACACACACACACACACACACACACTCATATATATACACACACACACACTCACATATACACACACTCACACACTCATATACACACACACTCACATATACACACACACACATACTCACACTCATACACACACACACACACGCACTCACATACACACACACTCATACACACACACTCACACTCATACACACACACACTCACACACTCATATACACACACACACACACGCACTCATACACACACACACACTCACATATACACACACTCATATACACACACTTACATATACACACACACTCACATATACACACACACTCACATACACACACACTTACATATACACACACACTCACATATACACACACACTCACATACACACACACTTACATATACACACACACACACTCATATACACACACACTTACATATACACACACACACACTCATATATACACACCCACACACACTCATATATACACACACACTCACACACACAGACACTTACATATACACACACACACACACACACACTTACATATACACACACATTCATACACACACATACATTCACACACATACACACACTCATATACACACACACACTTACATATACACACACACACATACATATACACACACATTCATACACACACATACATTCACACACACACACTCATATACACAGACTCTCACACTTATACACACACACACTCATATACACAGACACTCACACATACACACACACTCACATACACACTCATATACACACACTCACACACAAACACACACACTCATGCACACACAAAAATGTACACAAGCCTTTTGCGCTTCCTTCTATGAAGTTCTTGTCCAGCAGTGGATGGAGGTGTGGTACTTACAGTACCAGTCAGAAGTTAGGACACGCCCCCTTTTTGCTCCACTTATTTTAACATCACATTCGGTCGTTTAGCCGACACTTTTATCCAAAGCGACTTACAAGGTGAGCACAGGGTTCATCACAACATCCCTGCAGCAATGAGGGTTAAGGGTCTTGCTCAAGGACCCACAATGGTAACTTCAGTGGACCTGGGATTTGAACCCCCAACCTTCAGATTGATAGCCCAACGCCCTGACCACTGAGCTACCACACCCCTGGACTTATTGTCCATGTTCTCATTTCCACGTCCTGTAAAGATGGACTTTGTGGTTCTACACTTCCAGACTGCAGCTCACCTGTTTGTTCTGCAGTACATCTTTACTCTGTTCTGATGGTCAGGACCCCAACCGATCCACCACAGGGCAGATTAACAGAGAACCGAGAACCAACATGGTCCAAACAAAAACAAGAACTCAGACGGACTACAGTCTGTAATTATAAAACCACAAAAGCGTTCTTTAGGGTAAGTGGAGGAAGTAGAGAACGTATCGAGAAGGGGGCGTGTCCAAACGCTGCACCGGTCCTGTATAATGAACTAGATTTGCATGTAGGAAATAAAGCCAGGACAGAAAGCGATGACGGAAAAAAACATTTCCTTTTCGACAACAGAAAACAACTTTCTGCTTCTGTTTCATGAAGCGCTGCTGTTTTTCTTCACTTCTCATCTGTGAGCAAGCGCTTCTGATTAATTGCCAATTAATGTTTAACGAGCTACAGCTGTGAGCAATTAATCCTGAAAGCAGGCTTTTTTAAAGGAACAGTGCAGAGCTCCGGCGCTCGGCTCTGTGAGGCTTTTTTTTTCTAAATGGCTCGAATTAATAAACAAAGCAACAGGATTTCTTTGTATCGCTTCACTTTCAAGACACAAAACCATGGAGATGGTGAGGTCACTTCCTGTCTGTTGTCTGTTCCGAGAATTAGGAAACAAACAGTTCTATGAACGCTTGTTGTGCGGTCACTCGCCACTTGACCATTAATATCATCAATGATACAAATGTGTGTGTTCTATTTATTCTGATCCTCGGATGCACTGCAGTTCAGTTCATAATGATTCTGAGTCACCCAGAAACAAAAGCCCACTCAGACAGGGGGAGGACATGCAGTCTCCACACAGAAAAGACTTGTTTTTTGCCCCAACTGGGATTCAAACCTGGCACGGTGGCTTAGTGTTTCACACGTTCAGTGCTAGGGATTCCCGGTTTGAATCCCAATCTGGGTTTCCATGTTCTCCCCATGTCTGCCTGGGTTTCCTCTGGGTTCTCCGGTTTCCTCCCACAGTCCAAACACATGGTTGAAGGTCGACTGAATTCTCCAAATTGCCCCATATAGAGTTTGTCTGTGTGAGTGAGTGTGTGCCCAGCAATAGATTGGCGCCCTGTTCTGGGTCTATCTGCCCAGCGCCCGAAACAGTCTCCCCTGGATGGGCATGGGGAACCTCCCCCGAGACCCTAATATAGGATAAAGCGGAAGATGATTAATGAACGGATGGGATTCAAACCCAGGACCATAATTCCATGAGGTTTCACCACCACATATAAAAAATTGTACACACTTATTGAGAACAATGACCTCACTGAACACAAGTGCTACCAATACAATACACACACTAACACCAACACCATGTCAACTCATCCACCACCCAATTCATACCTGTACTACCTATAATACAGAACGTAATCACCGTAGAGAACGCAGTCAAGAGACATTACACACAGTCAGTGTCACAGCAGTGTGGAGTATCATCCACCACCCAAATAACGGATCTCGATCTTTACAGAACAGAGTAAAGGTGACTAAACGTACAGAGACACACAGATGGACTACATTCTGTGATTGCAGAACTACAAAGTGCATCAATGTGGAAAGTGGAAGTGACAACATGGACAACGAGTGTTGAAACCAGAAGATGAATCTCATGAAGTGGTTGCTGAGTGAACGTTCAGTTTGTACCTCATTAGTTTGCCCTCACATCACTTTCAAAACGGTTTCTAGTTCCTCATGGCCTACATTTCCTCAGTTACATTACACGCTTTTGTACTCAAACAGACTTTGGTTCTGCATTTAGAGGGAACCCCATCATTAAATTAAGATCACTAACCACAGCAGTATCTGAATCACTATTAATCTTTAAAAATAAATAAGAAACACATTTATTTAATCTGGCGTTTAATTAATCCCCTGTAGATAAAGATGTAGATCTCAGACTTGGCTGTGTTGGGGGGTAATCTGTGATCAGTGTGTGCTGGCGTTTCACCTCTTCACCCACCTCATCATTAATCAGGGGGGGGTGTGGCGCTAAAATGATGCTGTTCCGGGGTGCCATCTCAACTATGTACCCTGCAGGATCTGCCTCTTTTAGTTCTGCTGCTCTAGTCAGTGATGCCGGAGTCACATGATGCACTGTGTCAATCAATTAATTATTAATTAAATGCCGTGCTTTATTATCAGCTCTAACTGCCTTCCTTTGTCTGTTTCTTTTGAGGTGTCCCCCGGCTTCCTGGAGATCTTCATCCATGGCTCTGCTGACGAACACTGGATGGAACCTGAATATCAATTGGACTGGCGGTCCTGCAGGACGCCCCCTAATGGACTCACATATTGTTTACAGTTGTTCGAGTTTTACCATTTGTTAAATATCTCTACATGGCTGTCCTACATTGTTGTTGCTGCCTGGCCGCTCAAGGAGGAGGAGGAGTCCCCCACTGAGTCTTGGTCCTCCCAAGGTTTCTTCCTTAAATAACAACATAACGGGGAGTTTTTTCTTGCCACTGTCGCTTCGGCTCGCTCTTTGGGGGTTTAAAGGCTTTTCATTCTGTAGAGCTGCTTTGTGACGATGTACTGTTGTAAAAAAGCGCAACATAAATAAATAACTTGAACTTGAGCAGTGTGTCTCTGTTTACACTGGTCATGAATCTCAGTCCAGTCAGTCAGTATTCCTGTAAAACCCACATCCCTCATGATGTTTCACATGATGATGTCATGTTACCGTGCCGCAGTGATCTGATCTGCAGATGGTTGGGTATCAACGCTCTCACAACGCTCTCACAACGCTTCCGCTGTACATCTCACATGTAACAGAATGGGGAACCAAGTTCTTCTAAATTTTCACAACTTGCTGCTTATAAGGAAACAAACGCAATGATTTAAATATAACGATGTCCTCTGTGGTTCTGAGACTGAAGCCGTGGGACGCTCGTGAGTGCAGTGACCATGCTGTCATCACAACACGTTTCCGTTCATCTGGGTCGGCACTGAAGACTCCATTTAAACTCCACCATTAAGATATTCATCAAAAATGAAGACAATATCAGTTTTAGGGCGGCATGATGGTGTAGTGGTACGCATGTCCATGAGGATCCAGGTTCCAAACCTCAATTCAGATGCTGATGTCTCTGTTCTCCCTGTGGCTAAATAGTTCCAGCCCCCTGGGGGTCAGAATTCATCAACTCATAGTGCTGGTTCTAAGTCTCGATAAATAGGAGAGAATCCAGTTTAAATCTGTGCCGAGTTCCATCCATCCATCCGTTATCCATTATCTTTATCCTCTATTAGGGTCACGGTGGGGTTCCCCATGCCCATCCAGGGGAGAACATCTCGGGTGCTGGGCAGATACACCCAGAACAGGGTGCCAATCTATCGCTGGACACACACTCACTCACACAAACACACTCTAAATGGGGCAATTTGGAGAATTCAATTGACCTTGATCCATGTTTTTGGGCTATGGGAGGAAACCGGAGAACCCGGAGAAAACCCACGCGGACACGGGGAGAACATGGAAACTCCACCCAGATGGGGATTTGAACCTGGAATCCCTAGAGCTGAGAGGAGAACATACTAACCACTAAGCCACCGTGCCGAGTCGTGTTTGCAGATCTTCCATGAAAGAAGAAAACGCTGCAGCAACGTCTTTAATATGTAAATGAGAATAATCCCTCAACTCTGTCATCAGTGTTTAAGTTGAATAAGTCGCTACCTTCTTTAAAACCCACGTAGAAAACAGTCTGGATCACTGACACGCTCCATTACGCCGTTATCGATGGGTTGTGGTTAAGTCTGCTTTTGGATCGATCAATCACAGCGTTCAGTATTATGGTCTGTCTTTATAATGACGGCTGCTATATTTAACAGAGATCATTTCTATAAATGCTCTTCTTTCACTTCTCTATAAAGGAAATCGATATTTGGTTTCAGGTTATGGATTTCTTTGCATGAAAGTACACAGCGATTCACTTTATCACTAAATCAACCTTTAAAATTCAAAACCCGCATCGCTGAGATCATTTTACAATGAGGACCAGACTGTACATCATCCCGCAGATGAGGACGGGCAAATACTGCTGCACAAATTGTTGGTTTTGTGTCTGTGTGTGTGTGTGTGTGTGTGTGTGTGTGTGTGTGTGTGTGTGAGAGAGAAAACAAGAGAGAGGGAGTCACATCAGTCTCACATCCTCCTTCACACTTTCATTAAAATCTGATACCTCGTCCCATCTGTTCATAAAGAATCACTTATCAATTTTGTGAGTAGAAGCAGAGCCTCTTAACAACTCTGTGTGTGTGTGAGAGAAAGAGAGAGAGAGAGAGAGTGTGTGTGTGTGTGTGTGTGTGTGTGTGTGTGTGTGTGTGTGTGTGTGTGTGTGTTTATAACATTAAAAATAATTCCAGCCATTTCCATCAGCCAAGTTTTCGGTAAGTGCATTGATAATCTATTATTACCTACTGAAGATGCAAACACACACACACCACACACACTACACACACACACACACATTCACACTTACCTACGGAGAAATGGGTTGCTGTCTCCTTTCTGTATGAAAATGTCTTCTTCCTGATAAAAAAGATGAATAACATTAATAAATATGGAAAAAATATACCACACACAAACCTGCATACACACACACACAAACATGCACCAACATGCATACACACACACACACACACACACACAAACATGCACCAACATGCATATACACACACACACACACACACACACACACACACAAGGTCAAGCCAAATCCTCGAAACACTCACTCAATCTGATGCTGCATTAAAAATGATTGGCTGCATATAAAATCGGACATACAATCTTAACACTGAGCAGCTAACTTTCAGTTTATTAGTAAATAATCAATTAATCGATTAATAAAATAACTCAAAATCTAAACATCTGAGGACCCTTGGCAGATTTACTTTCTTACTGCAGCTGTGTTTCATTGGGTTTTTCTTTCTTTCTTTCTTTCTTTCTTTCTTTCTTTCTTTCTTTTTTAAACGGCGTCTGTTCCACTTGCGACTTCAGGATGAAGTTTTCTGCTGATTGAGTTCAGGGTTAAGTGGAAACACACGGCGACAACGAAAACCCAGGTAGACAGCGGAGTGATTTAAACGAGACCCAAACGAAGTGCAGTATAATTAATGAGCGCCAGCTCTGTGCTCAGAAGATCTGCATTAGAGATCAGATGCTCGGATGATCTTACAGGCTGCTGAAAAGATGAACATTTAAGAGCTAATCACTTGTGAGTTAATGAAGGAATTGAGTGGCGATCTGCGTGAACAGCAGGTTTCAGCAGTGAGATCACAGCGGCTCACACACCGCATTCACAACACAAACCATCTCCATCTCAATCTCCAGCTCCACAAGCCTTTTAGCTTTCAGCAGCGATCTGATACACACTGCAATGCTCTCAAACAGCCATTACATCAGCGCTCACGTACGTTTAATGGGTGATGTGCACGCCGGCGTACACGGAACATCGCTGGAAATGGAAATCTTTGCAGAGTGCTTGGGTATCAGCTCGTCTCTGCACATACAGACAGCCGGAACCTTAAAGAAAAGCTGAATCTAAAGCAGTGAGACTGGGGCAACGCATCAACTACGTTGACCGTGATCCATCCATCCATCCATACATTATCTTCTGCTTTATCCTCTACTAGGGTCGCGGGGGGTTCCTCATGCCCATCCAGGGGAGAACGTCTCAAGTGCTGGGTAGATACACACAGGACAGGGCGCCAACCCATCGCTGGGCACACACTTTACAGACACACTCTATATGGGGCAATTTTGGAGAATGCAATTGACCTTGATCTATGATTTTGGACTGTGGGAGGAAACCGGAGAACCCGGAGGAAACGTGGACACGGGGAGAACATGGAAACTTCACCCAGATAGGGATTCGAACCGGGAATGCCTAGTGCTGAGAGGAGAACATGCCAAGAGAGGAGAACATCGTGCTTTAATAGAGCCCTTAAGAGCACTGTGTCTGACTAAAACCATATTTCAACATTAAAGCTTTTTATTTTTCATTATTTAGAGTCATAGTTTTTTGATTGATCGTTAGTAGAAAATGAATCGTTGGTTCAGCTGCCGGCGAAGACGAGATCGACCGAACCTGCAATTTCTGTACGTTGCATTCATCGCTGCAGTTGCAGGATGTTTTGTCAGAATGCTTTCTACTAAAAGGCATCACGTTATTAAAGATCCTGTCTTTCTGAAGGATGATGGAGGAGGTTATTTGGGGGGCATTTTGTTTACATACACAGAAAAATATAGAAAAGACTTTCACACCACTGCGTAACTTTACATCTTGCAGCTGGATCGATCCTGCACCTCTGATGGTGAGCTCTGCACTGAACGAGGACGCCGAGACCGAACGAGGGAGGTCCTCATGCAAAGGCATCATTTAAATGTGATTTGTTTCTGTAATTTGTGTCATCGTTCTTAAAAAGCCACCTGCGCGGCAGTCACTCCA
>JAFMOC010000201.1:397500-460000 GCA_019802505.1 Corydoras sp. C115
CTGGGCACACACTCACTCACACAGACACACTCTATATGGGGCAATTTTGAGAATTCAATTAACTTGATCCATGTTTTTGGACTGTGGGAGGAAACCGGAGAACCCGGAGGAAACCCACGCAGACACGAGGAGAACATGGAAACTCCACCCAGATGGGGATTCGAACCGGGAATCCCTAGTGCTGAGAGGCGAACGTGCTGACCACTAAGCCACCGTGCTGCCGAATGTAAAGATTAACAGATTTATTTTGTTATTGAGGACCAATTTAATTCTGGAGCAAAAGGAAACTTTAAATCGATAATTAAAGGGGATAAACATCTTTTTGAGGACAGAGGTGAAACCAGCCTTCAGAGAAGAAACCGGTCTGATTTCCTTTTTTTTTTTAAACTAGTCTTAAAACCCATTTAATTCTCTGCTTTTCGACCCGAAATAAGACTTTACTCTCATTTGATTTGTTTTAACGCTTGAGTTTGAGTAATTTCTTTTAAATAAGGGCTCAGACTTTGGAGGTGAGGGCTGCTGAACGCTCCCCTCAGATGCACTGTGTAAACTCAGGCTTTTAGTTTCCATCATTAACGTTCACTGCAATCGCTTGGACTATAAATATTCCATTAGCATTGCTATTTAGTAAAGTAATGGGTGCACACACACACACACACACACACACACACACACACACACACACACACACACACACACACACACACAGAGACACACACACACACACACACACACAACCTTGCATCATCGCAGCTTAAGGCAGGCCTGAACACAGGCCCAGAAAGCACACACCCTATTAAAGCCGGAACTGGAGCCGCTCCACAGACCCTATTAAATGTTCTGGATCAGCTGCGTCAGCTGGCATAACCCCTTTAAACACACACACACACACACACACACACACACAGAGGATTTTTTTCCATGCACTGTGGGGACTTTACAGACTGCCACTCATTTGTCTGAGATTTATCCAGAGCTTAAACTTTACTAATCCTGACCTTTCACCTAAAATTAGTCTTTAAACAAGAAAATGGAATGATTTCTATTGTGGATCCAGATTGTTGTTCCCTCAGGGGCGAGAGTTCCCTCACAATGTACGATGTACGTGTGTAAACAGGTTTAGGTCTCCACATGCACACACACACACACACACACACACACACACACACACACACACACACACACACACACACACACACACACACACACACATACACATTGGGGTCTCCTGAAGGGATAACACAGATACAGGAGTGTGTATAAGTACATACTGAGCATTTGGAACCTTTTATCATCAGACAGACACACACACACACACACACACACACACACACACACACACACACACACTGGAGACTGTTTTGATAACAAGTGGGTGTAAAAGTCATGTGACAAATAATGACAAGATCAAAGATCGAAGGGTGAGCCAGTGCGTGTCTCTCTCTCTCTCTCTCTCTCTCTTACACACACACACACACACACACACACTCTCTCACACTTGTAGTTGTAGTCACAGTGTGTATGGATGTGCATTAGGCTGGGTGTTTCTGCTCCATAATACACACTGATGGCAACAAGTCACTTCTCCACTCCACAGAGCTTCTGGGAGGCAGTGATGCTCTGTGGTGGTGTACCAAAGCTTTGAACAGGAGCTCTCACCTACCCTACACCCCCCCCCCCCCACACACACACCCCCCACCCCATCTAACATGTGAAAGTGTGATGAAAGATGCTGAAAGGTGATGGAGGATGCTGGGGGGGGGGGGGTGTGAATAATCCTCAGCACACACCTTAACACAAATTTCCACACCTCAACCCGAAAGAACGGTTTGCTTCTGATTGGCTGATCGCAAGTCCCTCCCACTAAGTCAGGGTCTCTAATGACGTAATGATCTAAAACATTCTGATGTCGCTTCTCAGACGCTTTTATCCGACATGATTACGGAGGGGGCGGGCAGCACGGTGGCTTAGTGGTTTAGCACGTTCTCCTCTCAGCGCTAGGGATTCCCAATTCGAATCCCCATCTGGGTGGAGTTTCCATGTTCTCCCCGTGTCCGCGTGAGGTTCCTCTGGGTTCTCCGGTTTCCTCCCATAGTCCAAAAACATGGATCAAGTGAATTGAGTTTTCAAATTGCCCCATATAGAGTGTGTGTGTGAGAGTGTGTGTGTGCCCAGTGATGGATTGGCCCCCTGTCCTGGGTGTATCTGCCCAGCGCCCGAAACGTTCTTCCCTGGATGGGCATGGGGAACCCACACCGCGACCCTAATAGAGGATAAAGCAGAAGATAATAAATGAAGGGATTACGGAGGGGGTGATGCACGCCTAAGAACTGGTGGCTTCAAACCCACAACCTTCAGACTGATAGGTCATCACCTTTAATAAAGACTTCAGCGTTAATATTTATATAAAAATGTGCATGAATCAGTTCTGTAACCTAAGTGTGGAATTCTGTAATAACACGGGGTGTTTAAAGTGTCAGCTCACTGCTGTATGGGGCGTCTACGAGGCGACCCCACGACGCACAGCAGCAGGAAACAAACCCAATCGTCCCGCAGCCGCTCACTGTTTACTCATTCATTCATTATCTCCCGCTTTATCCTCTATTAGGGTCGCGGTGGGGTTCCCCATGCCCATCCAGGGGAGAACGTCTCAGGCGCTGGGCAGATAGACCCAGGACAGGGCGCCAATCCATCGCTGGGCACACACTCACTCACACAGACACACTCTATATGGGGCAATTTTTGAGAACTCAATTAACTTGATCCATGGAGGCAACCGGAGAACCCGGAGGAAACCCACGCAGACACAGGGAGAACATGGAAACTCCACCCAGATGGGGATTCGAACCGGGAATCCCTAGCGCTGAGAGGAGAACATGCTAAACCACTAAGCCACCGTGCCGCCCCACTGTTTACTGATCGACTAATGTACCGGATTTCAAAAAGAGCACATTAATAAAGATCTCAGTCTCCTTTCTTGGCATCACGGTTCCCATGGCAACATCGTTAATGTGCTTCTGTTCCGTTTTCCATCACATCCCAGCGCCCCCCCCCCCAGTCCCCCCCCCCAGTTCATTTAATTTGAGTTTATCAGTTTCAGCTGAGCTCATTATGTTTGGGTGCCGTGCAGCTGGTTGACCTATCCCGGTCATCAGTCTTCTTATTTATACCCGGTAGCTTTAGTTGGCTCTGTTAATCTTCATTCCGGATTCCTGTGATCGCTTTGCGCTCTTCTCAGCGTCTCGTGTTTTTTTTTTTTCTCTCTTAATTGTTATTGGAGAGACTGATAAACTGTAATGTAGAGAGGTGCGACACTGATGTCCCCCCAACAGACAGAACGCAGTCCGGACGCCGCAGCGGGGCATTAAACAGCTGTCTGTGAATCAGGGCAGAACGCGGGACCGTAAAACACATCACTCTCAACACCACCAGCCATAAACCTGAAGAGGACGGGTGTGTGTGTGTGTGTGTGTGTGTGTGTGTGTGTGTGTGTGTGGGAGGGAGGGGGGTTGGTTATTGCTTTTATAACAGACATGACAGAAGGTACAGACACCTGTTTGCTGACGTCAGGTCCACATGTGCTGCTCTCACTTTGGAGGAACCCTTCATAGCATGGAGAACGTGCTCATTGTGTTTGCTTGCACAGCAGATACCCTTTAAAATACGTTTAAGCCTTTAAATTCAGGCTTTGATTCAGTTTGTTTGGTGCATTATTCTCATTCCAGAGAATCCATCCATCCATCCATTATCTTCCGCTTGTCCGGGGTTCCGGTCGCGGGGGCAGCAACCGAAGTAGGGAGACCCAGACCTCCCTCGCCCCAGCCACCTCCACCAGCTCGACTGGGGGAACCCCGAGGCGTTCCCAGACCAGCTGAGAGATATAATCCCTCCAGCGTGTCCTGGGTCTTCCCCGGGGTCTCCTTCCAGCTGGACTTGCCTGGAACACCTCCTTAGGAAGGCGCCCAGCAGGCATCCTTACCAGATGCCCCAACCACCTCAACTGGCTCCTCATTCCAGAGAATGTTTCGGGTTTCGGGTGCTGGGCAGAAAAACCCAGGACAAGGCGCCAATCCATCACAGTGCACACACACTCACCCAACGTCACCCAGATCGGGATTCGAACCTGGGTTCCCAGCTCTGAGAGGTGAAGGGCCCTGGACTACAGTCTGTAATTGTAAAACTACAAAGTCCATCTATTTGATAAGTGGAGGAAATAGTGGGTGTGGCCAGACTTTATAGCGGTACTGTATATAACAGCTGTATATTGTTTAAAAACTTCTTTGCTGTCAACAGTCATCATCTGCTCCTGGGTTCCATCAAAAACCGGGAACCTCAAGCCATTAGAGTTCCTGTGTGTTTAGAACGTCAAAGGAACTCATTAAGGATGTGACGAAAGCGAGCTGCACGAAGCTGAGAAGCGATGTCAACCATCTGACGCCCGAACCGGCCAACGAGGAATCAGAACGCTCGCCATCCGCGAGGAACGTTCCGAACGTCGACGGAAACGAAGCTGAAGAGGATTAAAGTTTAATTAAACAGATGAAGTTCCGTGTTTTTAATTACTGAAGTCGAGACACCAGTCGTGGAGTGAACCCCCGGGGTTCTGTCAGTACCCGAACGGAACCTTTTTGATTAATCAAGAAAAGCTCTGTAATCAGGTCTTATCGCCACGGCGACAGCTGTTTGAAGATGGTTCCTGATTGCTGAGCGCGTCTCTTTTTAAAGAACCGCACTAACAGCCATAATTTCCAACAGATGCTTTACAGAACATCAGAGAGCCGCTTATCAAGAGTCAGATAAATAAATGACCTGCTGAAAAACCTTGATCCTGCAGAAAGCTTCCTCTAATCTATAAACACAGATCTCTCTCTCACACACACACACACACACACACACACACATATATATATATATATATATATATATATATATATATATATATATATATATATATATATATATATATCTATATATATATATATTATATATATCTATATCTATATTATATATATATATATATATATATATATATATAAAAGATATCTTATAAAATATTAAATATAATATAAAATATATCTTAATCTTTATAAAAGATTAGTGGATTAGCACATTCACCTCTCAGCACTAGGGATTCCTGGTTCGAATCCCCATCTGGGTGGAGTTTCCATGTTCTCCCCGTGTCTGCATGGGTTTCCTCCGGGTTCTCCGGTTTCCTCCCACAGTCCAAAACATGGATCAAATCAACTGAGTTCTCCAAATTGCCCCATATAGAGTGTGTATGTGTGAGTGAGTGTGTGCCCAGCGATGGATTGGCGCCCTGTCCTGGGTGTATCTGCCCAGCGCCCGAAACGTTCTCCCCTGGATGGGCATGGGGAACCCCCCCGCGACCCTAATAGAGGATAAAGCGGAAGATAATGAATGAATGAAATATATATATAATATATATATATATATATATATATATATATATATATATATATATATATATCATTTCAGTAACTGAGTCCTATTGGGGGGGGGGGGGGGGGTTCCCCATGCCCATCCAGGGGACAACTTTTTGGGTGTTTGGCAGATGGCGCACACAGTCGCTGGGCACACACACTCTCTCTCTCTCTCTCTCTCTCACACACACACACACACACACACACACACACACACACACACTCTAGGGGAAATTTTGCGCAGTCAATTCACCTTGAATCCTTGTCTTTGGACTGTGGCAGAGAACCCGAAGGAAACCCACCCGGCCAAGGGGAGAACATGAAAACTACACTCAGATTGGGATTCGAACCTGAATGACCAGCACTAACCACTACATCACATCACATTCATCACATGCCCCGTGATTTATCTTTATGAGGTAGAAGTCTATGTCTAAGTAAATGTGTATTCTTTGGAACATTGTCCTGTTCTCTAAATCATCAGAACCACCAGAGAGATTATTATTAAGGTGGTGGATGATTCCTCGATCCAGTAGGATACAGCAGCGAGGCCCAGGGTTCGATCTAAACACAGTCCTGGTGCAGATACAACAGATTTAAGAGACGGGAAGCTGCAGAGTTTGGGTTCGCAGCCCTGGACTTTCACAGCTTCAGGTACGAGATCAATCAAATAAATAAAATCCATTGCTAAAAGCAAATGAAGTCTACGCTGCGCAGAGTCTAATACTGCCGTTAAATACATTAAAGATGATTATTAGGTCTGTAATGAGCAGATCCAATCAGAGGAGTTCACATGCACTCATCTGGAAACCAAATTACACGTCGTTAAAGCGTCCACACAGAGTCAATATCACCAGAACACACAGCGAGCGGGGGCTAATTTTAGAAGCGCTGTTTCACGATGCCCTTCTTGTGGCAGCGGGTTACAGCATGTGTGTATTTCACATGTGTGACTTCAGCGGTTCAGACTCATTAGACTGACGGGTGTAACCTAATTAAAACACTATGGAAAGACCACCCATCTCCACGGCCATCCAGAGACCCCCGTTCTCTGCGCCTCACTGTGGGTGGTGCAAGGCAGGCTGCTGCTGCCACGCCGGCTGCTCGCACGGGGACGCGGGTGGAATTATGAAATCAAATGAGCGGCGGTTTGATTTTCGGGGGCCACACACATGGAGTAAATACAGTGCCACGCAGCGGACATCACAGCTGCAGCGAGGCATAACTCGGTGTTCCAGCATTTCCAAGGAAACGAGAAGGGAGGGCTTGTTTCAGCGTGCGATGGAGGTGGGCATCAAAGCAAACCGCTATCAGGAAGAGGGAGCGCGCCGGCGGGGCGGAGTGAAGAGGGCCGGGTGAGCCGGCGAGCTGGATGGAGCCCAGCTTTGTCTGCTTCAGACCTCTGGGGAGCTGCGTGTGGCACAGGCAGGGCAGCCTGCTCCTCTGGAGCCGTGCCAGGCCACACGCATGAGCACAGCGCTCCAGAAATCCCCGGGCAGGAGGGGCATCACCGGGCCCTGGGCACGCCGCTCCCACGCGCTCGGCAGAACGCACAACTCAGCTAATGTCACCTCCACACAGACACTGCCAGAGCTCTCCAGATCTTAAAGGAACAGCAGCCAACTTTGTCAGCATCCACCAGATCAGCAGCATCCACCCCATCAACCACATCCGCCCTTTCAGCTTCATCCACCCCATCAGCAACATCCGCCCTTTCAGCTTCATCCACCCCATCAGCAGCATCATCCACCCCATCAGCAACATCCACCCTTTAGCATTATCCACCCCATCAGCAGCATCATCCACCCCATCAGCAGCACCCACCCCATCAGCTACATCCACCCTTTAGCATTGTCCACCCTATCAGCAGCATCATCCACCCCATCAGCAGCATCATCCACCCCATCAGCAACATCCACCCTTTAGCATTATCCACCCCATCAGCAGCATCATCCACCCCATCAGCAGCATCATCCACCCCATCAGCAGCAACATCCACCCAATCAGAAGCATCCACCCCATTAGCATCATCCACCCTATCAGCAGCATCATCCACCCCATCAGCAACATCCACCCTTTAGCATTATCCACCCCATCAGCAGCATCATCCACCCCATCAGCAACATCCACCCTTTAGCATTATCCACCCCATCAGCAGCATCATCCACCCCATCAGCAGCACCCACCCCATCAGCTACATCCACCCTTTAGCATTGTCCACCCTATCAGCAGCATCATCCACCCCATCAGCAGCATCATCCACCCCATCAGCAACATCCACCCTTTAGCATTATCCACCCCATCAGCAGCATCATCCACCCCATCAGCAGCATCATCCACCCCATCAGCAGCAACATCCACCCAATCAGAAGCATCCACCCCATTAGCATCATCCACCCTATCAGCAGCATCATCCACCCCATCAGCAACATCCACCCTTTAGCATTATCCACCCCATCAGCAGCATCATCCACCCCATCAGCAACATCCACCCTTTAGCATTATCCACCCCATCAGCAGCATCATCCACCCCATCAGCATCATCATCCACCCCATCAGCAGCAACATCCACCCAATCAGAAGCATCCACCCCATTAGCATCATCCACCCCATCAGCAGCATCATCCACCCCATCAGCAGCACCCACCCCATCAGCAGCATCTTCCCTTTCAACAGCATCCACCCCATCAGCATCATCCACCACATCAGCAGCATCCACCCCATCAGCATGATGAACCCCCATCAGCAGCATCTACCCCATCAGCAGCATCTTCCCTTTCAGCATCATCCACCCCATCAGCAGCACCCACCCCATCAGCAGCATCCACCCTTTTAGCAGCACCCACCCCATCAGCAGCATAATCCAACCCATCAGCAGCATCTACCCCATCAGCAGCATCATCCACCCCATCAGCAACATCATCCACCCCATCAGCATCATCCACCCCATCAGCAACATCCACCCTTTAGCATTATCCACCCCATCAGCAGCATCATCCACCCCATCAGCAGTTTCATCCACCCCATCAGCAACATCCACCCTTTAGCATTATCCACCCCATCAGCAGCATCATCCACCCCATCAGCAGCATCATCCACCCCATCAGCAGTTTCATCCACCCCATCAGCAACATCCACCCTTTAGCATTATCCACCCCATCAGCAGCACCCACCCCATCAGCAACATCCACCCTTTAGCATCATCCACCCCATCAACAGCATCCACCCCATCAGCATGATGAACCCCCATCAGCAGCATCTACCCCATCAGCAGCATCTTCCCTTTCAGCATCATCCACCCCATCAGCAGCACCCACCCCATCAGCAGCATCCACCCTTTTAGCAGCACCCACCCCATCAGCAGCATAATCCAACCCATCAGCAGCATCTACCCCATCAACAGCATCCACCCTTTCAGCATAATCCAACCCATCAGCAGCAACATCCACCCGATCAGAAGCATCCACCCTATCAGCAGCATCTAACCCATCAGCAGCATCTAACCCATCAGCAGCATCAGCAGCACTCACCCCATCAGCATCATCCACCCCATCAGCCACATCTAACCCATCAGCAGCATCACTCCATCAGCAGCACTCACCCCATCAGCATCATCCACCCCATCAGCCACATCTAACCCATCAGCAGCACCCACCCCATCAGCAGCATCATTCCATCAGCAGCACCCAGCACCTCCCACCTCAAAGGATGTGTGGAATATGACGAGGATCTCAAACGGTTTTACCGACTGAACTGAACTCTGTGGATCAACACGTCGATGTTGGACGCAGCTTTAAGTTCTTGAAAAGTTCTCCCTGCAGTAGTAATTAATACTGAATGTCAGATGCAGCTTTGCAAACCGTGGACTGTAAATAATAAATCACGCTCTTCAAACAGTACAGTGAGATGTAACACCAGCTACAGCACGCTGCGGAACCCTGAAGAACCCTGATGGGATCGGGAGGTCCACCAACATGTTGGCTTTTATTCTTTATGAAGGACTCACACACTGACCGAGAAGAACCCTCGGGATGGAAGCCGGACGCAGAACGTCAGTAACGCCCGTTCGGAGTGAAGTGATGACAGAACGAGGAATTAAACGAGCAATCGAGCGACGCTTTTCATTTGATCGAACCACATTTCTTTGTCAGAGCAATGAACCGCCGCTCTTTTTTACGCTTCCTCGTTTTCAGTCTCGGAGCCTGAGGCAAAAGTGATTGGATGGTTTTTTCCATTGGTGTGTTGCCTTGACAATTAAATCAGTCATAACTCTGTTGGCAACGTTGCCATGAGAGCGTTGCATTATTCTGTATGCTGTTGCTGGGGATTACATCATCATTCTGTATATTACAGCAAAGCCAGTAAAGAACAGAGGCTGGCTGTGTGTGTGTGTGTGTGTGTGGACTAATTCTTTGTCCATTGGTAAATGACCTTTGTGTTGAGTACACCAACCAAAAGGGATTAAATTACCCCATTTGCCCTCTCGCTCGTTCCTTACTTTGCCTCCCAGCCTCTCCCTCTCTCCGGCTGTCTGTCTCTGGCAGGTGTTGGGTTACTGCAGGCTCCAGACAGAAAGTAAGGTGGCCCTCGCGCCCAGACACGAGCTGAAAGACGCACGGCAGACCTGAACGATCCAGTCAGGCTGTGTCTCACCCTCGAACACTAAGAGCGCCGTGAAGCCATGTTCACGTACCCCACACTGTCACACCTTCATTTAATAAACCCCGAGAATGAGTGTTAACATGGACTCAGGCTGACATTGTAGTGTTAACACCATCCCATAATGTCTCTTCGCTTTAATTATCACGGTCATGCTGCTAATTGAAAGTGGATTTGAATGCATACTGTGCTTAATAACACACGCCACAAAATATGGCGACGTGCAAGTTCACTTTAAGACTTTAATAACATTACATCACAACATTAACGTTCATCGTCTAAGCAGCTTATACTAATTAGAATTGGGCTGCTGGGGGATGATGGGAGTTTAACCCGGCGCTTGTTGTGAAGACACTCTGCACAGGTCAGAAGTTTATAACAGAAGAGACACACACACACACACACACACACACACACACACATTAATGCTCTTAAATCTCTCCAATTAAATTACTTGCTTATTTTCAGACAGTGGGAGGAAACCTGATGCAGGCTCACACTCAGTAAGCAGCGTGCAGTCTCTCTCTCTGCTCTCTCACATTCTCACATCGTCGTTAAATCGTTACCCTTCCAGCACTCACCATCCTCAACAGTACTGTAATGGCGGTGGACTCCTACAAGTTCCTGGGAACAATAATCTCAAAGGACTTGAAATGGGACCATAACATCAGCACCATCATCAAGAAGGCTCAGCAGAGGCTGTACTTCCTACGTCAGCTGAGGAAGTTCAACCTGCCCAAGGAGCTGATGGTGCAGTTCCACACCGCCACCACAGAATCGGTCCTCACCGCATCCATCACAGTGTGGAGCAGCTCAGCCACCAGACACGACACCCACAGACTACTGCGCATCATCAGGTCTGCAGAGAGAACCATTGGCGTTAAGCTACCCTCCCTACCAGACCTGCACATGGCCAGAACCAGGAAGCGGGCAGAGAACATCGTCCGTGATCCATCACACCCTGGACATCACCTGTTCCAGTATCTTCCCTCAGGCCGGCGGTTCAGTCAGTTGAGGATCAAGACCTCCAGATTACGGAGAAGTTTTTTTCCACACGCCATCACACTCATGAACAGCTGAACATTAAAAAAACTACTTCTGGACTCATTCTCAACAATCTCAACCAGTCTTCTTCCATTCTCACCTATTTAACTATCCATTACAGTATTGCACTAGCACTTTATTAAATACAATCTGCAAATTGCACAACCGTCAATGTTTACAGGTGTGTCTGTGTGTGGGTGTGGGTGTGTGTGTGTATGAGGAATGCTAGTTTGGGTATGTCTGTCACTTATTGTGCACTGTGAGCTATTGCAACCAAATACAAATTCCTTGTATGTGTGAACATACTTGGCCAATAAAGTCTGATTCTGATTCTGATCTGAAATCAACAGAAAGCCGATCAAATCCCAACCATCGAGAGACGAGTCTCTTTGTAAGTGCAGTAAACATGTGGTCTGTGTGGATGTATGAAGATCAGTCAAAATTTGGACATGTCCCCTTTCTGAGATGTTCTCAGTTCCAGTTCCTGTAAAGATGGACTTTGTAGTTCTACAATTCCAGACTGCAGTCCATCTGTTTGTGTTCTACAGTACATACTGTGTACGTCCCATTTACTCTGTTCTAATGGTCAGAAACCCAATAGTACCCCCACAGATCAGCATTAGTCCTATCCCAGCAGTGTCACTGCAGAACTGACAATAAACAATCCACCACCCAAATGATACCTGCTCTGTGATCCTGCTCTGTGATTTATTTTAAGTCATACTGTGATTTTTTTTTTGCTGTGATGTTAGAAATGTTCAGGGTTCAATCTTTATTTTTTAAACTGAGGTTTTGTTTGAATACCAAGAAATGAAATAAATTTATTATAAATATATTCGGCGGCTGCCCAGCGATGGATTGGCGCCCTGTCCTGGGTCTGTCTGCCCAGCGCCCGGGACGTTCTCCCCTGGATGGGCATGGGGAACCCCACCGCGACCCTAATGGAGGATAAAGCGGGAGATAATGAATGAATGAATGAATATTCGGCGGCACGGTGGCTTAGTGGTTTAGCACGTTCTCCTCTCAGCGCTAGGGATTCCCGGTTCGAATCCCCATCTGGGTGGAGTTTCCATGTTCTCCCTGTGTCCGCGTGGGTTTCCTCCAGGTTCTCCGGTTTCCTCCAAAAACATGGATCAAGTCAATTGAATTCTCCAAATTGCCCCATATAGAGTGTGTCTGTGTGTGGAGTGAGTGTGTGCCCAGCGATGGATTGGCGCCCTGTCCTGGGTCTATCTGCCCAGCGCCCGAGACGTTCTCCCCTAATAGAACCCCACCGCGACCCTAATAGAGGATAAAGCGGGAGATAATGAATGAATAAATATATTATACTTATGTAAACATTCTATTTTAAAACGAATGCCATGCCGGTGTGAAACAGGGTCGGTTTCATCTGGTGAGTTCGTTTCAGTGCATCTCCATTTTTCCCATGATGCAAAGCAGTGTGCACATTTAATACAGAACTCTCAGCCTCATAAGAGTGAAATAAAGAGGACGGTTCAGAACACGTGTGAGCTCAACATCAATGTATTCCTATTCAGTTACACAGGAAGGAAGACGCTCGAGTCTAAGCCACAATATCAAACTGAAGTGTCTCTTAAACATGCATCTCCATCACTGAGCGAGTTTAAAGTCTGACAGGTGCACGGTTTCATCACCAAACCACCATCACAGGAGCAGCTGACAGGTGGAGGATCACACAAAAACATTTCTTTCTAAACCGAGACTCTGGAAATTCTCTCAGGCTCATTTATTCATCTGTGAGAATCATTTTAAAACTAGTTCATTATGTTTATTAGAGATGGAAAAGGTTAGGGAGTTGAGATTAAGGTGGAGGATGGAGGACGTGTTCAGAGGCGGGATGAGAGTGACGTCCGCAGAAAGACGCTGTGGATGGAGGCAGAAGAACGAAGAGAAGGTTTGTGGATGTGAAGAGGTGAAGAGATGACCTGCAGGTGGTTGAAGTGACAGAGGGATAGGGTGAGATGGAGAATGATGACCCGCTGTGGCGCCCCCTAATGGGAATGGCTAAAAGAAAATCAAGCAGCATATGAATAACAAATAAAAAATAAAATATGTAGCATACGGACACAAGCTGGTGCAGTGGTTATCTCACTCGCCTCACCGCATGAACGTTCTAATCCTCAGGCAGAGTAGACACGGAACTTTGCATGTTCTTCCAATGTCTGTGTGGATTCAATATCCATCCATTCATCATCTTCCGCTTTATCCTATATTAGGGTCGCGGGGGGGGGGGGTTCCCCATGCCCATCCAGGGGAGAACGTTTCGGGCGCTGGGCAGATACACCCAGAACAGGGCGCCAATCCATCGCTGGGCACACACTCACTCACACAGACACACTCTATATGGGGCAATTTGGAGAACTCAATTGACTTGATCCATGTTTTTGGACTGTGGGAGGAAACCGGAGAACCCGGAGGAAACCCACGTGGACACGGGGAGAACATGGAAACTCCACCCAGATGGGGATTCGAACCGGGACTCCCTAGCGCTGAGAGGAGAACGTGCCAACCACTAAGCCACCGTGCCTTCCTCTGGATTTAATATTCATTCATTCATTATCTTCCCGCTTTATCCTCTATTAGGGTCGCGGTGGGGTTCCCCATGCCCATCCAGGGGAGAACGTCTCGGGCGCTGGGCAGATAGACCCAGGACAGGGCGCTAATCTATCGCTGGGCACACACTCACTCACACATACACACTCTATATGGGGCAATTTGGAGAACTTAATTGACTTGATCCATGTTTTTGGACTGTGGGAGGAAACCGGAGAACCCGGAGGAAACCCACGCGGACACGGGGAGAACATGGAAACTCCACCCAGATGGGGATTCGAACCGGGACTCCCTAGCGCTGAGAGGAGAACGTGCCAACCACTAAGCCACCGTGCCGCCCTCTGGATTTAATATGTTGATGTTAATATATATTAATACACTGCCCGGCCAATTTGGTTGAACTGCCTTAGATTCGATCATCTCCACAAGCTTCTCCAACCTCCCAACGTTTGTTTTGGTTTAGAGTTGCATTAAAATGAATGATTTTGATCAAAAATAAAATGGCTTCAACAAAATAATAGTTAAATACAAACATCTGATGTTGGAGAGACACACACACACACACGAGCCTTAACAAAGAATCATACAGACAGCCACACGGAGGTAGAAAGCAGACCTTCCACGCTGATATGAGAGGAGCGTTCCTGTCAACTGAGATAGCAGAGGAATGTGAGAACAGAGAGATGAAAAGAAGTTAACACATGCAGATTGCCTTCTGCAATTCCACTCCTCCAATCAATGCTCGGCTATTCCCAACGTGCCAGACAGCAGGGACGCACAAACACATGCGCAGAGATAAACAACTTCTCCCTGTTCGTTTTGAATTTCTCTCCATCGCACCTCCTGCCTCCTCCTCCTCCTCCTCCTCCTCCTCATTTCGTGCCTTCCGTTCTCTCCTGTTCGCTTTTAATATCTCTGTACTGCTGTCTACTCCCTGTACACAAGACGGCAGATGCAATTTAAAGCGCAAGAAAAAGTCACTGTGGTGCTCAAGGTCTTTAAACCGAGAGCCGACAGACAAAGAAACCAAGCCACATGAAATAAACCCGCTCGTCCAAAGCTTTCAGTGTTCAGAAAACCTGAGCTGTAGGAATCAAACCGTCTTTGTACCCACACTGGTCCAATACTTGGGTAGATGTCCATCCAAGAGACAATGTTTCGGGCGCTGGGCAGGTACACCAAGGACAGGGTGCCAGTCCATCACTGGGCCCACACACACTTACACACACACTGTATGGGGCAATTTATATAGAGTTAATTTAGAGCAGACTCAAGGGCTCATTTACTTCAAGGGCGGCACGGTGGCTTAGTGGTTAGCATGTTCTCCTCTCAGCGCTGGGGATTCCCGGTTCGAATCCCCATCTGGGTGGAGTTTCCATGTTTTCCCCGTGTCCGCGTGGGTTTCCTCCAGGTTCTTTGGTTTCCTCGCACAGTCCAAAAACATGGATCGAGTCAATTGAGTTCTCCAAATTGCCCCATATAGAGTGTGTCTGTGTGAGTGAGTGAGTGTGTGCCCAGCGATAGATTGGAGCCCTGTCCTGGGTGTATCTGCCCAGCGCCCGAGACGTTCTCCCCTGGATGGGCATGGGGAACCCCCCCCGCGCGACCCTAATAGAGATTAGAGCGGAAGATAATGAATGAATTAAAAAAATTTTTTTTTACTTCAAATCAGTGTTTCTGGACTGTGGGAGGAAAACCAGAGGGAAAACACCACATGGAATAGGGAGAACATGCAAACTCCACCCAGATCAGTATTTGAACCTGGAAGCCCAGCGTGGAGAGGCAAACGCGCTGACCACAACACCACCGCCCCGCCATTCTGCATTTTCTAAACTTGTAAAGACACATAAGTGAAATGATGTCAAAGTAAGAGGGCACCTGGTTCGAGACCCCCCCTCCACCGACTCATATTGCCCCTCCTGCCACAGAGAGCTATTGCCCGATTGCTTGCCATTACACATTCTGCACATTTCCACAGCAGTGAGGATGCTGTAATGATCTCCTGTGCGGTTCTACTAAAGAACGTACTTTATTTTACCGTCGCTCTCACATACTTCGTTCTCATGATGGACAGAAGCCTTTTTTTTTCTCCGCGTGTCATTTATTTCTCCAAGTATAGAAAACTAGACAAGGTGTCAGTCACTCGATTATTGGTGCAGAGTGCAAAAAACGAAAGAAAGAAAGAAGGAGACAGCTCTACCTACTTCCACATGTCTGCTCTGTCACATGGAGAGGCATCACCACACTATAACTCTACATGCACCTCCGGTTCCATCCAGCCCTCATTCCTCTCCTTTAATGACCACCGTGTCTCAGCAGTCAGTCCACCGCAGTGGATTTACATGCTCTCGTCCTCCTCCTCCACCGGCTCTGGATCATGAGCACCGGCAATGCAGCAGTGAAGCTGACGGGGGCAAAGTCTCAGAAGCAGAGCTTTGAAAGAGAACCGGAAAAGACCTCCGGACAGATCATCTCACCATCTCCATCTCCTCTCCGTCTCAGATGAAAGATCAGGATGCCTTTAGATCGGCAGCGTGCGTCCTGCACGTCCCAGTGGAGGTGATGCTCTGCAACTAAGACTATTTTTATCCCTCAGTGTGGATGAGTGAGGGAACTTCTGTAGCATTTGACTTTCATTTATACGCAGAACACTTATAATAATAATAATAATAATAATAATAATTTTATTTGTATAGCGCCTTTCCTAAAAACTCAAGGCGCTTAACAGCAAAGACATACATACAAACACAGGAAAAATACAAGTAAACAGCAAGTAAAAATAACAATAGCATGGAGTAGAATGTAAGAAAAGTAAAAAATAGAACAAAAACATAAAAGATGTTTGAAGATGTTTGAACATAAAAAATAGTGGTTTAACAAAGGGATTCCCGGTTCGAATCCCCATCTGGGTGGAGTTTCCATGTTCTCCCCGTGTCCGCGTGGGTTTCCTCCGGGTTCTCTGGTTTTCCCACAGTCCAAAAACAGATCAAGTTTGAACTAAAATTGCCCCATATAGAGTGTGTTTGAGTGAGTGAGTGTGTGCCCAGCGATGGATTGGCGCCCTGTCCTGGGTCATCTGATGAAACGTTTCCCCTGGATGGGCATGGGGAACCCCACCGCGACCCTATTATAAAGCGGGAGATAATGAATGAATGAATGAACATAAAAGAATTATAAAGTCCCATGCTCAGATACTTCACAGATCAACACTATTATCCAGGAGGATCCAGTGCCACATTGTTCCACAGTGCACCACCTAACTCAAGCTCCCATGTGCCGGACACCCGCCGTCAGAACGAGGACCACGTGTACGTACACCACGGCGTTCAGGACGGAACGCTGAGCTCACCATGACATCAGTTCCAATGCGCTTGGCTCTGAAGCTCTGCGGTGGTTAACTCTCAGTCCCAGCAAATTAACGTCTAATAATGCAGTTCTATAAACCCCATATTAAATAACGTCTTCTTCAGAAACTTGTTAAAGGTGTTCCACAAATACGACGTGCTGCATTTTATCACCAACACGGTTCTGATCACGTGAGAATGATCTGCGATAACCTCAGAGGATGTGTCTGCCCTCACTGTGATAAAGCTTTACAATCTGCTGCTTTTTTATGATACAGTATTTACTCACAGAATAATGCTGTTAATGCAAACAATGGGATAAGAAGGTCAGAACAACACGTTCTGCTGCTGTCTCTGAGATGTCAGCACTGTACAAATAACATCAGTATCAGAACACAGTTTGGCATAAAGAACGCCGTCTGTCCTCTGGAAGAACCTTTATATTTCAGAACGTACTCCACAGATAGGAGCTATTTGAGGTTTCTGCATCTTTCTGATTTCATGATTAAGAGGGGGGGCGGCACGGTGTCTTAGTGGTTAGCATGTTCTCCTCTCAGCACTAGGGATTCCCGGTTCGAATCCCCATCTGGGTGGAGTTTCCATGTTCTCCCCGTGTCCGCGTGGGTTTCCTCCGGGTTCCTCCCACAGTCCAAAAACATGGATCATGTCAATTGAATTCTCGCGGGGGGAAGGGGGGGGGGGTTCCCCATGCCCATCCTGGGGAGACCGTTTCGGGTGCTGGACAGATGCACCCAGGACAGGGGGGCAATCTATCGCTGGGCACACACTCACTCACACAGACACACTCTATATGGGGCATTTCAATTGACCTTGATCCATGATTTTGGACTGTGGAAGGAAACCCGGAGAACCTGGAGGAAACCCACGGGGACACGGGGAGAACATGGAAACTCCACCCAGATTGGGATTCGAACCAGGAATCCCCAGCGCTGAGAGGAGAACATGCTAAACCACTAAGCCACCGTGCCACCCCTTATGATTATTAATTAAATGATGAATTTTGAGATGGGAAGGAAAGTGTTCCTCTAGTTAAAGAGCTGAATCAGCATTTTTTAAAAACATTTTTGGCTTAGTGATTGGCATGTTCTCCTCTCAGCACTAGGGATTCCCGGTTTGAATCCCCATCTGGGTGGAGTTTCCATGTTCTCCCCGTGTCCGCGTGGGTTTCCTCCAGGTTCTCCGGTTTCCTCCCACAGTCCAAAAACATGGATCAAGTCAATTGAAGTCTCCAAATTGCCCCATATAGAGTGTGTCTGTGTGAGAGTGAGTGTGTGCCCAGCGATGGATTGGCGCCCTGTCCTGGGTGTATCTGCCCAGTGCCCGAAACGTTCTCCCCTGGATGTGCATGGGGAACCCCCATGGATAATGGATGGATGGATGATTAAGAGGGTTATGTTCACTATACAATCCATCAGTGTATCAGTGCAGGAGGTCGGGACGCGGGACGCCCCCCTCACCCCCACGCGCTGATTGCTTTATGGTAATGCAGGTAGAGTACATGTTTAAAGTGTCGACACTGATGACTGACATGACACCAGGGATTCAGGACAACGATACAGAAGCTGGCTCCGCCTCCTGCCAGGTTATATGAAGTATGTGAAACAGTGCAGGTGTGAAGGCAGCGAGCGTTAACGTCATTTGGATCCAGCATTGACATGCAAAATGTCATGTGTGTGTGTGTGTGTGTGTGTGTGTGTGTGTGTGTGTGTCAGTCCACAGTCATCACACACACACCTTTCAGTCTCACAAAGAAAATCAATGTAACGAATAAAGCATTCATTCATTCATTCATTCATCTGCTGAGAAAGGAAACAGGTTATTATATCAATATTATTGATATAATGATGAACACGGAGGACAAACATTCGTAAACCAAACGTACATTTCTAATTTAAATTTATAAAACACGGTTTTCAATCCGCACTAAAGTCCCGTCCGGACTAAGCCCACGTCCACAGTTGCATATAACAGAATAAAAACTCGTGTTAAATGTGTATTTCTGCAGACAGTCTCAGTCTGCAGGTTCCTGAGAGTGAAGCCATGCAGTGCTAATGCTAATGCAGTTAGCATTCATCAGAAGGCTGTGTGTTTACGCGGCGCTGTGCGAGTGCATTAGTGAGTCCACAGCTGATACAGAGCCTTTGTGAAGGACTGAATGTAAGGACACAGGCTGTAAGGACCGGGGCTGAGTAGAATGATTGAGGGGGGGGTTTGGCCTACGTGACACCCTGTGCATACTCAAAACACACACAGGCATACACGCACACACACACACACACACACACACACACACACACACACACACACACACACACACACACTCTATTATTCACTTGAAATCACATGCAGCACTTGGCAAAAAACATTGTCCATGAGCATATATCACACACACACACACACAGATGTGCATACACACAAGCTGTGCATATACACACACATTTATGTACACACTCACACATACGCACACATACATACACACACGTACATACACACACACACACATGTACATACACTCACATACATATACACACGTACATACACACATGCATATACACACACGTACATACACACACACATATACAC
This sequence comes from Corydoras sp. C115, assembly GCA_019802505.1. NCBI lineage: Eukaryota > Metazoa > Chordata > Actinopteri > Siluriformes > Callichthyidae > Corydoras > Corydoras sp. C115. Next base: position 417,167 of record JAFMOC010000201.1, read on the forward strand.
ACGTACATACACACACATACACATAAACATACACACGTACTTACACACACATACATATACACCCACGTACATACACACACACATATACACACGTACATACACACACATACATATACACATGTACATACATACATACACATACATAGACACAAACACTGATGTACATACACACACACATATACACATGTACATACACACGTACTTACACACACATATACACACGTACATACACACACGCATATACACACACGTACATACACACACATACATATACACACGTACATACATACATACATACATAGACACAAACACTGATGTACATACACACACATACACACACACACACACACATATACACACACACACACACATATACACATGTACATACACACACAAACACACACACACAAACACTGATGTATATACACACAATGATGCATGCACAAAAAAAACAACATTAAATCTTTAATGCATTTTTCGACACGTGCTGTGGATGTGTATGAAACAGAGAGAGAGAGAGAGAGAGAGAGTGAGAGAGAGAGAGAGAGTGAGAGAGAGAGAGAGGGAGGAGGGGGATAGGAGTCAATGAGGGCAATGGAAGAGAGAGAGAGAGAAAACCCAGCTGACTGTTTTCCAAGAAAATCCCCCTAGCAACAGCCCCGGTGCAGCTGGTGCCCTATTGGCCAGTTGACAGCACACATCACCAGCCCATGCTGGACCCTGCAGCCAATCAGGTGCCCGCTCGGGTCCCAGCTGCAGGGGCAACTAGGCTTTATGATTTCCCGTTCGCCATGGTAACTGAAGCCTGCTCCCAGTCTGGAGGTGGCAGAGGCAGAAAGGAACCACCACCACCCCCAGAGATCCAGAGTTGAAACAGCAACTTCCCTCAGAGCTGAGAAAAGTTCCGAACCCCACCGAACTGAAATAAAACCTTAATGTGTGGAAATAGCACGGGATCATGTGATCACAGATCCACTCACTGATAGGTTCGTTAACATCCGCCTTGCAAAGACACAAGGGGTTCACATTAAAACGAGACTTTCTAAAGCAGGCCAGCGATGAGCCGGAGGTGTGGGGCGCATCGCTGCCAAAACTCAGAACTCTGAAATATTAAAAGTCCTGACACGCCGGGTTTCTGGTGTCAGGTTTAACGTTATTAGAAGTCGTGGTGGATCAGTCCTCTGCTCAGGTTCACGTCAAGTCCCTCAGGGAAACCGATCTGTAAGAGCTCATGGGTGGAGTTTATCAACACCGGAGTCGGCCTCTTTGTTTCAGAGTCTTACCCTGTACGCTGCGGTTTTCATTATTTACATTTGTGAAGAACCTTAACCTGATCTGAACACAGTTCTGTAATTAAAGGAACTGTAATAAGCACTGTTATTGGCATATAGTTGTAATATTGAACAGATTACATTTATCTTATTATCTGATGTTTCTCGTATTACATCTGGGGTTCCAACAACCTTGGGTTCCAACGACCTGGGGTTCCAACACCCAGCGGTTCCAACGACCCGGGGTTCCAACACCCAGCGGTTCCAACGACCCGGGGTTCCAACACCCAGCGGTTCCAACGACCCGGGGTTCCAACAGCCAGCGGTTCCAACGACCAGGGGTTCCAACAACCCGGGGTTCCAATACCCAGCGGTTCCAACGACCCGGGGTTCCAACACCCAGCGGTTCCAACGACCCGGGGTTCCAACACCCAGGGGTTCCAACGACCCGGGGTTCCAACACCCAGGGGTTCCAACACCCAGGGGTTCCAACGACCCAGGTTCCAACACCCAGCGGTTCCAACGACCCGGGGTTCCAACACCCAGCGGTTCCAACGACCCGGGGTTCCAACGCTCAGCGGTTCCAACATCCTAGGGTTCCAACACCCAGCGGTTCCAACAACCTGGGGTTCCAACACCCAGGGGTTCCAACGACCCGGGGTTCCAACACCCAGCGGTTCCAACACCCAGCGGTTCCAACGACCCGGGGTTCCAACACCCAGCGGTTCCAACACCCAGCGGTTCCAACGACCCGGGGTTCCAACACCTAGCGGTTCCAACGACTCGGGGTTCCAACACCCAGGGGTTCCAATGATCCGGGGTTCCAACGACCTGGGGTTCCAACACGTAGCGGTTCCAACAACCCAGGGTTCCAACACCCAGCGGTTCCAACACCCAGCGGTTCCAACGACCCGGGGTTCCAACACCCAGCGGTTCCAACATCCTGGGGTTTCACCGTCCCACACCTGCGTCAATACTGACGTAAACTTGCATCATATTAACTCTCTTAATAGAACTGAATGAAGGTTTTAACAGAGAGAAAGTAAGTTAACAAATAAAAATCTCTTTAAAAAACTGTTTTCTTTTTTTGTTTAACGCCAAATAATTTTGGTTATTGATTATTTAGTGCACTGCACACTTATTTACATATTATTTATAAATTCGTATTTACCTCATGTGAGGTAAATCCAAGGGGCCAGATGTGGCCACAGGGCCACAAAATGCAAACCTACATTTGGTCACAATACAATTCCTTGATCTTAATTTAAAATAATTTATCATTTACTAGAAAACTGCCTGGTTTTTATAAATTTTTTGTAATTGCTCGACACGGTAAAGTTGTAAGATGCACAAAATACATAAATCGCTCAAATCAAAGCTAACTTTCAGCGTTTCTGATGCAGGCTCGGGATGAAAGGCTTTGTTCTAACTGCAGCGTATCAGATTATAGCCACAGATGCCGTGTGTTGTTGTTTACAGCTCGCTGAAGAAAATTGTATCCAAGTTGCATCAGAATTTACAGAGTCTGCATATCATCTCATCCAAAGAAATCAGAGTCCCGTTAATGAGCATGTGTCTGCATGAGCCGCTGAATACAATTAGCGTCTGTGTGTTTGGATTTACTAACGAACCCACAGATTCAGGCACAGCGCTTAAGGAGGAATCAGAGAACGAGCAGGCTGTGAAAATCCTAAAGGTGTTAACTTTAAACCTATTATAAGCTCTTATCGGAGAGAAACATAAAAGGAATAAAGATCTGTATGAAAACGCCAGAATGAGAAAGAGACAGAAAGACAGAGAGAGAGAGAGAGAGAGAGAGAGAGAGAGAGAGAGAGAGAGAAAGAGAGAGAGAGAGAGACAGACTTTGCTCATCTCTGAACCTATGAACAAAGAACTCTCTCTCTCTCTCTCTCAGTATCTCTTCAGTGCTACTAAAAAAAATAAGTTGGAAAGGACCCCTCAACACACAATGGCTCTACATTCACATGAAGTGTGTGTGTGTGTGTGTGTGTGTGTGTGTGTGTTTGCAGATGGAAGTGACCCATCTATCACAATCGGACACCCTCTATACGTTGATGGCAGAGGGAGGTGTGTTTGCATGTCACCACTCGTCCAAGCCATTTTAAAGGCCATCAAAATTAACAGCTGGTAATTAAACGTAACTGTAGCCCCCCCATAGTTTGGGTTACAGGGTCACTCCTGCAATCCAATTAACTTCTACCTTAATTACTTTCTCATAACACACTTAGATCACATATGGGCACTTAAGTTTCTGTAGAAAGTGTAACAAAAGGAGACGCGGGTGCGGCGCTGAGAAGCATATGGATGTAATGGATAGTCAGTGAGTACAGGGAGCGCTGCTGAGCGTGCGGTTCTCTGGAACCTGACTGCGCTACTGAAGAACGGGTCGGAACGTCAACCCATGTTAAAATGTTCTAGCTTTATGCTGCGTTTTATTCTTTAACAATTACCAACTTATAATAATATAAAACGGGCGGCACGGTGGCTTAATGTTTAGCATGTTCTCCTCTCAGCGCTAGGGATTCCTGGTTCGAATCCCCATCTGGGTGGAGTTTCCATGTTCTCCCCGTGTCTGCGTGGGTTTCCTGCGGGTTCTCCGGTTTCCTCCCACAGTCCAAAAACATGGATCAAGTCAATTGAGTTCTCCAAATTGCCCCATATAGTGTGTGTGTGAGTGAGTGTGAGCTCAGCGATGGATTGGCGCCCTGTCCTGGGTCTATCTGCCCAGCGCCCGAGACACTCTCCCCTGGACGGGCATGGGGAACCCCCCCCCCCACGACCCTAATAGAGGATAAAGCGGGAGATAATGAATGAATGAAAAATAATATAAAACAGGGTATAAATTCTTATCGACGTCTTTCGGTTGGGTTCATGTTAACGACGGCGGTTACTCTGCCGTGGCACTGAGGCTGAACTGGGAAAGTACCTGGAGTGAATGAGAAAAGCAATAATGATTAAAAAACCCTCTTTAAAATCAATGTGTTGATGTTAAATGACTCACAGCAGCTTCATACCACTTCACTTACACACACCTGCTCATCCAGCTACCATGCCAATCACACCCGCGGGCACAGCCCCAAATAAAACAGCACCCTACAATCTGTGTGTGTGGTGTAATCAAAGCGAAGGTGCAGCAATACTGCAGGTTCCAACAGGCCGCCGCATGCATCCGTTAATCTTTAGTGATCACTATGGAAATGACAGTAAACAAACCACGTTCAGGTTCATTAATACAGAGCTTTTTATATTAGTACAGTGTATCACAGCAGCTTTACAGCTTTACAGCTATACATATAAACAGGGTGGTGAGCATGCACCATGTTTGGCAATTTTGAGCGATAAATTAACCTAGCAGTCATAGGCTTGAAGATAAGGAACCAGCCTTGTGACCTGAAGGTCCCTGGTTCGATTCCCAGTCCCACCAAGTACTATGGCTGAAGTGTCTTGGAGAAGGCACCTAACCCAAATTGCTCCCTGGTGCCGTGTACAGGGTTGCCCACCGCTCCGGGTACATGTGCTCACTTCACTCAGTGTGTGTGTGTGTGTGTGTGTGTGTGTGTTTCACAGCACAAATGTGGAGGTCAGATTCCTGTGTGTGTGTGAGTACAGTGTGATCACTTCATCACTTTATACATAGTTATGCTACAGAGCGTTTACTTTATAAGCAGATTATTTTTACAGGTTTCATCCATCGCTTCATTGTTCCAAGAAACAATCTGTATCTGCATTAAGTGATCACACTGTACACACACACACACACACACACACACATACACACACACAGGAATCTGACCTCCACCAGACTGAAACTGATATTAAAAAATGAGTAAAGGTGGAAAAATAGGAGAACGTGGAAACTCCACCCGGATTGGGATTCGAGCCGGGGTTCCCAGCACCGAGAGGCTACACCAACCTGCCTCTCTGATAGATGATCAAATGTTCATTAAAACTCAACAAGGCTGTTACGGATCTATAAAAACAGAGACGGATTAACTCTGCTATTAACTCGCTCTGATCCGACGAGAGAAATGAAAGTGTTCCGTAACGTTGTGGAAGGCCTGCAAAGCCAGCGCTCCATCAGATCAGCCTCAGATCAGACACATCAACCGAGGTGGACGAGTTCGGAGCTGAAGCTAATTAAATAACAAAGCGTGTAAATCCATGGAAACCTGATTGATTAGTCGAGATTTTAATTGTGAGTAAAATGCAGAATCAAGGCTAATTAATTCACCGGCGTCTGAGATGTGATTGATCTGGAGCGAGTTAATCAGGGACGCACGGCATGCGGGGTGATTAAAGCGGGAACGCCGTCTACAGAGCATCATGTACTCACGCACTCATTTAAAGGACCATTAAACACGGCCATCTCGCTCACTGCCACGCATTGTTCTGTGGGAGGAACCCGGAGCTGAATACCACCGTCCACACATTTATATTCAAGGCAGGAGGTCCTGGAGGTCCCATCTCACATAGTGGAAATCCAGGGATGTCAGAGAGGACGGAGGCCGCGGTCCGGACCAAACGTTCTCAGGTTCCGTGACGGTACGACCCTCAGAGTCTGCGCCGTTACTGTTTCTGTTGTGGAGTAAACTCATTTCATCTGAAACACGTCCAATGTTGATGTTTGGCTTTTATATTAAGGGACAAAACCTTCCAGACAGAGCAAACACACACACACACACACACACACACACACACACAATAAGCTTAAGGAGGCTTATTACCCGTGTCACTCTCTCAATGACCCGTTATTCAAGTCACAGACCGAGCTGAGGTTAATGAGTTCCTACGAAGAAAGAGAGAGGGAGGCAGAGAGACAGGGACAGACAGAGCGAGAGAGAAGGAGATGGCAGGCCATGATTGATTCGACTGGGTGAAGCAGCATCTGGGTAATGTCTGCGTGCACAGGGGTGAGGCAGGGGACACAGAGGGTGCGTAGATGCGTGGAAGACGGGAGGAGGAGACGGGCGGAGTGTTTGATGGCTGTGTCACACTCTTCAGCGTTTGTCCACGTCCACCCAAACACCGCTCCGTCCAGCTCCTCCGGCATTCGGACCCCGCTCCATCTTTCTCACAGTGCACGTCCCGAACCCTGACCCTCTCCACCATCTTGCGTGCACTCCCTCCATATTCATTGGCTGGCTCTCCCCAACAGGGCCCCTCGCGCACAAAAGCCTGGTGCAACAAAGAGCCGAGGGCAGTGACCCAAACCCGAGAGGGAGAGGGTGATTAGCTCACCCTTTTGCTGAAAAGAGGAGGGTCTGCAGTAAAGCAGATTGTTTTGGGTCACGTGTGCCTTCTTTTCGTAGCAGTGATTTAAAATTTCATTCGCAAGAAACCATCTGAGTAAATCTTTCTTAATTTAGGAAGTGCAGTGTGTGTCGAGTACAATGAACTCAATATTAACTGAAATTAAATAAAAAAAAAACAAAAACATGCGTTCGTCTTTATTATCTTCCGCTTCATCCTATGTATTAGAGTCGCGGGGGGGGGTTCCCCATGCCAATACAGGGGAGAACGTTTCGGGCGCTGGGCAGATACACCCAGGACAGGGCGCCAATGTATTGCTGGGCACACACTCACACTCTATATGGGGCAATTTGGAAACCCGGGGAGAACATGGAAACTCCACCCAGATGGGGATTCGAACCGGGAATCCCTAGTGCTGAGAGGAGAACATGCTAAACCACTAAGCCACCGTGCCGCCGCATTCGACTAAGAAATTGGAATTTTTGCTGATCTAGGTGGAGTTGGTATGTTGGTATGGAATGGTATGGAGTTGGTGTGGAGTTGGTATGTTCTCCCCGTGTTCGCGTGGGTTTCCAAATTGCCCCATATAGAGTGTGAGAGTGTGCCCAGCGATACATTGGCGCCCTGTCCTGGGTGTATCTGCCCAGCGCCCGAAACGTTCTCCCCATGTTCAAGTTTTAGCCGGGTTCCCTGGTTTCCTTCCATGCTCCAAAAACATGGATTCAAGGTGAATTGCCACTATCTAAATTACCATCTAAAATGACCTCTATATAGTGTGTGTGTGTGTGTGTGTGTGTGTGTAAGTGAACGCTCAAAGATGGGTAGGTACCCAATTTTCTCCACTGGATAAACACAGGGAACCCCCCCCCCACTCCCTCACACGCACACTATATAGGGGGCATTTAGATACACCTTGAATTCATGTTTTTGGACTGTGGAAGGAAACCGGGGAACCTAGATCAATCTTATGAAGACACGGGGAGAACATGGAGACTCCACCCAGTTTGGGATTTGAACCTGGATCTCCAGCGCTGAGAGGTGGATGTGCTGACCACTACAGCACCGTACCCAAATCTAACATAACATTACATTATATATAATAATAACATAAGCAGTGGCCGTTATTTCGGTCAGTTTAATTAAAGAGGCGTGTCCTCTGTCCTAAATATCAGTGCATCTCTTTATACTTATCAAACATATAAGGTCTATCTAATCTAATCTAATCTAATCTAATCCTGGTTTTTCGGTCTCAGTTCTGAGCAGGTGGAGCGTGTGGATGACTCTGTCCTTCTGCTCGTCCTCCCTCAGCCCTGTGACATTCTCTCCCCGCTGTGAGGAGGAGTGTGAGGGATGTACTGTTCCACCTCTCTTCCTGTCTCTCCTCCCTCCCACCCCTGACCTCCTGCGTCTCACTCCTGTTTGATTTCGAACCCTTGGTTCACTTCGGTTCCGGAGTCTAAAGAAACAGGCCGTGTGATCGCGGTTCTGTACTCATCAGGCACCTCGTCTACGGTTTCAGCAAAAATGAGACTGAACCCTTTTGGGTTTGAAACTGTGATCCGACTGAAGTCTGTGGAATTAAAGAAATAAAGGATGATACAGAAGAAAAGGACACGTTTATGAAACTGCCTCGTCCTTCATTCATTCATTCATTATCTCCCGCTTTATCCTCTATTAGGGTCGCGGTGGGGTTCCCCATGCCCATCCAGGGGAGAACGTCTCGGGCGCTGGGCAGATAGACCCAGGACAGGGCGCCAATCTATCGCTGGGCACACACTCACTCACACAGACACACTCTATATGGGGCAATTTTGAGAACTCAATTGACTTGATCCATGTTTTTGGACTGTCGGAGGAAACCGGAGAACCCGGAGGAAACCCACGCAGTGCTTTATAAATAAAATCGAGTTGAGTAGATCACGTTCATCTCATCTCATTATCTTCTAATTAATCCTATATTGGGCGGCACGGTGGCTTAGTGGTTTAGCACGTTCTCCTCTCAGCACTAGGGATTCCCGGTTCGAATCCCCATCTGGGTGGAGTTTCCATGTTCTCGCCGTGTCCGCGTGGGTTTCCTCCGGGTTCTCCGGTTTCCTCCCACAGTCCAAAAACATGGATCAAGTCAATTGAATTCTCCAAATTGCCCCATATAGAGTGTGTATGCGTGTGAGTGAGTGTGTGCCCAGCGATGGATTGGCGCCCTGTCCTGGGTCTATCTGCCCAGCGCCCGAAACGTTCTCCCCTGGATGGGCATGGGGAACCCCACCACGACCCTAATAGAGGATAAAGCGGGAGATAATGGATGAATGAATAATCCTATATTAGAGTCATGGGGGGGATCCCCATCCCCATTCAGAGGTGAGTGCTGGGCACTTGGGCAGATTCACCCAGGAGAGGGCGCCAACTTATCGCTAAACACTCACTCACATAGTAACACACACAAACACACTCACTATAATGGGGCAATTTAGAGCAGCCAGTTCTCCTAGAATCCATGTCTTTTGGACTGTGGGCGGGGAAACCAGGAACGCACATGGACACGGGGAGAACATGGAACCTGAATCCCCAGCGATGAGAAGCGAACGTGCTAAACACTACACCATTGAGCCCCCCACCCCCCCAACTGAAGTATCATTCAAATGTAATTGTATGATTTGCATATGATGTGCCATTAAGAAATCAGAGAATAATGAGGCGAAGACGAGAGGTTTAGGATCACAGCTCTGAGATTTTATGATGTCATGAACATTTAACTGAACTACAACAGGATTTGTAAGGTTTGCGCTCATTGGTATTCATCCTCTCTCTCTCTCTCTCTCTCTCTCTCTCACTCGCTCGCTCGCTGGCTCTCTCTCTCTCTCTCTCTCTGCTCAAGCATTAGATCTGTTTTGGCAGGACAACTGTTTGTGTTTCCAAATCTCTGTTTCAGTAATCCCCATTTGAAAACAGTCCTGCTACCGAACAAGGCATCCTTCTCCCACATGCTCTACAGGTCCCGAATGGAAAGTCGTCACACACACACACACACACACACACACACACACACACAGACAGGTAAACGGAGTACGCACGCTGACCCTGAAGAACTGTACACCCCTTCGAAGCCAGGAGCAAAGTTCTCTCCTGAAAGTACAATGAGAGCTTTAAAGTGATGGAAGCCGGCCAATCAAAAGCATCCGACCAGCTGTAACAGATCCAGAGGCCGCAGATCAACAACGGAAACGGGAACTCATGAGCCAAGGCTATTTATCCATCCATCACTGACGCCATCATCGCCTGTCATCGACTCGTTTAACGGCCTGACAAACCTGTAGGAACAGGCAGCTCTGCCTCGGAACACCAACCACCACCACCACCTCCACCACCACCACCACCGCCGCCGGCGCACCGCCTTCACCCAGTTACACCCGCAAAACAGGAGGCATGACACAACTAAACGTCATGGAGGTTGAGAAACAGCAGCCGTTCCTACCTTTAACACGCGCCCCCATCCTCCACCTCCATGCTGCAACTCCACCTCCATGCTGCGCCTCCATACTGCGCCTCCATCCTCCACCTCCATGCTGAAGCTCCATGCTGAGTGCAGTTCTTCGTCTCTGCTGATTGGTGTACTGAATGCAGACCTCTGCCGGGTCTCTCGCGGCGTCTTTTAAGTTGGCCATCCGAGTTTCAACCATGTTGATGCCGCTTCTGCTGCAGAAACAATAAATATAACTTGATGTGTTTTCGCTTGAAGTAACTGAGCACTTTGCACTTACGGGGCTTTTGTGCGTTGTTTTTAAACCGTTACGTAGCACAATGCCACTAAATTGATTTAAAGCTACTTGTATGCACATAGGCGGCACGGTGGCTTAGTGGTCAGCACATTCGCCTCTCAGCACTAGGGATTCCCGGTTCGAATCCCCATCTGGGTGGAGTTTCCATGTTCTCCCCATGTCTGCGTGGGTTTCCTCCGGGTTCTCCGGTTTCCTCCCACAATCCAAAAACATGGATCAAGTCAATTGAATTCTCAAAAATTGCCCCATATAGAGTGTGTCTGTGTGAGTGAGTGAGTGTGTGCCCAGTGATGGATTGGCGCCCTGTCCTGGGTGTATCTGCCCAGCGCCCGAGACGTTCTCCCCGGATGGGCATGGGGAACCCCACCGCGACCCTAACAGAGGATAAAGCAGGAGATAATGAATAATTGAATGTATGTACATACATGCATTAATTCTCAGTGTGGATTGACATGCAATAAACCAATAAGTGTCTGACTTGCCGTTCCTTTTACGAGCCAGGTGCACTCTGACTTTGGTGGATTGCTATATCGACGGCGCAGTGCGTAATGCCGTGTTTGTGTTGATGTTGAATAATGTTATTTTATTTTTTTATTTTGTTTATTGTCTTGTTCTGTGGGTTTGTGCACCGCTGCGCCGCCATGTGAGCGAACATGCAGCTCAATTATGTTTAAAACAAATATTCAATAAAACCTTTCATGTTAAATGCTGGCTTAGTGTTTAGCATGTTCTCCTCTCAGCGCTAGGGATTCCCGGTTCGAATCCCCATCTGGGTGGAGTTTCCATGTTCTCCCCGTGTCCGCGTGGGTTTCCTCCGGGTTCTCCGGTTTCCTCCCACAGTCCAAATACATGGATCAAGGTCAATTGAGTTCTCCAAATTGCCCCATATAGAGTGTGTCTGTGTGAGTGAGTGTGTGTCCAGCGATGGATTGGCGCCCTGTCCTGGGTCTATCTGCCCAGCGCCCGAGACGTTCTCCCCTGGATGGGCATGGGGAACCGGAAAGATAAAGCTGAAGATAATGGAGGGATGGATGGATGGATGTTAAATGCTGTTAGATGTTAAAAGCTTCGGCGGCACAGCTTCCTGCAGACACGCGCTCTGTTAAAGTGAGCAGCGCCCTCTCGTGGAGAATGTGGACATGTTCGATATTGTGACTGTTTGTGGCAACAACAAGCTGTTTATTTTGTTCAGCGTGTTTGTTTTTACAGATTAAAGTGCATCGCTGCTGCACGCTTTAAACTGATACCGATTCTCATGTCATTACATTAAATAATGCAGACTCATCAGCTGCCCGTTAAACATAAACATTCATCACAGCCCGCCAGCCTGAGCTACTTCAACTGTGGCGTTGCCTCCCCCTGCTGGAGCAGAAGCGGAATTGCAGCAAAGGGCTCGAATGAGAGGCGAGAGGGAAAATAAATAAAAGACAAATTAAACCGAGGGATTTAAAGCAGATGGAGAAATAAGATTACACACAAGATTACCTGCTAACCCACAATGCTTTTGGGGTTCCGAATCATGGCTGCCTCTGAACTTCAATCCCAACCATCCACAAGTTGGTGCGACCTTATGTTCCGTAAGAAATGAAGAGGATTAACTAACTAACTTACTAATTAATCCTCAAGTTCAGATTCTTGAGTCACTGTGAATAAAAACATCAGGCCTCTTCCTCTGACTCAGAACGAGCCCCTGACTCTGTAGATCTGACTCAGAACGAGCCCCTGACTCTGTAGATCAGACTCAGAACGAGCCCCTGACTCTAACTCTATAGATCAGACTCAGAACGAGCCCCTGACTCTGACTCTGTAGATCAGACTCAGAACGAGCCCCTGACTCTGTAGATCAGACTCAGAACGAGCCCCTGACTCTGACTCTGTAGATCAGACTCAGAACGAGCCCCTGACTCTGTAGATCAGACTCAGAACGAGCCCCTGACTCTGTAGATCAGACTCAGAACGAGCCCCTGACTCTGTAGATCAGACAGGGCCTCTTCCTCTGACTCAGAATGAGCCCCTGACTCTGACTCTGTAGATCTGACTCAGAATGAGCCCCTGACTCTGTAGATCAGACTCAGAACGAGCCCCTGACTCTGACTCTGTAGATCAGACTCAGAACGAGCCCCTGACTCTGACTCTGTAGATCAGACTCAGAACGAGCCCCTGACTCTGTAGATCAGACTCAGAACGAGCCCCTGACTCTGTAGATCAGACTCAGAACGAGCCCCTGACTCTGTAGATCAGACAGGGCCTCTTCCTCTGACTCAGAATGAGCCCCTGACTCTGACTCTGTAGATCAGACTCAGAACGAGCCCCTGACTCTGACTCTGTAGATCAGACTCAGAACGAGCCCCTGACTCTGACTCTGTAGATCAGACTCAGAACGAGCCCCTGACTCTGACTCTGTGGATCTGACTCCGGTTCTCCCTCCGTATCCGTCAGCACTGCTGAATGGTGGGTTCGTCTGTAATCCTAAAACCTCCAGCATCAGGAAACGACTCCGGGTTCATCTCTCTCACAGTCTTCTGAATCTAATCTTCAGAAATCAGACCCTGTGATGATCAGCTTTGACTCTGTTCTTTATTTCTAATCTCACTGACTGAATAAAAGTGTTGAGCCCTTCACCCCACGGTGATCACGTGACCATGCGGTCAGTCTGTTACAGGGTTTTTATTGATGACTTATTGGCTTCGGGATGCTACCTGTTACAGGCCAGGGCAGAAAACACGAGTGCTGTCACACTGCCCCCTATCGGTGATACAAAACATGGAAAGGGGCGGTGACGCAGACAGTGTAAGAAAAAAAAAAACTGAAAAATTCAAACGTTCTTCCTGGAAAATCAGCAAAGAAACCACAACTTCCCAGCAGCATCACACACATCAGAGAGAGAGAGAGAGAGAGAGAGAGAGAGAGAGAGAGAGAGAGAGAGAGAGAGAGAGAGAGAGAGAGAGAGAGAGAGAGAGAGAGAGAGAGAGAGAGAGAGAGAGAGAGAGAGAGAGAGAGAGAGAGAGAGAGAGAGAGAGAGAGAGAGAGAGAGAGAGAGAGAGAGAGAGAGAGAGAGAGAGAGAGAGAGAGAGAGAATGATAGAGAGAGAATGAGAATGAGAGAGAGAGAGAGAATGAGAGAGAGTGTATTTATTCATTCCTGTATTTTATCTGTATATAATATGCTTTCACAATATGAATGTAAACATTTGTCAATAAAACAAAATGAATTGAATTGAGAGAGAGAGAGAAAGTGAGAAAGAGAGAGAGAATGAAAGAGAGAGAGAGAGAATGAGAGAGATAGAGAAAGAATAAGAGAGTGAGAAAGAGAGAAAGTGAGAAAGAATGAGAGAGAGAGAATGAGAGAGTGATAGAGAGAGAGAGAGAGAGAATGAGAGAGTGATAGAGAGAGAGAGAGAGGGAATGAGAGAGAGAGAGAGAATGAGAGAGTGATATATATAGAGAGAGAGAGTGATAGAGATTGATAGGGAGAGAGAGAGAGAGAGAGAGAGAATGAGAGAGTGATAGAGAGTGATAGGGAGAGAGAGAGAGAGAGAGAGAGAATGAGAGAGTGATAGAGAGAGAGAGAGGGAATGAGAGAGAGAGAGAGAATAAGAGAGTGATAGAGAGAGAGAGAGGGAATGAGAGAGAGAGAGAATGAGAGAGTGATAGAGAGTGATAGGGAGAGAGAGAGAGAGAGAGAGAATGAGATAGTGATAGAGAGAGAGAGAATGAGAGTGATATAGAGAGAGAGTGATAGGGAGAGAGAGAGAGAGAGAGAATGAGAGAGTGATAGAGAGTGATAGGGAGAGAGAGAGAGAATGAGAGTGATAGAGTGATAGAGAGAGAGAGAATGAGAGTGATAGAGAGTGATAGGGAGAGAGAGAGAGAGAATGAGAGAGTGATAGAGAGAGAGAGAATGAGAGTGATATAGAGAGAGAGTGATAGGGAGAGAGAGAGAGAGAGAATGAGAGTGATAGAGAGAGAGAGAATGAGAGAGTGATATAGAGAGAGAGAGAGAGAGTGATAGAGAGAGAAGCAACGCGTCGCGGTGCGGTGCAGCAGGGGGCGCGAGGCCCGTCCACGCGTGGCGGGTTCTCTCTGTGAGGTTCTGTGCGCTCAGCCGTTTGATGATTTGCTAAAAATGCGGGGTTCTGATGATGGAGGTGCCGAACCCCCCCCCCACCCGAAACACGCCCAACTCCACCACGCGACCCCGCCACTTCCCTGATCACCCCTCACCCTCTCGGTTTGGAGCAGAACTGCACCCCGAAACCCGAACCCGGACCCAAACACACAGAGACGAGATCCGCGCGCAGACGAGCTGCGTTCGGTCCGCGCGCCTCCCTCCATCTCCTTGATGTTGCGCCGACGATTCGTTACGTCACGCGCCGAGCCCCGAAAAGCCCCACGTCCACGCGCCGCGTCCGAGGCGGCCCGCGTGCCGCGCGCTCGTGCCTTACCTGACGCGGTGCGAGGTCCGGGTCCGGGGGGCATGGAGGGGGGGGGAGGGGGGGGGCGGCGTCCTGCGGATCAGCTCCCAAATCCAAACGCAACTGCGCAGTTCGTCCTGCCGCGCCGCCGCCCGCCGCGCGACTCCACAAGCCGTCAAAAGTCGCATCAGTGAGCGCGCCGTTAGTCCCGCCAGCGCCTCTGACCGCCAGATACACACTGCTGCAGGCCAACAGCTGGAATGGGTGATGTGGCCCCACACACACACACACACACACACACACACACACACACACACACACACACTCGCGCGCGCGCGCGTTATCAGTGACACGGCGACCACAAGCTTCGAGTCTTTTCCAAAAAAAAAAAAAAGGCCCCTCAGCAGAATGATGCCCCTGCGCCTCCTCACGCCGCGTCCTCACATCTGGCCCGAGAATAAATCCGTGTCCACGCCTCGCTCCAGAGAGACTGAAGCGCCGAGCCACGCGTGGACAGCCGCGGATCCGTGGCCGACACGACGCCCGAGTCCCCGCGCCCTCCGCGCGGTGCGCACTTTCCAAATCCCGCCTCTCCGCTCCGGAGGCGCCTGCGTCTCGGCTGGATGTTCCGCAGCGGATCCCGCTTCCTCCCGCCTCCCCCCTGCAGGTTCTTTTCGGTGGGAGAGTCGTCTCGGCTGCCCCGCCTCTTTCTCGTCCCGGGGACACGCACCGACTTCCCAAAGCTCCAGCAGCGCGCCGCGCACGATTCGAACCCGCAGACGACCGGCGGCGAGTCCGTTCACTGACACGGGACTGGCTCAGCCGAAATCCACGCGTTTTCCCCACGAATCTCCAGACTTTTAGTAAAATACTGTAAATAAAGGATTCAATAAAATACCCATCCATCCATTATCTTCTGCTTCATCCTATATTAGGGATTCGATTCGATAACGATTCGGGCGCTGGGCAGATACCCAGGACAGGGTGCCAATCTATCGCTGGGCACACACTCACTCACACAGACACACTCTATATGGGGCAATTTGGAGAACTCGATTTGACTTGATCCATGTTTTTGGACTGTGGGAGGAAATTGCAGAACCCAGAGGAAACCCACACAGACACGGGGAGAACATGGAAACTCCACCCAGATGGGGATTCGAACCGGGAATCCCTAGTGCTGAGAGGAGAACATGCTAAACCACCGTGATGCCTCAATAAAATATATTTATAATAAAGGGATTTCTTTCGTTCGTTTTGTTTTCTCATCAGAATCCGACGATTATACGATTTAATCGCACGATCATCCACTAAAAATAAATCCGAGATTAAAAGGTCAGGGAGGAAAACGTGAATATCGTGAAGGAAATTAAAAACGAACTGCTGATGAATAAAAAAACACTCGCGTTCTTTAAAGAACAGATTTCAGGTTCACGTTGATTTTAATCGAAATATCGAACTATTGCCGGAACCTTCTGATTTATATTGACTGCTTTATTCACAACGTTTTAAAGGAAAGCTGTGATTCACGCGCGGGGTGACGTCACGTCGCGTCTCCCGGCCTCCCACGTCACGCATAACGGGAGCGTTGTGAATGCAGGACACTGATTTGTTATAAAGCTTCATAAGGGAGGACCTAAAAAACGCACCGTCATGTTTATTAAAATCTATTATTATAAAAAAAAATCTGACAGACAATCTTTAATGAAAACGGAACCTCAAACCATCTGACTGACAGCTGTCAATTAATCTGAATTTATATGAAATTCATTCATTCATTATCTCCCGCTTTATCCTCTATTAGGGTCGCGGTGGGGTTCCCCATGCCCATCCAGGGGAGAACATCTCGGGCGCTGGGCAGATAGACCCAGGACAGGGCGCCAATCCATCGCTGGGCACACACTCCCTCACACAGACACACTCTATATGGGGCAATTTTGAGAATTCAATTGACTTGATCCATGTTTTTGGACTGTGGGAGGAAACCGGAGAACCCGGAGGAAACCCACGCAGACACAGGGAGAACATGGAAACTCCACCCAGATGGGGATTCAAACCGGGAATCCCTAGCGCTGAGAGGCGAACGTGCTAAACCACTAAGCCAATTTAATTAATGCAATTAATCTAATTAATAAATTACATACAAAATATAAACCGTTAAACAAAAAAAAAATGCTGGAAGGCTGAAAGTATGCAACCAACCATCACATCCAATATCAGCACCAACACACACACACACACACACACACACACACACACACACAATACAATTCATTACTCTGTTCTAATGGTCAGAACCCCAATAGTTCGTCCACAGAGCAGGGATTATTTGGTGGGTGTATTAGTCCTATCCCAGCAGTATCACTGAGGGGTTTAAATGAAACAACAGCAGCACTGCTGCACTAACCCCCCCCCCCCCCCACCACATCAGTGTCACTGCAGAACTGACAATAAACAATCCACCACCCAAATGAGACCTGTTCTGTGATGGTCCTGACCAACAGAGAACAGAGAACCAACAACAACAAAGAACAGTCTGTAATTATAAAACTAAAAAGTCCATCTTATGGTAAGTAGATGATGGAACAAGAAGGGGGCGTGTCCAAACTTTTAACTGGTACTGTATAATTTATATAACAAATTCATAATGTGTTAAAACGCTGAGAACATTCGGCTCCGGCTCACTTTGTGTCCTGATCCTCTGTGTGGCCTGGAAGGATTAAAGGTGGGAACATTCAACAACTGTAATGAATAATCCCAGTGAACTTCATTCTCTCTTTTCGGGACTTAAAAGATGTCATTCCCTCCCGTCTTCCTCTTACATCCATTAAAAATTCTGAAGTACTTCGAGTCTTTACAATGGCGCCTCGGAGGCCCTATTTAAATTAGAATTCAACATGTTGCTATGAGCGCCCCAACAACCCGTTAGCGGAACACACTGAGTCAGACCTGGAGCCTCTTACAGTCCGGAGGAAGTCTCCGTCTTTCAGACGAGGAGGGCCGTCTGAAAGCGGCTTGGAAGTGAGGCCCCCGCGTTCCCCCGCGCCCACACCCCCTCTCCCTCCGTCTGCGTTCGTTAGAACCATTCTTCAGCCTCACTTTTATACCCGCTCCCTCTTGTGCTTCCTCCTGCAGGAATTTGCCCAATCTGCATAGAATCTGAAGACCGTTCCAAGAACACTGCTGTCTTTCTCTCACCCTTTCTCATTGTGTTCCATGAAAAGTCCCATGTTTCCACCGGCCACATCTGCAGTGTGAGTGTTTACCGCAGCCTCGTTAATTTGACGAGTCTATGAGCTCTTCTTGAATGTAGTTAATAAACTCAGAGTGAAGTGCTGGAGCTCTGTGTTACTGAAAAACAGGTGAACATCAAACCGATGGCGACCGACGTGAAGACCACACAAAGGCTGAATGCGCTCCTCTCACGACGGATCGGTTTGCGAAGCAGGCGCTAATCAGCGTCCTTAATGGAACAAACGTGGACGGATGTGAAGCATTTCCACGAACCGGGGTGTTCTAAAGGTACACCCTGCACACAAACCGAGAAAATCCTGCTCTGCTGGAACTTCCATAAAGAACACACTGTGATCCTGAAGAGCCAGACGGAAATAAGATTCTATAATAATAATCTCTTTTATCTCATCTCATTATCTTCCACTTAATCCTATACTCAGGACTCAGGGTCAGGAGGGACATTCAGAGGAGACATCCAGGAAAGGGCACCAATCCATCACTGGGAACACACTCACATAATCATATAAAGGCAATTTAAAGCAGCCAATTCACCTTAAATCCATTTTTTGGATTGTGGGAGGAAACCCATGCAGACACGGGGAGCAAATGGAAACTCCACCCAGATTGGGACTCGAACCTGGATCCCAAGATTTGTAATTAAAGCAATAAGGTATGAGAGGTTGTGCATTATTGTGAATAAATCACGGGAAGGAGGTGCTGTTCTGCTCAATGCAAAGCGTTGTCTGCTACCAGTTTCTCTAACAATAAAAAAAAGCCATCTAGTGGCCAAATTACAGAACTCAATTTATAAACAACAGCTTATTTTGTTTATAATTATTTTGTGAAATCCATTGTTCTCTTCAGGGGTACAAGTTTGCGAATTTCACTGAAGACTACACTGAGCAGGATGTGAGGGATGGAGGCGACGCTCATGGAAAAACTACAAACTCCTCCTAATTTATCATTTTAACTTAAAATGTTCATTAACAAAAGTTATTGCTTTTGGAAACAGAATGAAAATGTGTCACAAAAATATCATTTGCATAAATATTTGACTGTCCACGATAAGGCATGGCATGTTCTCTAAAAGTCGGGCTCAAGTAAACATCGCTGTTGTTTTGATTAGAACAATGAGCTTCATGCAAACTATAGATTATAAACTATATATAAAAAAATAAAAAAAGGGGCAGCTTCGAATAACAATCAGGTCTGATGAATTTACAGTATAGTTGGTTTTCTCCATGGCTTCTGACTTGTGGTGTTCTCATTTGTAAGTCGCTTTGGATAAAAGCGTCTGCTAAATGACTAAACGTGAATATATATATATATATATATATATATATATATATATATATATATATATATATAAAAAACACGGAAACAAACCTGTAACACAAGCAGTGCAAACAATAAACACAAATCAGGATATAAATGAATGAATGAAATTATCTGCCCATTAATAAAATAATCTCATCAATCAGAATCAGAGTAGAAATAAATAGATTATTTATTTTATTTAGAAATCTCTTCAAGTCAAAAACAAGATGTGTTACACTTTTTGATTTTCTGACGTGCTAAGAGTTCAGATTTGTAGATTTCACCGATCTGAACGAAGCAGGTCATCTCTGCTGATCTGATGTACTGAAATAAAGTGCTGGAATCATACAGATTATTGTAGGTTGTACTAATGTAGGTTACAGAAATCAGACTTGCTGTGATACACTGTGCGCTTTGCCTCTAGTTGTCCAGACTCAGCAGTAATGCCGTTCCTCTCTTAATCCAGTGATCATAAGACACAGCTCCTGATTTCAGATCCACCGCCGTGACAAACGACGGGCGCCCCGCGCCTCCCGAACGCACAGGAAAGTAGTAACAGGGACAGGAGTACATGCCTGCGCAGAGAAAACACACCGACAGCGGCATATCAAAACAAGATACACATTTTCAAACAGAAAAGCCGAGGCAGAGGAACTGGAGCGTTCTGCGTTGATACCCTTGGCAACTTTTTTGCGGTTCTCCACAGGTTTGAAATGGATGGTGGGCATGGGGCAGACCAGCTCCATGAGCTGTGCCTCCACGAGGCATGACTTCTTAATGTCCCAGCCAGCGCCCTCAAGATACAGACCTCGAATAAACACGCCGTCCTGTGGGACACACATACTGTTACATTACACTCATATCCTGGAAACACACACTCCCCCTTATTAACTACATATTAATCACTGATCCTGCCATTTTATTAAGATTAACGCAAATTCATCAAATTTTACAAATAACAGATTTTATGTCGCAGAGTAAACAGTGTGAACAACGGAAGCGTTCTTCTTGTTGCTATGTCAACAGGTTCTTGAAAACAAAGCTATGAGCTGTGCTCCTCTTTCTGATGACTTTAGATTTCCTCCTGCTGACGCAGTGAGAAGGTTGAAATGCACATTACAGTTCACAGCCATGGCCAAAAATATTGCCACCGATGCCTTTAATCGGTGTTCCAAAATCTTCTTCATGCATAAACATAAATAAAAAATATATACAAATCAGGGATTTCATTAATTATAAGGTGCCGATTCATAACTGGGCACACACTCACTCACACACTATATGGGGGCAATTTTAGAGCAGCCATTTCACCTTGACTTACATTTTCATACTGTGGGAAAAACCCATATGGACACGGGAAGAACATGGAAACTCCACTCAAATCGAAAATGGAAGCTGAATCCCCAGCCCTGAGAGGCTGACGGTTTAGCCGCCACACCGCTGTGTTGCTCTTTCAACATTCATTCATTCATTTTCTCCCGCTTTATCCTCTATTAGGGTCGCGGTGGGGTTCCCCATGCCCATCCAGGGGAGAACGTTTCGGGCGCTGGGCAGATACACCCAGGACAGGGCGCCAATCCATCGCTGGGCACACACTCACTCACACAGACACACTCTATATGGGGCAATTTTGAGAATTCAATTGACTTGATCCATGTTTTTGGACTGTGGGAGGAAACCGGAGAACCCGGAGGAACCCCATGTGGACACGGGGAGAACATGGAAACTCCACCCAGATGGGGATTCGAACCGGGAATCCCTAGTGCTGAGAGGTGAACGTGCTAAACCACTAAGACACCGTGCCGCCTCTTTCAACATAATAATTTATAATAATCATTTATTACAAATTATTTTCTAATGCTGTTGGTAACCAATCAGCACAGAGTGTTCCACAGGGTTGAGACAAAACCAAAATAAATGCATTTTAATATTTGTTTTTAGATTCCAGACCACACTGTTGTGTGTACTGAGCATGCGCACCTCAGACTCTCTGAATCCAGGTTCTTCAGGGTTCTTTCAGTGAAATGTGATGTTAACGTTAAAGCAGATAAACCCTCCCGAGGTTCGGGGAAAGGCCCGTCGCTGTTCCAGGATGACTACTGCTGTGAAATGAGTTTGCTGAGGAGGATCTGACCTCAACTTCACTCTGCTGGTGAGCCAGGCTTTGCGGTCTAACATCAAACGCTGACATCACACAAGCAGCTTTAACTTATGTTTCAGTTTAAAGTTACAAATTACCCAAAAGACAAATGACCCACGTCTGTGGACAGTATTTCGAAAGGAATGAGAGGCTGAATGTCAAGGCTGTGAACAAGAACCTGAAGCTTATACATGTGTCATGGTCATATCGTTCTGTTTGGACACGCCCCCTTTCTGCTCCACTGAAATTCCATGTTCTGAGTTCCACTTCCCGTAAAGATGGACTTTGTAGTTCTACAATTCCAGACTGTAGTCCATCTGTTTGTGTTCTACAGTACATACCGTGTACGTCCCCTTTTCTCTTTTCTAATGGTCAGGACCCCAATAGTACCATCACAGAGCAGGGGTTATTTGGTTGGTGCATTATTCTCATTCCATGCTCTAAATCACCCCTATATAGTGTGTGTGTGTGTGTGTGTGTGTGTGTGCCCAGTAATGGATTGGCCCCTGGTCCTGGGTGTATCTGCCCAGCGCCTGAAACGTTCTCTCCTGGATGGTTATAATGAGATAATGAGACGAGCCATCCAACACATTTCTATAACAATGATCCCACTGCGATAGTTTGTATTTATTAATCTAATAATTTAATCACGTATGAACAAACAGAGAGGGAACTGGATTTTGTGGCCGTGGTGTATGTGTGTGTGTGTGTGTGTGTGTGTGTGTGTGTGTGTGGTGGATATGGGTTGTAGGGTTGTGACACACTGTGTGTAGTGTCGTCACTCACGTTGGGAGGAACAAGCAGGTTATTCTCATCGACTGTAGAAACAACAAACTCCCAGGAAAGCGTGTCCACAGAAACCTGCAGAACACAGAGCCAAAAAAAAAAATCCTGCTTTTACCATCAACAGTCTGTCAGAGCGATTAAGACAACGAGCTGACGACTTAATCTGTGCAATTATAATTATCATGATTTCTTTTTTTTCTTATATATAAGCCTATGAACAACTTACTGTTAAAAAAGGATTATAATTAGTTTAGTACAGTTGTGGTTGTGTGAGGTGTATATGTAATAATAAATAATAATAATACATTTTATTTGAAAGCGCCTTTCAGAACACCCGAGGATGCTTTACAAAGCATACATATTAAGAACATTTACATGTAAACTTTACAAATAAGCATGTGCAAAATAAAGTAGAATGAATTTAGCCATGAAATTAAATTACAAAGATAAAATAATGTGATCTGTATATGCCCACACACACACACACACACACACACACACACACACACAGTTGTATACACTCCTGTACTCATCTAAAGCTGGCTGTTGTTGTGTAATTGTGTGTTTGCGTGTCTGTTAATTCTCACATTGTGCTTCCGCGCAGATGACTGCAGAACCGCCGTGAGAAAACCTGTGGGAAACGTAAAACCAGAGAGCCAGAAGAGAACAGGAGGGTGTGCAGTTTCCGCCCAGCGGGCAAACTGATCCACACGCTGGCATAAGTCCCTCGTCCAGGACGCCAAGGGCTTTAGAGATGGATAAGCCTGAAGGGTGTGGGGGAAAAAAATGCATGAGGAAGACTGAGCAAGACAGAATGATGCAAGACATGATCCCACATGCAGAGGTGAGAAGAGGAGCAAAGAAATAATAAAATAATAATAATAATAATAATAATAATAATAATAATAATAATAATAATAATAATAATAATAATGTAGACTACTGAGGTGATGTCATGCAATAAAAATAATTAAGGACCCCGCACATAAGAGAAATTCTAATATAGCACTTTTCTGTTTATTGTATATATTTAATCCTGCAATTATATACAGTACGTTATGAGTATTAGTTTTCTCAAAGGGACCATTTATGCTTTAGTTACACACTGTGTGTAATAATTTTTTACTTATTTTTAATTTCTTCTGTTTGAATTTTGATTCGTACTGCTGTTCTAGTGGCTTCATTTCCCGGGGGGGGGGGGGGGGGGGTAAAGGAGTCCTATCCTATCCAGTCCCATCCAGAGTGTTGGGCTATCGATCTGAAGGTTGGGGGTTCAAATCCCAGGTCCACTGAAGTTACCAAATGTGGACATTTAACCCTTATTGCTTCAGGGATGCTGTATGTAACCCCCGTGTTCTGACCAAAGACACGTCTGCTAAAGAATTGAGCAAAAAAATAAAAATAAAAATGCTGTCCAAGCTGAAGGCCATGGGCCTGAAGGAATTATGGGCAACGTCCTCCACCCACTGTAGGACACACACGAGCACGTTCAGTTTAAGACTCCCTCCTCCAAAATGGACCTGCAGCCATCAAACCATCTATAGGGGCAGCTCTAAACTGCAATACTACCCAAGGGCGCCAATCCATCGCTATATATATATATATATATATATATATATATATATATATATATATATATATATATATATATATATATAAATACAAATACATATGCTATACTATATTGTTTTATGAATCACATATGCAATATACATATATCCCATATTTTTCTGCCACTTTACTCATTACTTTGTATTCCTATTAATACTTTAAATTTGATTATATTGCATTTTCATTCCTCTGCTATTTATATTACTCATCTTGCCTATTGTAGGTACTTTTATCATTTATTTTTTTAGTAGACGATATTAAAAACTCATTAAATGATACGACTATTTCCTGGGGATTAAAACAGTACTCTTATTCTGATAAATATATATCAATAAGTAATAATTCCGTACTGGCCGGTGAGTATATCAGCAGGACTTTCTCTCTAAAGCTTAAACATTCCTGAGCGCTTTAACCACAGAGCTAAATAAAAAGCCCTTTTTCTCACAGCGTGCCAAACGTCTTCATATATCAAAAGATTTTTACCACACACTATGATCAGGAGGAGGCTGGCTTCTCATATATAGATGATTATATATGTACAGAGAGAGAGAGAGCAGAGAGAGAGAGAGAGAGAGAGAGAGAGAGGGGAAGCGGCAAAGAGAGGACGAGGACGACTTTGCCAAAGTATGTCACAGAGTGGCAGTGTGCTAATGATGGATGAGTTAAAGATAAAAGTCTGAGTTTGAAAAGTGTGTGTGTGTATGAGAGAGCAAGAGAGAGATAAATGGTTTAACAGCTCTGAATCCTGTGTGTGTGTGTGTGTGTGTGTGTGTGTGTTTAAATGTGTATAAGAGAAGTGTGTCCTCTTGTTTGTGGAGTGTGTCCTCATAGACACGAATGCTCATGTGTGTATAAGTGAGACAGTCAATCGGAGCGAGCTAAGCTTCTGCTCTTGGCCCTCGGTGCTGCACCGAGTCCATTGGCCTCTCCTCCAGCAGCATGACCTTTCAGCACTCCACCATTCATTTAGTCCACTCCAGCTCCTCTCCACTAACACAGGACTGTGCACTCGCCAATTACAGCCCCACACACTCCACTCAATGATTTATTACCAGCACCGTGTGCATCTCCATCACACACTGCATTTCATAAAAGCTCCACAAAGACATGTCCCGCTGACAAGCACAGATGCAGAGAACCTTCTAGAAAACAGCAACAATGACATAAACCATCCGAAGCTCAATCCGGGGGTAATACCTCTAACTAGGGCTGTATTCAAGTACAAATTTTCGTAGTCGAATCTGATTCGTCAGATTTTCCCTATAGTCGACTGATAGTCGAATCAGTTAAAATTTCACCACAAGATGGCGCTATAAGCATAGTGTTTAAAAAGGATTTTTTAAAATATAGTTTACTTGTTTTTCTAACAAAAGAAAACCTTTTTTTTTGTTTTTCTTTTTTCTTTTTTTTCTAGAAATTAGGATGATTTTATTTGACAAAAGGCTATATATATAACGAAAACAAAGACATTTCATGTAAAAACTAATGCTTAGCAGCAGCCATGGGCGCCCCCATGTGGTCAAAATGGTACATTCGACTATGAGGTTCATAGTCGACTACGGTTCTCCGAATCGAATCGTCGAATCAGCGAATATTGCAGCTCACCCCTACCTATAACGCTGTTCATTTTCTAAGATGACGATAGTTGGGGTTTATTGCCACGTCAGCACAATTACGGCTTTATATGTGGCATGACATTTCATATTACGGACTGTTTACTCCATAAGGTGTTCTCGAGGTGTGTTATGTAATTATATATCGTCTCTGGTGGAGTCTTGTCAATGTTGTCTTTGATGTTGATGTTTGATGTCTTTGATGTGTTGTGCTATCCATCGGAAGGTTGTGGGTTCAAAGCCCATGTCAACCGAAGGTACCACTGTGAGTCCGTGAGCAAGAGCCTTAACCCTCACTGCTCTGGGGACGCCGTGGCCGACCCTGCGCTCGCTTTCAATGAAAACATCTGCTAAATGACCAAATGTAATGTAAATATAAAATTTTCATTTTCTAAGATAAGATTTATCCCTTGCATATAGTCCTGGCACCTATCCCGGCACCTCAAACACAATCACCCGGATAAATACATTCACATCAAACGTCCATAATTTACCCAAAACTGTATGTTTTGTAGCGTGAGAGAGTTCACTTCACATGAAAATCCATTTTCATAAACTGATTAAATGTTGGACGACTAATTAAATTTTTTTTTTTTTTTTAATTTGGAACTAAGCAGTCTTACCTTCTCCCAAAGGGGGGGCACACGGCCATCATAGATGCACTGAAACATCTCTTCCAGACTACTGGACATCACAACCAGACCTTTAATGCCATTCTCCAGCTCTATCAGAGACATTCTGTACACACACACACACACACACACACACATACAATTTCAATAATAATAATAATAATAATAATAATTCAATACTAGACTGGACGGCACGGTGGTTTAGTGGTTTAGCATGTTCTCCTCTCAGCACTAGGGATTCCCGGTTCGAATCCCCATCTGGGTGGAGTTTCCATGTTCTCCCCGTGTCCGCATGGGTTTCCTCCGGGTTCTCCGGTTTCCTCCCACAGTCCAAAAACATGGATCAAGTCAATTGAGTTCTCCAAATTGCCCCATATAGAGTGTGTGTGTGAGTGAGTGTGTGCCCAGCAATTGATTGGCGCCCTCTCCTGGGTCTATCTGCCCAGCGCCCGAAACGTTCTTCCCTGGATGGGCATGGGGAACCCCCCACGACCCTGATATAGGACAAAACGGAAGATAATGAATGAATGAATGAATGAATACTAGACTTGTGTGGGGTTCCCCATGCCAATCCAGAGAACATTTCAAGTATACAATCAAGCGTCATAGACACACACACACACACAAACACACTATATGTATATATATATACATATATATATATATATATATATATATATATATATATATATATATATATATATAGGGGCAATTTAGAGCAGTCAATTCACCCACACAGACACACATTCAGAGAGGTGAATGTGTTGACCACCACACCACTGTGCTGCCCCACATTACATGAAATCCCATTTCATCTCACCCCAAACCCACAGACCCCCAAACCCACGGACCCCCAAACCCACGGACCCACCGATCTACAAACCTGACGGTGTGCAGCAGAGCGTTATATCTCTGGATCTCCTGCAGCAGAACTACATTGAGAGGTGAAGGGTCGTCCTGCAGCAGTCTCCGCGTGCCCTCGTAGTCCACCTCGGCTGGGATCTTCTGCCGCACGTCAGCAGAGATCTCAAGGACCTACGGTTATGATTTATTCGTTCATTCCGGAACAGTTGGATGGTTTAGTATGAGTTTTAGTTCATAAGGTTTTTATGATGAAAACCTTTTTCCATTTCCTTCTACAAAATAATTAGTTTGAGGTGTTCCCAGCAGTGAGTTCTGTCTCTGATTTACACTGTAGATGTCTAACAGAGCTTACACAGCTGGATTCGTACAACTGTATCAAACGCACATGCCTCTCGACTAAGTACCCTGCAGTATCTGCCCCTTTCAGTTCTGCTGCTCTACTCCGTTATGCCGAAGCTGCACTGTGTCACACATCACATTCTGTCTTCTACTTAATAACAGAGCTTTATTAAATTTTTCTGCTTCTCTCATCTGTTTCCTTTGATGTATCATCAGATCTTCATCCAGAAAACTCAGAGCACCGGGACAACCACAATTACTGGACAGAACCTAGATTTCTGCTGGACTCGTGGTGCTGCAGTCCTGCAGGAGGACCTCACTGAACACCTGATTACCACACAGTCTGTACATGGATGGCCTACACTGCCCCCCCCCCATACCCTAATCAAGGAGGATGAGTCCCCCATTGAGCCTCAGTCCTCTTGAGGGCTCTCCCTTAAAAACAAGGAGCTTTTTCTTGCCACTGTCACTTTGACGTGCTCAATGAAGAAATGAATATTGCGTCTTGGGAAGATGTACTAATGTAAAAAGCTCTATATAAATAAAAAGAACTTGAATTTGAACACGAAACTGCAATGAACACCTGAAGACGTGTCTGTGTTCCTCTGTGTGTGTGCTGTATGCTGAACTTGGTGTCTTTCAGACTGTGGAGCTGTTGGAAGCTCTGATAACATCCTGATTAATGTATCATCATATATCTGATGTGTTGTCTGACTAACACTCCGCAAAACAGCAGCGAGAGAACACAAACCTTGGCCTCGCGGCTTGGTCCCGATCCAGTCGCCGTGGAGCTGGTAACCTGAGGCTGGAGTGAGAGGAGTGTGTCGAACAGGGTGCGCGTCTCAGAGATCTGGCTGGCGATGTCTGCGTTCGGATGCTGGCCAAACACCTCTGGGTGTTCCACTGCTGGCAGCTGGCTGATAAACTCCTGATACATTTCCTGTGGGCCGTCCTGAGGCATGTGATAGGCCGGCAGGGGCGACAATCTGAAGGGCATCGGACAAACGGACCCGAATGAAAATGATTTATAATGAAACAGAGACGCGAGATAAAGCAATAATGGTTTTGGTGAAATGTAAAACAAGCATTCATCCAATTCATCAGAATCAGTCATGGTTCTCCAAAATTGTAATCTGCAATCTGTATATGAGAACATGGTCAATAAGTGGATCAGAAAAGGGGCGTGTCCCCTTTTCTGCTCCACTTGTCGTCCATGTTCTCAGTTCCACTTTCTGTAAAGATGGACTTTGTAGTTCTACAATTCCAGACTGTAGTTCATCTGTTTGTGTTCTACTGGGTACTCTGTTCTAATGGGCAGGACCCAGATTGTACCACCACAGAGCAGGGGTTATTTGGTGGGTGCATTATTCCTATCCCAGCAGTGTCACTGAGGTGGAGAAATGAAACTCCAGCAGCACTGCTGCACTAAACCCCCTCATCACATCAGTGTCACTGCAGAACTGACAATAAACAATCCACCACCCAAATGATACCTGTTCTGTGATGCTCCTGACCAACAGAGAACAGAGAACCAACAGGGGACAAACAACAACAAAGAACAGTCTGTAATTATAAAACTAAAAAGTCCATCTTTATGGTAAATGGGTTAAATTATGGAACCACCGATAGAGATCCTACACCATCCACAGTGTATACTTTTATTACACCACACGGGGGCGCTGTTGCTCCACATCAATGAAACGGTTTCTTTCTCAGTGGGTTCAGGCTCTCATACTCGAGCGTCTCTTTACTTTATATTTTATTGTTTTCTATGCGCCACTATATATATTTTTTCTGATTCAACAGCTCATAAGAGGCCATCCCTTTCATGGTGGAAGCGTCTGGCCGGAGAAACTCTGCCGTCTGCGGGGTGGGAGTGCTTCAGAACAGGAGGCTGGAAGCCCAGCAGAAGAGTAATGTCTCTGCTTTCTGCAGTGCAGTCATTTCTGTTCTAATATCGGACTCATCTTTCTGAGTTATTAGGAGGACGTGTAGGATTTTAAAGTGAAAAAAAAAAGAGTAGCAATGCTTCAGGATCAGGGCTGGAAATCGCTGCAGTGCAATTTTACACAATGGTCCACCTGGTGATAGAAAATGAAAAATGTAGAGCTCCGGGCACTCGAGTGGCACAGAGGTCTCGTGATTGAGTCTCAAGTGGCGTCTTCGGTCTGAGCGGAACAGTCCACGGACTCATCTGAGCGAGTCAAACGGGTGGGAGGCTGCGCTGGGAGTCTCCTCATTACTGGAGCCGCAGTGACCTCTACTGGATTATTTAAGGTGTTTGGCATTGAGGATGAGTTGTGGTTTAGCATTGTTGTGCCTACTATCCATCCATTTTTTATCCTCCGCCGCTTGGGTTGGTGGGGGAGGGGTGTGGGGGCGATTTGTTCCCTATGGGGGGAACGTTTCAGTTGGTTACATTGGGCAGATACCCCGAAGAAGGGGCGCCAATCTATCGAAAGGCATACCCAGACATACTCTATATTGGGGCAATTTAAATAGGGGCAAAATAAAGCAGATGATTCACCTTAAATCCATGTTTTTGGACTGTGGAAAGAAACAAAAGAACGCAGAGGAAACAGTGACACGAGGAGAACGTTGAAACTCCATCCAGATTGGGTTAGTGATTGCCAATCATGCTGATTTTCATCTTTAGAAATAAGTTTGTTTAATTAAAGACATAACAAGCCTTTTTTTATGATTGTGCATTAATTATAAGGTTTGAAAAGGACACGCGGGGTGACGTTGTGGTTAACACATCCGCCTCTCTAAACACAACAGCTGAATGTGAGACGTGCGTCCCTTCATCACGTTGTCCTTCGTTTCTAACGTACCTGCGGTTACAATACAGCCTGCAGTTTTCATTCTTATAGCTCGCGGCCCTCGGCAGCTTACAGACACTCGTGAACACTTATCTGGAGATTTCAACCTTCATTATATGGACAATTGATTGTCCTACAGCGAGCAAAAGATGGCAAATGGCTATAAAGATAACTCTGCTCTGAGCAAATCCTCTTCATAATCCTACTTATTTCAACGAGGACGTGAGCGCATGGCCTCGGTACACAACACGTCCTTTAATATCTGTAAACAGCATGTGTTTTTTTATTATGTTTTTTTTTTTTTATTATTGTAGTAAACAGCATTCTAAAGCTACATTCTCTGAACTTTCCTTATGAATGGTGCATAGAAACACAACCATAAAGGTGTGCAGCCATTGCAATAAAAAAAAACACCGAAGGGCAATTTCGAAGGGCAATTTCAGTTAGTTTATATTTTCATTAAGTTTTTTTTAATTAATTTTATTAAACCATCAGAGAACATACGCAAGATTAAACCGAATCATTACACACTGCTGCGTTTTTACAGATTCAGAAGGTCATTAAAGCTACTAAATGTGTTTATCTGGTGATCTGTCCAGGGTATACCACCCCCTCCTGGCTTACAAGTGCTGGGACAGGCTCCGACCCCCCCCCACACACACACACACACACACCACTCATGAACCTGCAGCTAGGAAAATAAATGAATGATTGAATAACCTGAGGGGCAGCAGAGTGGCTCAGTGGTTAGCATGTTCTCCTCTCAGCGCTGGGGATCCAGGTTCAAATCCCAATCTGGGTGGAGTTTGCATGTTCTCCCCGTGTCCATGTGGGTTTCCTCCAGGGTCTCCGGTTTCCTCCCACAGTCCAAAAACATGGATTCAAGGTGATTCCCGATATAATGTGTGTCTGTGTGAGTGAGTGTGTGTCAGCTCTGGGCTGGGTGTATCTGCCCCACGCCCGGAACGTTCTCTCCTGGATGGGTACGACCCTAATATAAGGAGATGGGATGGAAGTTCGAGGTGGAGGAACTCTTTAAGGACAGAATGATGATCTGTAATAAACATTTATGATTTATATTCCTTTTTGTTTTTTTGGATTCGGTTCCTATTTAAACGCCATCCTTCCTTTCGATCACAGTTACCGAGCAGGAAAGGCGCAGGGCATCACATGAGGCCACCCAACCCCTCTGTACGAGCTGTTGATGTTCATGATTGGACAGTGTCCCTTTGACTGACTGAGAAACAGTACCCCCCCCAACCCCAACCCCATCCCCTTTCTCTTCCTGCCTGAGAACAGGGGCAGTTCTGCTGTTTTGGGGCTTTTTGTCACTGATGGTGCTGGTGTGATCAGAATGATGGATGCTTGTTTGACTCAGCAGAAAGCTCATTGGCTGAGTAAACAGAGGGGGCGGGGTTTGGAGATAGTAATTGCTCTTGAGCTTGTCTTAGTCAAAATAAATCTCTTTTTTTTTTGTAAATGAGACCATTTATGGATAATCAAATCCTAATGATGGAGATCACATGTACAGAGATGTAGTTTCCATGGTACTGCGCATGCGCAGGTAATGAGCCCCATCCCAGACCACTGTGAGGTCACGTGACTGCATGGTCCTGATGCTGGGACACTCAGACAGGAGATGCAGGACTGCATTCAGGAGGCGTTTCAGGTTTCAGATGCTCAGTCTGAGACAGAGGTGAGAGTTAATCCTGTAACTAATGGAGCA
Source organism: Corydoras sp. C115 (assembly GCA_019802505.1). Taxonomy (NCBI): domain Eukaryota; kingdom Metazoa; phylum Chordata; class Actinopteri; order Siluriformes; family Callichthyidae; genus Corydoras; species Corydoras sp. C115. The sequence continues at coordinate 448,983 of JAFMOC010000201.1, forward strand.
GTTCTTTTATTAAGCAAGGTGGAGCTGTTGAGTGACTGCCGCATTTGATTAGAACATCAATCAGTTCGCGATCGGCGCTGCAGTTCCCCCTCCGGCCACATGGTGGGGCTGTTGCTCTTTCATATATAAGCATACACTGTTTTTCCCATCAAAAGGGGGGTGAAGGTTATTCCTGTATGACAAATGTCAACGTGTTGGTTTATGTGTGCGTGCATTCAAATGAGTGTTTGAGTGAAACTCACTTAAATAATGGAGTGTTGATGGCGGCTTCGCAAAAGTAGTCATTGATGTAGGTTGTGAGGAGACGGCGGTCCCAGTCGTCTGTGACGTGACCTCCGTAGTTGACTCCGGAGATGAGGTACTTCAGAGCATCCCATGGGACCTCTTCATACTCGTTTAAGTACAGGCTTATTAAGTTCTCGCTCACCTGAGACCGAGCGGGACGTGACGGAGACAGAGCGAGAGAAATGTGAAGAGAGGAGACATAACTAATAGATAACCTCATTATGTCTTAACAAAGAGACCCGAGGAGCGCAAATCTGCACTGTGTAATCACTGAAAGCCAGGACATGGCACTCTCCTGCGCCACACTGGCAGGATTACACCCCCCTATAGAGCGCCGGTCAAAAGTTTGGACACGCCCCCCTTTCTGCTCCACTTATTCTCCATGTTCTCAGGTCCACTTACTGTAAAGATAGACTTTGTAGTTCCACAATTCCAGACTGTAGTCCATCTGTTTGTGTTCTACAATACATACTGCATTCTCTGTTCTAATGGCCAGGACCCCAATGGTTCCACCAAAGAGTAGGGTTTATTTGGTGGGTGCATTATTCCTCTCCCAGCAGTGTCACTGAGGTGGAGAAATGAAACTACAGCAGCACTGCTGCACTAACCAGAACTGACAATAAACAATCCACCACCCAAATGATACCTGTTCTGTGATGACGCTGACCAACAGAGAACAGAGAACCAACAAGATGGACTACAGTCTGTAATTGTAAACTTAGAAGGTCCATCATTATGGAAAGTGGAGGAAATAGTGGTGGGTGGTAGCTCAGTGGTTGGGGTGTTGGGTTATCAATCTGAAGGTTGGGGGTTCAAATCCCAGGTCCACTAAAATTACCAATGTGGGTCCTTGAGCAAGACCCTTAACCCTCATTGCTCCAGGGATGCTGTGATGAACCCTGTGCTCACCTTGTAAGTGGCTTTGGATAAAAGTCTCTGATAAATGACCAAATGTAAAGGTAATGTAAATGTAAATGGACAATGGAGGAAGAAGGGGGCGTCCTGACTTTGGACGGGTTCTGTACGTGGCAGTACCTCAAAGTCAGAGTCGTTGAAGCTGTAGATGATATTCCAGCCGAGTTGCAGGAACTTCTTGCGCTCCAGCAGGATGCTGTGGAAGAAGCAGAGGGCGAACAGCAGCTTGCGGTAGATGACGGGCTGCGTGCAGCGGGAGAACTGCGTCTCGGTCACCAGCTGATAGAGACGCTTCATATTGGACTTCACGCCCTGAAAGCAGAGGCAGGAAGGCTTTTTACCATGCTCTATCAATAGACTTGTGTGTGTGTGTGTGTGTGTGTGTGCGTGTGTGAGACATGCCAGCCATTAAAAGAATCAATGTGCCATGTCAGTACAGTCCTGTTGAACTCTGATCAATAACGGCGCTCAGAGGGAAAAAGACTTTCTTTTTCTATAAAAGTCTCCAGACGGGAAAGAAAAACACAAACCCGATCAAACTGTTCAATAAAAACCTGAACCCTCTCCATTTTTGGTACAATAATTCGACGTTGGGCAGCGCGGTGCTGTAGTGGTTAACACGTTCTCCTCTCAGCGTTGGGGATCCAGGTTCGAATCCTGATCTGGATGGAGTTTTAATGTTCTCCTCATGTCCATGTGGGTTTCCCCTGGGTTCTCCGGTTTCCCCCCACAATCCAAATACAAGGATTTAAAATGAATTGGCTGCTTCGAATTGCCCCTATCTAGTGTGTGTCTAGTGTGTCAGTTAGTGTGTCCAGTGATAGACTGGCACCCTGTCCTGGGTGTATCTGCCCAACACTCAAAACGTTCTCCCCGGGATGGGCATGTTGTGGTAAGTGAAGCAACTGCGTGGAGTTGTATAGGGTGCGCGCGCACACACACACACACACACACACACACACACACACACACACACACACACACACACACACACACACTTCCCCCATATTTGTAAGATGAGATATGTGTTCTTGTAACCCGGGGTTCTGTGTTTACATACTTCTGGTCGTACAGTTCGTCTAAACATTTGGATGCTGAAGATAATGCTGGTCAGAAATGACGCTCTGCACTCGACTGACGACGACATCGTTGGGAATCAAACTCGCATTTTTACTTAATTAATTTTATGTAGAGTGTAAAAACAAAAGGCCTACATTAAAACTTAATTTAATGAAGGTTTTAATCAGACATTATTTGTCAGATGATACAATCACACGTGTGCGGCGGCTCAGGTTCCTCTGCGTTCCTCTGTGTGCTTATTGTTGGGGAAAAATGCTGATGCTGTAAATCTGCAGACCAGAAGTTTTTGGGTTCCATCACAGTGCAAATGCTTCCAGGTAAAATGATGAACTGAAACTTTTGCAATCTTTTAATTCGCTTGCTTCCGCCATGGAAACTTCTTATCGAAAGGCAAGGTGGCTGCAGACAATCAGTCGCCGTGCGTTTCATGTTGAACAAAAGAAGCAAACTAAACTCCGAGTCTCGGAGAGGGAGGAGTCAAGCCCACGCCGTGTTCCGTTTTTGATTTGATTTCCGGCTGCTCAATTTGCTTTTCTCATTAAGTTCCTTATTTACACACAATTAAAATATGAAGACTCACAACAGGCTTGTCATTCAGTGGTAGTTACACCATCGACCAATTAAAATCCTCAGCAACGACTGTAGTTTAAATCAGCACTGATGCTAAACGCCAAGAAACCAAATCCACAGTGAAAACTCAGTGAAATCTCAATTTGATGATGAACCTTTTTCTGGAGGAGTCGAAAAACCACGATGCGGACTTTGGTAGATACTCGATATCAAGCGGTTTATTTAAGACAAACCAAGCTAAAGCATTGGGTTCTTCCAAGACAAGCCCAAGACCGCGGTCGACTCTGACTTCTGAGTCCAGAAGTCCAGTTTCTACCCCTATTTATCCTGAAAACCCACCCCTATCTCTGCTTTACTCCTAGAGCAGCTAGGTCGAGGGCATCTGAAAGGTGATCATACTGCCCTTTCTTTTAGGGGGGTTGTTGACCATTAGGCGTCTATGAGTCTCATTTACCAGGTCTGATGTCTCAGTTCCTGGAATGGACGTGCTGAACGTGCTCATTTTAGGGGCGTATGTTTGGTTCAGGTCAGGCTGACAACCTGACTTTAACCGTCATTCGTCTATTCTGCACTCCTCGCCTCCCTCCAGTCACCACGCACTCATATTTACTGAACTTTGAGCTGATGTTCTGTTTGTATTCCTTCAAATGCTTTTGTATTCACGATTATCCACATTCATCCCATCTTTTGTGTGTGTGTGTGTGTGTGTGTGTGTGTGTGTACGCAGGTGTGCATGAGAGAGATATACCTTGGGTGGCTCAGTGGTCATTTTGATGCCTGCCTGCAGGATGGCGATGGGGAAGTCGGGATGAGGGGATGAGCTGAGCCACAACCTGAAATTGGGATGAGGATCCTCAACCTGCAGCTGTTCCACCAGCTTATCCAGCTGAGGCATCCAGGACAGGGACAGGTGGCAGTTAGCCAAGAACACCCAGTGACCTGCCACACAAAAGTGAGCCTGGAGAGTTATTTTCACACAAAGGAAAAGGATCTATTTTATCTAATTATCGTTAAAATGATTGATTAAAATGACAGTCAGTTTTATAAATTATTGTCACAGAGTAACCTGAGAGTGAAGTCTTAAAAAAGCCATTTTTTTTTTTTTTATTATGCCAAAGTAAACATCTGTAAATAAAACGGAACCAGGGTTCCTCTAAATGCAAAACACATCAAAGTAATTAAGAATAGAATCAAACATCTAACGAGAACTCCTGCTCTTTACCAACAACAGATCAGTTTATTATTATTATTATTGTAGTTATTATTCATTCATTCATTATCTTCCGCTTTATCCTCTATTAGGGTGGCGGGGGGGTTCCCCATGCCCATCCAGGGGAGAACGTTTCGGTCGCTGGGCAGATACACCCAGGACAGGCGCCAACCTATCGCTGGGCACACACTCACTCAGACAGACACGCATGCATACACATAGTTATTATTATTTAACAAAATTATTGTTAAATCTTCATTCTAATCATTTTAAACAGTCAAAAGTTTGGACACGCCTCCTTCCTCCACTTACCATACAGATGGACTTTGTGGTTTTACAATTCCAGACTGTAGTCCATCTGTGTTCTTTGTTGTTGTTAGTCCCCTGTTGGTTCTCTGATCTCTATTGGTCAGCATCATCACAGAACAGGTATCATTTGGGTGGTGGATTGTTTATTGTCAGTTCTGCAGTGACACTGATGTGGTGAGGGGGTGTTAGTGCAGCAGTGCTGCTGTAGTTTCATTTAAACACCTCAGTGACACTGCTGGGATAGGAATAATGCACCCACCCAATAGTCCCTGCTCTGTGGTGCTACTATTGGGGTTCTGACCATTAGAACAGAGTAAAGGGGACGTACACAGTATGTACTGTAGAACTACAAAGTCCATCTTTACAGGAATTGTAACCATAAAAATGGACAATAAGTGGAGCAGGAAGGGGGTGTGGCCAAACTTGTCACTGGTACTATATATATATATATATATATATATATATATATATATATATATATATATATATATATATATATTTATATATATGAATAAAACTAACAGTATTTGTAAAACTTATTATGTAAAACATATTCATAATTTAGTGATCTTTGCTTTTCATTGTGACTCCCGGCGGTCCCCCCTCCGTTCAGACGCCTCCCGTTTTAAAATGTAAAGGAATTTTAAAGTGTCAGTAGATTTTTCACATTAATCCCGCTGGAGGAAAACCTGCCTAATGTTTGTTTTCTAAGCAAGCAAACAAGAAAGTGTTTTCAAATGACTTTCAAATGTCTTCTGCTCCATTTACTCAGGATAAACACGTCTAATTGGCAAACATGTAATTTGCTGAGTCTGCGGAGTAGGCAAGCCAACGTGACAGAAGAAAAAGAAACAAGAGAAATATCGCTGTGGACACGGAGCCAAAAGGAGACAAACGAGAGATGGAACGGAGAGCTGTACCATTTCTCACTCCTTCTTTAATCATGCGTGTGGCAATCGGGGCCTGTCCCTGTCCCAGAGACAGAGTGTGGAAATCCTCGGTCATGCCTGACGTCTCAGCCAGCTGCACCAACGCAGCGGTGGGGTCCACGCCAGGAGACAGCACGAAGATCAAGGGTGTCTTGGTTGTGGAGTCCTCTAGTACCTAAAGAACATGGTTCCATTACTAACATATTGTCGATAATATAAATATAACAATAAAACATCTATGCAGTTAAAAGTGTGTGTGGGGGGGGATCTTATATACTCATTAAAACCACCAAGAAGTGACTCGAGGGGCTTTATTTTAGTGACCTTTTGCACTTTCGTGTTAGTGAAAGGAACGCACGCTGATGGGTGGATTGGATTTACACACAAAGGAATCTGCCCTCCACATTTAACCCATTAATTTAGTGAAGTGAGCACATGGGATTGAAGTGGTGGGCAGCCCTGTACACGGCACCCGAGGGGCAATTAGGTTTATGTGCCTTGCCCAAGGGAACTTCATCCATAGTACTTGCTAGGATCGGGATTCAAACCGGGGACCTTCAGGATGCAAGGCTGGTTTCACAACCAAAATTAATTAATGCATAGACGGCAGAGACATTAGCCAGAAGTCTCATATAATGTGTTTTAATGCCATCTGTAAATGAAACCCATTCCTGTGTTGGGAAAGTCCAGTCTCCGGTCCTTACCGTGTCCCGGCATGTGACAGTCAGCTCATGGGTCTCGATCAGAGGAGTGAGATGGCAATAGAAAGCGTGATTCTGGCTTTAGTAAATCATTCTGGTGTTGATGGAGACATGTGTTTTGGATTCTTGCTGGAGGATCCTAAAACAACCCAGTTAGAGTTTCTTGGCAGAAGGTGGAAGGATCATGATTTAAAATGTCTTGGTGTTTAATGGAGGTCATGATGTCATGCAACCTAACAAGGTTCTCAGAGGCTTTTAGAAGAGAACCGTCCCACAACATCACAGAGGGCATGGAGAGCTTTCTGGCATAGAGTTAAAAAAAATATATAACTTACATATTCTGTTCAGTTTAAAGTAATTCGGTTCAAGACTCCGTGGCTCCAGTTATTTATGTTTGTGGTTTGAAGACAGAAATGATGTTTTTATGACAAACCTTTAAATAACCTGCTGGTTTGAGGAGGGACGTCTTAAACAGCCATCGTTATGATTTACCATCATTCTCATCATGACACACTGCAGTCCATCTGTTTGTTCTACAGTACATACTGTGTACTCTGTTCTAATGCTCAGAACCCCAGTAGTACCGCCACAGAGCAGGAATTATTTGGTGGGTGCATTATTCCTATCCCAGCAGTGTGACTGAGGTGTTTAAATGAAACTACAGCAGCACTGCTGCACTAAACCCCCCCCCCACCACATCATTGTCACTGCAGAACTGACAATAAACAATCCACCACCCAAATGATACCAGTTCTGTGATGATGCTGAGAACCAACAGGGGACTAACAACAACAAAGAACACAGATGGACTACAGTCTGTAATTATAAAACTACAAAGTCCATCTTTATGGTAAGTGGAGGAAATAGAGAATATAGGAAGAAGGGGGTGTGTCCAAACTTTTGACTGGCACTGTATTTCTTTTGCAGGTACTTTAAAGACGTAGCAGTTCAGGGTGGATGTATCTTATCGGAATACTTTGCCCCTTAATAAGGATGGGCTGTGGATTGTGTCTGCGGTACTAACAGCCTTCATGTCCAGCACCGGTGGCTCTACAAAACGGGAGCCCAGGTTGTTGGTGATGAAGGAGGCGACGCAGAGCGAGATGCGGTCCTGCCTCAGGGAACGCACGATCACCATCCTCTGCAACTCGTTACACGCATTACCCCACTCCTCTGCGCAGACAGAAAGAGAGATGAGGGGGGGAAGAAGAAACGACGAGAGGACATACAGTAAATACAGGGAAATGTATGTGTATCAGGCGGCACGGTGGCTTAGTAATTTAGCACGTTCTCCTCTCAGCACTAGGGATTCCCGGTTCGAATCCCCATCTGGGTGGAGTTTCCATGTTCTCCTCGTGTCCGCGTGGGTTTCCTCCGGGTTCTCCGGTTTCCTCCCACAGTCCAAAAACATGGATCAAGTCAATTGAATGTTGACTCAAAATTGCCCCATATAGAGTGTGTCTGTGTGAGTGAGTGTGTGCCCAGCAATAGATTGACGCAATATCCTGGGCATTGAAACGTTCTCCCCCCATGGGGAACCCCCCCCCCCCCCCCCCCCCCCCCTTGCGACCCTGATATAGGATAAAGCAGAAGATAATGGATGAATAAATGAATGTGTATCAACCAAAGAAGAATATGGAAAGAAAGAGAAGACGTTAAACAGATGAAGTCTCTCTCCCGCTAGACCTTTTAAAACCAGTGTCTCTGAGAAACTGCTTCAGCAAACAATGTTCGGTTTCATGATTGTTTAAATGAATTCAACGAAGCCAGTGTTTTTACAGAGTGCGGAGTTCAACCGCCACAGATTGGATTAATATTGAGCAGAGCAGTGAGCAATGTAATTAGAGTAAAGAAATAATCAAAGCAAACGACAGACTGATACTGTAGAAACAGTGTGATATTAATGCACTCTGACGTGGAGAGAATGAGAGAATGAGAGAGAGAGAGAGAGAGAAATAATACGAAAGAGCTGACTAATAGAAATATGTTTTCTGTTAATATTCACAAAACGAGTTAAAAGAACATCAGAAATGTCTCTTCTGTAAAATAATGACACTGCTATAGTGTCACAGACAGACAGACAAGACATACAGACGGACCCCCCCCCCCCACACACACACACACATACAGCAGTGATGGCCGTCAGGGCCTTAAACACCCCTGCAGCCTAAACCCTATCTGAATCGCAGACTGATATTAATTATACAGCACTTTATATCTCCAGCAGGATAACGTCGCGTGAGAATTTTCACGGCCTCTGATTGGCTAGAGTGTACCGCTTCAACTGGCCTTTTCAGCAAATTACAACTGATTACTTTTACATTTACATTTGGTCATTTATTGGACGCTTGTCTAAAGCGACTTACAAAGTGAGCACAGGGTTCATCACAAAATCCCTAGAGCAATGAGGGTTAAGGATCTTGCTCAAGGGCCCACACTGGTAACCAGTGGACCTGGGATTTGAACCCCCAACCTTCAGATTGATAACCCAACACCCCAACCACTGAGCTACCTTGCCCCCATATTTGTTAATAAAAAAAAGTTTGCATTATTATAACAAAAATGACAGATCTCAATTATCCTGACAGGAACCTACTTCTACTTTGATAAAATATCTTAAAGCTTGCAAGTCATTTGTTTAGTTTGGATCTAGAGTATAATATTGTGGAAATGGAATATATGGAAAATCTCCAAAGGTTGCCCTAACTTCTAAGCACTTGTATATAGATATAAATATTGTTTTCTGGAGTTGATGCAAGTTTAAGACATGTTTAACAGAACAATGGAAGGTAATTGTAGTCAAAGTCACAGCCAAGATACAACTTGACTCGGAAAACATGACTCGACTTTCAGCGTCAGCTTCGACGGCGATGGGAAAGGACTCGCTAATGAAACTTATTAAACTGTTAAATTAAACTGTTTAAATAATCAGGGTTTAATCGGGATTTTTGGTGAGTGGTACTTTCCAAAACAATCTTGTAATTTTGTTATTATTGATTTTGGGCTTTTAATTTCTGGCTACATGAGTTCAGCTTCTCTTTATACTGATTTCTGCAGTATGTGGTTTTTATAGCCATAATATCATTATTGACAGGTGGATTCATTCAGACGGAGCATCACTGAAGGTCTTGCTGTGAAGTGGGCGTGGTAGCTCAGTGGTTGGGGTTATCAATCTGAAGGTTGGGGGTTCGAATCCCAGTGAAGTTACCAATGTGGGTCCTTGAGCAAGACCCTTAACCCTCATTGCTCCAGGGATGTTGTGATGAACCCTGTGCTCACCTTGTAAGTCGCTTTGGATAAAAGCGTCCAATAAATGACCAAATGTAATGTAAATGTAATGAAATACACGACCTGGCCCAGATATACAGCACGTCTTAACTTAAACACATTAACTGGGCTTAAACACTCGGGCACGGTAGCTCAGTGGTCGGGGTGTTGAGCTATCAATCTGAAGGTTGGGGGTTCAAATCCCAGGTCCACTGAAGTTACCAGTGTGGGTCCTTGAGCAAGACCCTTAACCCTCATTGCTCCAGGGATGTTGTGATGAACCCTGTGCTCACCTTGTAAGTCGCTTTGGATAAAAGCGTCCAATAAATGACCAAATGTAATGTAAATGTAATGAAACCCACGACCCGGCCCAGATATACAGATATACTCTTAACTTAAACACATTAACTGGGCTTAAACACTTGGACACAGTAGCTCAGTGGTTGGGGCATTGAGCTATCAATCTGAAGGTTGGGGGTTCAAATCCCAGGTCCACTGAAGTTACCAATGTGGGTCCTTGAGCAAGACCCTTAACCCTCATTGCTACAGGGATGTTGTGATGAACCCTGTGCTCACCTTGTAAGTCGCTTTGGACAAAAGTGTCGGCTAAACGACCAAATGTAAATGTGAAAGTAACTGAATGAACATCAAGCACCAACTTCAAGATTCTAGCTACAACTTCTCACAGTCTCACGGTGAGAGCATGTGGGATTAGGTTTTGGTTTCCAATAAAAAGCTGCTGCACCCACACACCCACAAACACACACAAACACAAAAACACACACATACAGTACCGGGGAGGGAGGCTTTCTCTGGCTCTACACTGGTGTACCACTGTTTCCATTGCTGTGGGTTCTGCTCGAATGAGGCCATAATGCCTCGAAAGTTGGGCATCTTATCCAACTCAGTGATATTATCCCAGTTCGAGTCGGACAGCCAACCAGAGCATGGGTTATCCATCTGACCCTCTTTATCCAGGACCTGCAATAAAACACAACACACAAACACTTCACACCTCTTTCCTGCACACAAACGCTCCGATGCAGAGTAACTTTGGTAACATGATTAGGTTTAAGGGCTTCTCTTAGGGAACCAGCTTTGGCACCACAGTTCTACTTAAGCTTTACTTAACGTTCTAATTTAAGCGTCTGTTTTAAAGGTTTTGGGGTTCTGGGGTTAATGCCTCAGTAACCTAGCCATCCACGAACACGTGCAGTGAGAACCAATGACTCAGCGGCTCAGTGTCCTAGCTTTCCGCTGGTGACTGGTTTACGTTGAAGCACATTGGTCTGGACTCGGTGAGAAATCGCTGCGACTCGGTGAAAACAAAACGTTAAGAACTGTTTAAAGTTTATACAGCAGAACGCAGACATGCACCGCCTTTCTGAAGCCTAGCCTCAGATTTCTGATGATGTTTAGGTCTGAGGACCGTGACGTCCTTGGCAAAACCCTCGGCTCGGACCACTTCAAAAAACCCGCTGTGGAATCTGAGGTGTGTTTAGTTCATCGTTCGCTGGGTAAAGTGATTTCGGGGCTCAGATTTCTTGGGATGCACAAACATCTGCAGGCTGCTCCTTTTCCTTTTGTCTTTAAAGATATGATTCTTGGAAAATAAACACAAAAATCAGATTCTTCCAATCAGAGTTTGCCGCCGATGACAAATAACGTTACGCACGATGTCTGTACAAGGACCGAATCCTAATGACGGATTCCACAGAGAACCTTGACATTTTCAACATTTTATGGTGAGAA
>JAFMOC010000201.1:462500-465000 GCA_019802505.1 Corydoras sp. C115
GTATCGATTTCGATCTCTGTCTGTTCGCTGGTCTCCAGCTGTTGGGCCACCTCGGTGGCTGTGACTTTAGAGGTTTGAAGGGTGTTCACCAGCTGCACATCATCCAAAAGAGAGCCAGTGGCTTCATTTAACAAGCTACACACACACACACACACACACACACACACACACACACACACACACATCGATAATGTATAAGTGCAAATCAGGAGAGACTCAGCAAAGTGCAAACATGCTGCTGGATTAGACTGAAGAACAGCTTTAGTGAAGGTGTTAATTTCACATTTTGCACAAAATGTCACTTGAATTAAAGGTGTGAACGCAGCGCTGTGAGCTTTAAAGACGTGTGTAATGGACTGATGGCTTTCAAGGTCTGGATTTAGCTTTCAGAAGATTTGTTTGTGTTGATGTTGGTCTTCAGGACGAGATGTTTATTATGCACATCAACACGTCGGAACATGTAATGAATTACAAGGTTAATTAGGATTAAAGGAAAATGTGATTTTTTTTTTTTAACCAAGGCAAAAAAAAAAAAAAAAAAAAGCAACAACCCAACACAGTGTAACCCTACAGGGCAGTTTCTCATGTCGAGGTAACCTGCTGGTTATCACTGCTGACAGGTTAATGTGGTTATGAGTCTCTGGAGTCTCTTATTATTCATTTCTTCCTGCATGTAAATATCTTTTTAGTACATTTATACACACTGCCTACAAAAAAATTCACCCCTGAATGTAACCCTGATCTGGGCTCCCTGCAAGTCGCTCAGGTCTGGGATCAGCAACGTTATGTATCTACAGAATGAGGTCAGCAGACCTGAATATACTGAACCACCAGGTTCTCCCATCAGTGGAGAGTCCAGAGTCCAGACCCAGTCTTTGGGATGTACTGGAGATGACTTGGTGCAGTGGTCCAGATCTCCACCATCAATACAAGATATCGGGGGAAATGAATATTTCATAATAAAGAGACTGAAATAAAGCCACAAATAAATGATGCCACAGAGAGTGTGACGTAACCAAAGCTTAAGGTGGTCCAACCAAATACTACAGTGTGTCTCCTTTATTTCTTGGGAAGGCAGTGTGTATATAATAACATTATCAGTCTACTAAAAAAAATATAAGCAGATGCTGGACATGGATGCTTGGCCCATGGGAATAAATTGCACAGATGTTTTGTGGTTTCTGGGTTTTAACTTAATATTAAATCAATATATTTTTTATTCAGTCTTAAAGAGATATGAAAATTAGATGCAGGTTAAAGGAAACCAAAGTTTCTCATGAAGTTTAGGGATGTAATTAGACATGGTATCGTTTAATTACAGTACAACAGTCATATAGATGTGTGTGTGTGTGTGTGTGTGTGTGTGTGTGTGTGTGTGTGTGTGTGTGTGTGTGTGTGTGTGTTACCGAAGAATCTCATCTTCCAGTTCTTGGAGTTTTCTTTTGCCTGCAGCAATATTAATAACCAGTGAGTCTTTTTGTTCTTCCAGCTCAGGACGCTCCTTACGCACCACTATACCCAGGAGCTGTGCCTCTAGTCCCTATGACCACACACCACACACACACACACACACACACACACACACACAGTTTATTTTATATGTTATATGGACTTTATATAGAATTCCATTTATTTTGCAGAGTCTAACCCAAAACCTTAACAATAAATTCTACGACCCCAACCGTAACCTACACCCATTTACCTCCAGCTTTTATGACAAAATAGGACTGTGTGACCTTTATATAAACCACAATTAATTTTAAGGCAAAAACTTTTATTGAGATATTTGTGTAGCAATGAATAATGCAACAACCAGGTCTAATAATAATAATAATAATAATAATAATAATAATAAAATACTTTTAAAATTATTAATAGGTCTAAATAAACGTTCATTCAGAGTGATATGGTGGCGCTCTGGTAATCGCTATTAATAAGCTTCAGGAACTCACTCCATATAAGCACTTTAAAGTATTTGGATATGTTGCCCCTCCTGGTGGTGTGAGGTATTGAGTTTGGTTCCCAGGCCACGATGAAGCATATGCCTCTCTTCTAATTGGGTTAATGTTTTAATGAGTTTGGTTTATGAGCTACGTTATTTACATTTGGATCTTCATGTCCGTGAGCGATGGCAGCCAAATGAGAAGAAATGTTAATCAACCACATCCACCTCAGGACTCATGGGTTGCTTGAATGTGACCCAAGCTCAAGCCTAAAAAGCTGTATCTACACCTCCTCCTCCTCCTCCTCCTCCTCCTCACTACAGTATACTGATGGTAGACGGGAAAGAATGCTGCTAAAATGATGAAACACACGTGTTCTCAGGCTTCGCTCGAACTCAGGACTGATTAATCAATGTGTTCAATGACGACATGAAAACAGTTTGTGTTATGACTCTCAGCAGGATGTAGAATTATGACCTGGATGGAGATCAAACCTCATGATATGAACAAATAATTCTGAAATCCTGCTCATCCCAGAAGCTTTATAAATGTTTACT
>JAFMOC010000201.1:470000-507500 GCA_019802505.1 Corydoras sp. C115
ATCCTTAGCTAATTACCCTCCTCTCACTATTCATTAGTCATCATTATTCATGAGACACCCTCCTTATTCTAATTAGCACTGGGACAGGCTGTTTTAATAGTGATAGGAGATTTGGCCCTGGCGAGGGCTGACCGGTTGCCACGGGTAACGATGACGCCGTTCTCGGTGGAGAAAGCGTCGGAAGGGAGGCCCTGGATGTTCCACTCCCTCACTGTTGTGGCTTTGGAGAGGAAGATGGCGAAGCTGAAGTTCGGAGAACACGGAACGGCCAGTTCTCCAAACTGCGGGGTGAAGGGGAGAAGACACAGACAATTAACCAACAGGAACGAATCAGAAGGCTTCAGTTCTGAGGGGACGACGATGTCGGCAGGAACCTGTTTCATCCAGATGTTGGTGAGGAGCTCGTCTCTGTAGTTGGACAGGAAGGGACCCATATAGGAGAGAAATGCAGCGGCCAGGAGACAGTCCCCCACCAGGTACGCCACGTCCGTCTCCAGACCCTGAGACACAGAACCCATGAGAACCTTCGCCTCAACGGACCAAATTTAAAAAAATCATCCCCCCCTTTCAGACCAAACATTAGGCGTGTGGAAGCCTATCCCAGCATTCAGATTATCAAAAGACAGACTAAAGTGATGTCATCTGCATTCGCATTATCTTTAGAAATGATGTTATCTGAGAAAAAAAAGAAAAAGACTAAAAAGCCTGCATTCGCATCGCCAAAAGAAATGCCGAGATGGTGCGATCTGCATTCGCATTTCCCTTGGAAATAATAAATCGTCGCAAATTTTATTTGAATTACAAGTTGAAATCCTGATGTGATGCAGTCCGCATTCGCATTTTTAGTGAGAATGCTGAAACGGCAGTCTACATTCACACTGCCAAAAGAAATGCTGAAAGGACACAATCAGCAGTAGGCATGCTGCAGGGCAGTTTGCAATTGTAGTGCGAATGCTGAAATGGCTGCATTTGCATCGCCACAAGAAATGCTGAAGCAGAATTCACATTTCCTTTAGAATTGATTTAGAAGTTATTTATTTATATTTCTTTAATAACGGTTAATCCAACATTCTTTAAATCAGGCTTCATACCTTCACTGTCTCCTCCCAGCGCTCTCTCTCACCCGCCAGCCCGGACACCAGCTTGCCGGCCCGGTCCAGTTTCAGCGCCATGTCCTCCGACCTCCTCCCCAACTCCTCCTTCTGTATCAGTTTCTCATTATACTGCTCCTCTAACTGCTTCAGTTTATCTGCCACCTAAATACAGACACACCTCCTCCCTTTAATCACCTTTAATCTAAAAATCAAAAACATATCCAGGCGGCACGGTGGTTTAGTGGTTAGCACGTTCGCCTCTCAGTTCGAATGTTCTCCCCGTGTCCACGTGGGTTTCCTCCGGGTTCTCCGGTTTCCTCCCACAGTCCAAAAAAATGGATCAAGTCAATTGAGTTCGCCAAATTGCCCCATATAGAGTATGTCTGTGTGTGTGAGTGCGTGCCCAGTGATAGGTTGGCGCCCTGTCCTGGGTGTATCTGCCCGGCGCCCGAGAAGTTCTCCCCTGGATGGGAATGGGGAACCCCACTGCGACCCTAATAGAGGATAAAGCGGGAGATAATGAATGAATGAATAAAAAACATATCCACATTATTTAAAGGCGCTTTTGAAGCAGTGAACGCCTCCTGCTGTATAGATATACAAACTGTTTCCACCGTCATTAAGTTCAGACCACGAGACGATGGAGACTAAAAGCCTGTGTGGGAGGTGCGTTTTATATTTCCTCCATTTTCATGTTCTCCACCTACATGTGTTTAAACCGTCTCTTAATTCCACGACACAGCGATCCATTAGACTCATTATCAGTTTGGAAGGTTATCATGACGGGAAACGCCACGCGGAACACGGCAGCACTCGTAAACGTACCGAACGCTTCGGATCGCCAAACAGTTTCTGGCTGTTTGCTGATGAAGTGTGAAAACGAACGAGAGTCGAAAGTTTGGACACGCCCCCGTCCTGCTGCGCTGTCTATGACTGTAGTCCATCTGTGTTCTTGTTTTTGTTAGTCCTCTGTTCTCTGTTGGTCAGGACCATCACAGCACAGGTCTAATTTGGGTGGTGGATTGTTTATTGAGGGCGGCACGGCGGCTTAGTGGTTTAGCACGTTCTCCTCTTAGCACTAGGGATTCCCGGTTCGAATCCCAATCTGGGTGGAGTTTCCATGTCCTCCCCGTGTCCGTGTGGGTTTCCTTTGGATTCTCCGGTTTCCTCCCACAGTCCAAAAACATGGATCAAGGTCAATGGGGTTCTCGAAATTGTCCCATATATAGTGTGTCTGTATGAGTGAGTGTGTGTGTGCCCAGTGATTGATTGCCCCCCCTGTCCTGGGTGTATCTGCCCAGTGCCCGAAACGTTCTCCCCTGGATGGGCATGGAGAACCCCCCCCCGCGACCCTTGTAGAGGATAAAGCGGAGGATAATGGATGGATGGGTGGTTTATTGTCAGTGTCGATGCAGTGAGGGGTGTTTAGTTTGGTGTTTAGTTGGGGGGGGGGGGGGGGAGGGGGGGGGGGGGGGGGGGGGGGGGGGGGGGGGGGGTCATGTGCTCATGTGGAATCTTGTAACCAACCTCTTTAAGTTTGGCCTGGGCTTCAGCCAGCGCGGCCTGTTTCTCCGCCAGCTGAGTCTGTGCTTCTTGCAGCTTGGCACGTTTCGGCTCCACAAAGCGGTAAATGCGTCCATATACCTGATACACCCACACACCCACACCCACACACACACACACACACACACACATACTTACATCTAATAATAAATGAAGTCCAATCCTGACAATGCAACGTTGGGTCTGTGCTCACCTCCATGGCCCGGACCCACATGCAGAGGGACTTGGCAGCCTGCGAGACCTTTCCAACGATCTCGGGTTGGAAGTCCGGCTGTGTGCAGTACTGTCCGATCTTTCTGAGCACACGGTCAGATATGTTGTCTTTATCGAAGTTCACCAGCTGCTTAATGAAGTTTGCTTCCCCTGCGCCACACAGAAAACATTCAGTCAGGTGCAAATACATTTACATTACATTTACATTTAGTCGTTCAGCAGACGCTTTTATCCAAAGAGACTTACAAATGAGAACACCACAAGTCAGAAGTTATGGAGAAAACCAACTGCACTGTAAATTCATCAAACCTGATTGTTATTTGATACTGCGTCCCCCCCCCGCCTTTTTTTTTTTTACAACAAGTATTTGTTAAAGAGATGCGTCTTCAGTAGTTTCTTAAAACTGCTTAGTGATATTGTCTTACGGACAGAGTTGGGAAGAACGTTCCACCATTTTGCAGTGGTGAACGCCACGGAGTGAGAATCAGCTCCTCTGTGAGGTGGAACCACCAGGCGGCCATCATCACTGGAGCGAAGTGAACGAGTCGGAGTGTATTTTGAAAAGATAGAGTGAAGGTAGGAGGGGGAAGATCCAGAAATGGTTCTGTAGATCAGAGTCAGTGACTTGTACTGAATGCAAGCAGCTACAGGGAGCCAATGGAGGGAAGTGAGTAATGGAGTGACATGAGTTCTCTTGGGCTGGTTAAACACAAGTCGGTCTGCAGAGTTCTGGATTAGTTGTAGAGGTCTGATTGTGAAAGCTGGGAGACCGGCAAGTAGCGCATTACAATAATCAAGCCGGGATAGGACGCGGGCTTGAACAAGCAGTTGGGTAGCATGGTCAGTCAAGAAGGGTCTGATCTTCCTGATGTTGCAAAGAAGGAATCTGCAGGAACGGGCGGTTTTGATCACATGATCAGAGAGTTTAAGGTGGGAGTCTATTGTGAAACCGAGGTTCCGGACCGAATCGGTTGGGGAGATTGTGGAGCCGTCAATTTGGAAGGTCAGGTCGTGATGGATTGAGGGTTTAGCTGGGATAATGAGAAGCTCTGTTTTTTCCAAATTTAATTTGAGATGACGGGCCTTCATCCAAACAGATATGTCAGAGAGGCAAATAACATTCAACAATGCTTTCCAATATCATCATATAAAATGGATTGAAATATTTACAGCCTAACTTCCTCTCACAAAACTGTTTCAACTTCTCAGAACTATTAAGTGGTGCATAACCCATGAGAGGGCTTTTATTTAATAGCCACATAAAAACATTACATCCAGCGTGGCCGCTCGTTGGCTTTATTTCTTATTTAACGGCGGACCCTTAAACGAACACTTCAGACTTACCGAGCTGTCGTTTGGCTTCGGCCCAGGTGGGTTCACTTTCTTTGAGGATCATGACTGCCTCCATCACGGTTTCCACCAGCAGGGACGGCCGTTTGTAGGACTTAATCTCATTCAAATCGTTCTTGTTCAGAGATTCCAGAGCCTGATGAGCAACAGAGAGAACAACTTAACAACTTTTGCTCTTAGAAGCTGTTCTAAGTGTAGGAGGGTGGGTGGGTGGGTGTGGGTCCAGTTCAAATATTCTTTTGACCTTCTCATACAAATGTACTTATACACAGCCAAAGGTACTTGGTATGATATATATATATATATATATATAGCACCAGTGATAAGTTAGGACACGCCTCTTTTCGCTCCACTTATTCTCCATGTTCTGAGTTCCACTTCCTGTAAAGATGAATTTTGTATTCCTACAATTCCAGACTGTAGTCCACCTGTTTGTGTTCTACAGTACATACTGTGTACGTCCCCTTTACTCTGTTCTAATGGACAGAACCTCAATAGTACCACCACAGAGCACGGGTTATTTGGTTGGTGCATCATTCCTATCCCAGCAGTGTCACTGAGGTGGAGAAATGAAACCTCACCACATCAGCATCACTGCAGAACTGACAATAAACAAAGAGGAGACAACCAACAGGGGACTAACAGCAACAAAGAACACAGATGGACTACAGTCTGTAATTATAAAACAACAAAGTCCATCTATATGGGAAGAGGAGGAAGAAGGGGGTGTGTCCAAATTTTTGACTCGTATTATATATATAGTCCTTCATGTCCCCATTACAATTTTTAATTGAAGTTATTCATGATGGAATTGATTGTGTTGCAGCTTTACCCACCAAGAGGCTGAACTTAGACTGTTGGGCTACCAATCTGAAGGTTGTGGGTTCAAATCCCAAATACATAAATTTACCAGTGTGGGTCCTTGAGCAAGACCCTTGGGTACTGCTCCATTGGGTGCTGTATAATGTTCTGACCCTAACTAATAAGTTTGGGACACGTGTTTGAATAAAAGCATCTGCTAAATGACCTCATGCCTACAGACCAAATCTAGAACTGATGTAACGGAGAACAAGAGAACGTTCTGGAGGTTTCAACTGAAAGGTTTGCGGGTGAAATTGCTAAAGCTTACAAACGCTGTAAACCCTGAACATCCCAAAATACTCGGTCTGTCCGGAAGCAGGACATTATCAGTGAAAACCACGCGTTGTGAGCTGAGCAGTGAGATGAGCTGACCCTCATGGCCTCCTCGAGAGCCGGCAATGCTTCGTCCAGATCTTTCTGAGCATTACGGGCCATTTCCTTGCACTTGATTTCTTCAGCTCCAATCTTCTCGCTGTGAGCGCTCACGGCCTACACACACACACACACACACACACACACACACACACACACACCAGTTAACACACACATATAAAGATCCATCAAGTGAGTGCCCACACGAGTTTGTTCCAGGATGTACAGAACCGTGAGTACAGATTTCTAGAGTGATGTGCATGTGATGCTCCCGTCTTCCGACAGGAAGCGGCGGCATGTCAATCATGACCTCGCCTCGTCTCACTCCGTCTCACCCTCTGCTGCTCGTCGGCTTCTCTCTTCTGCTGCGTGATGATGTCCAGGTAGTCCTTGCACTGCTGCTGGAACTCCGCCACTTTCTTCTTGGCTTCCACCAGCTCCACCGACATGGCTTCCACTTTGGTGCGTGTGTCATCAATCTTAAACAAACCGTTCCTCAGTTTGTTCATCTGCTCGCCGAGCTCGTCGCGCTTCTCGGCCAACAACCTGATCCAACGCGAGAGAGACGTGATGGGGACACTGAGCGCAAATCGATGGAAGTGAAATATAATGCGGCAAAACAAACAAGTGCGACGTCAAGAAAAACAGAGAGAAGGTAAAACCAGGCGATACGCCACCGGCTAATCGGTCAGTATGAAATGATTCTCTTTAAAGCCACTCGGTCTATGCATGACCTGAGAGCCAGACCACATCCATCAATGTACCACGGGATAACCAGTGAGAAAATATTTGCTCGGTGGATCATTCCCAGAACAAGCACAACACTAATAACGCATCAGATGAAGCAGCACAGCTGGGATTATTTTGATTTTTTCCAAAGCCCTGGGTTAGAAGTCTGGCAACCGCGCCGAAGGTCAGCCGGAGGACATCTGAGAGCAACGTATTTTAAAGACTTACTGTGTATAAACTCCACATTCACGCACTAAACTATTCAGACAGATTGAATCTATAGGACGTTTTAGGACGTGCTGTTTTAAATCCGTTCCCCTTTCTCAGCTCCAACAGCTTTCACTCTTCTGGGAGTCATTTCTGCAAGATTTTGGAGAGCGTGCCTCTGAGAGATTTTCGCCCATTCATCCAGAAAAGCCTTTGCGAGGGAGTGGCTGCTCAGTGGTAAGGATGTTGAGCTATCAATCTGAAGGTTGGGGGTTCAAATCCACCTAAGTTACTGATGTGGGCCCTCGAGTGAGGTTTAATGAGGCTTAACCCTCATTTCTCCAGGGGAGGTTGCAGTCATGCCATATCATGGCTGACTACTTTATTCTGCCCCAACCATCAGTTGGTTCACTCGTAAGTTTTTTTGGATTAAGGCATCTGCTGAATGACCTCATTTGTTGTAATGTGAGGTCAGACATCATGTTGGATGGAAGGGGCTTATAATTTTAGTTTCAGTTCCAGTTCTAGTCAGGGTTCTGTGAGGGTCAGTCAAGTTTAGCAACACCAAACTCACTCCATTATGTCAAAACAGACCCTGCGCTGTTCACTGGAACAGAAACGAGCCTTCTCCAAATTGTTCCTACAAATCTGGACACACACGTACTGCATGGCTGGGTGGTTGATTTAATGCGTCTTTGGCAACAGGGCTAAATAAAAAGCCTGAATCGGTTGATTAAGTCGATGCACGTTGAAATTCTATAATCACAGACTAATCACAGCAGTGGGTTTGTTTCTTTACATAATTTGTTGGTTTGACTTTTGACTCTAATCAACAGAACCTACGCAGAACCACCATGGAACAGGTGACTGATGAGCTGGTGGTGTATTAGTGTGTGTTGTGTTGGTATGAATGGATCAGACACAGCAGTGCTGCTGGAGTTCTCAACCACTTCAGGGCTTTGTGTCAGTAAGTGTTCTTTTGCAGGTTCTTGGTTTTCAGTTGTAAAATGTTCTGACCTTGTGCTTGGGGTCATTGTCATCCTGTAAGACGACCCCCCCCGACCATGATAAAAGCATTTACAAAATCAAAGCTGGTTCCACGTTACGTCATTAAATCACTTTAAGAGACTTGAAATCAGCCCCGCCTCTGTGGTTATACACTGACTGTGAAGATGGGAGTGGTGTATATACATATGGATATAGATTATGAAAGAAATACTTTTTATATCCCGACACCAGTTCCAGGTAGTTGGTGGGCGTGACGTAGTTGTGCCGCTTCAGCTCCAGCTTCATCCTCTGAGAGAACTGGGCCACGGATTCGTGGACCGTCACGCACATGCTGGCCATTTTGGTTTGGATCTGCAAATCAACAAAATGACTCAGTCTCCTGGAGGAAAGTGTGTGGAGAGCTGACCGTCACATCCACAGTCACATGACCCAATGACATGCTCAGGTGTTATGAATAAACGCTTCAGTCAAATGATTTAGTATTGACAATGTACTGTTGTCAAAATCACTATATATAAATTACTTGAACTGTGACGTGCAAATGTTATATACTGTATATATATATATATATATATCCATCCATGCATTATCTTCCGCTTTATCCTCTATTAGGGTCGTTGGGGGGGTTCCCCATGCCCATCCAGGGGAGAACGTTTAGGGCGCTGGGCAGATACACCCAGGACAAGGCGCCAATCTACTGCTGGGCACACACTCACACAGACACACACACACTCTATATGGGGCAATTTGGAGAACTAATTTGACTTGATCCATGTTTTTGGACTGTGGGAAGAAACCGGAGAGAACCCGGAGGAAACCCACGCGGACACAGGAAGAACATGGAAACTCCACCCAGATGGGGATTCGAACCGGGAATCCCTAGTGCTGAGAGGAGAACATGCTAACCACTAAGCAACCGTGTCGCCGTATATATATATATATATATATATATATATATATATATATATATATATATATATATATATATATATATATATAGTTTAGAACTACTACAATGTCTTGCTGTTGTACAGTTACAGAATTGGATTTAATAAAGAATAAATAAGTCACTTCTGCTTAAAAATCCATTAGGAGAGCCGATATTTAGCAGAAGCTTCTGTTGGGAGTGAAAGCCTCTCTGTTTTCTGAGTGACACACTGTGATTAAGCCTCTCTACAGAGCAGTGCATCAGATCAGACATTTGTTTTTCATTTGTAGTTTCAGCTGCAGGTTTTTACAATAAATTCACAAACAGCTCGAGTTTTAAAGCTCATGCACAATTATGACTTTCCACATTTTAACTTAACGGAACGTTAAAACGACAAAAAAAACGTCAAACAGATGTCTAAATAATGAATTAGTCACAGACAATAATGGTTCACATTTGTTCATCTGGGTTCTGTCGTCCAGATGCAGCAAAAACAGCGGAACCATGATGCCACCACCATCATGCTTCACAGACCAAATGAAATCCGATTTTAAAACACCTTTGTCCAAACATTACGCTTCTTATTTAAACCTGAAATACCATTTTGGTTCAATCTTTTCACAGTGTTAATGTAAATAAAATTTAAAGCAAGTTCTTGATTGGGAGCCATGCAGTTAAATGATGAAACAAAGCACTTGCTTGTAGTTGATTGTTGTTCTGCTACATTAAAGTCCCTACATTAATTCCACTATGGCAGAGATTTACATAATAATCTGAGAGGATCACAGACTTTAGCATTTCAGTGGTACAGGAAGATCTGCTGGATCATTTTCCAAAGTAAACAAGTTCTCAAAAATCAATCATATGGTTTTCTCATTTGTGTAATTGGTTTCATTCATCTATAAGCCTGTGTGTGTGTGTGTGTGTGTGTGTGTGTGTGTTTGTATGTCTGTTTGTGTGTGTGTGTGTGTGTCTATGTGTGTTTCTCTGTGTGTCTCTATATGTGTGTGTGTGTGTGTGTGTGTCTGTATGTGTATCTGTGTGTGTGTGTGTCTCTATGTGTGTGGGTGGGTGTATGTGTGTGTGTGTCTGTATGTGTATCTGTGTGTGTGTGTCTCTATGTGTGTGGGTGTATGTGTGTGTGTGTGTGTCCGTACGTCTCTATGTGTCTGTTTCTCTGTGTGTCTTTATATGTGTGGGTGTGTGTGTCTGTATGTGTATCTGTGTGTGTGTGTGTGTGTGTGTCTCTCTCTATGTGTGTGGGTGTATGTGTGTGTGTCCATATGTGTATGTGTGTCTCTATGTGTGTGGTTGTATGTGTGTGTGTATATGTGTTTGTCTCTGTATATGTATATATCTGTATGTGTGTGTGTGTGTGTGAGTGTGTCTCTGTATATATATCTGTATGTGTATCTGTGTGTGTGTGTGTGTCTCTATGTGTGTGGTTGTATGTGTGTGTGCATATGTGTTTGTGTGTGTCTCTGTATATGTATCTGTATGTGTGTGTGTGTGTGTGTGTGTGTGTGTGTGTGTGTGCAGATATTTAGAATCTTTTGAGCAGCGCTCTGTGTTTGTGTCAGTCAGGTGTGTAGTCGCTGTTTGTGTGTGCGTTCTTACCCCTTCCACGTCTCCCAGGGCGACCCCATCCAGATACCTCTCCGCCACCTCCAGCAGGGCGTCCCGCGGCCACTCGGAGAACCAGTCGATGGTCGTGCAGTTCACCAACGCTGGGTACTGACGGATGCGGTTCCTACACACAGCGTACAGCACATGGTTCAGAACTCTGAGTATAGAGAACATACCCACACGTCCATAAAAAACCCACACGTCAGTTTCCTCACATTCGGGAATGAAGCACGGTTCTATAAAAAGATCAAAGCTTCAGGGTTTAAATGTGCGTGTTCCGTCCGGCTAACCTGCACTTACTGTTGTCGTTGTTCTGCTTCGTTAAATCCTTAAATGTTTTGTTTTCACCGAGGTTCTTGCTAATTGGGTGGTTTGTGTAGTAGTCGCACGCCTCATTTTGCATAATTATCTTCCCCCCTTTGCCCGCCCCCCCCCCACCCCGAAACTTTCACTGGTCATCAGAGCGCCGTTCTCTAATCTGTCATGCTCCCTTCTGGCCTAATGGTCACCATTAAGCCGCTACCCCAGTAATAGAAGCGACCAATTAAAGCGAGGCCAATGGGACTGAGCCCACAGTTTGATTCAGACGCTGTCATTTTTAATTAGGCGTGACCCCTGGGTCACCTGACACAAGCCACCTCGTTATACGCCGACAAGGGATGCAAATTGCTGATTAGAGAACAATTTCCAGGCGCATTTTTATGGTACTCACACTATCAGACGCATAATCAGAGCGGGCGAGAGACGGAGGCAGAGCGGGCGAGAATAATGAGGGGCAGATCGGGGGGTTCTGATGACTGGAAACGCCACGTGACTGCGGCGCGTAATGAGGGGAAGAGAACGGAAGGTCAGGGCCGGGCCACTCCTCGCACTCATGCCGACTGTTGATAAAGATCTCCGGATGACAGGTGAGGTGGGAGTCGTTGTGTCTGCCTCGCTAAATTGCTTTCACTTTGTCAGAAAGCAGCTCTCTCATTCTGACGCTGCACATTTGGGCGCTGCGAAAATCCCGAGAAACGGAATAATAAGATGACCACGGGGCTCTGAGTGACATTCTCTCTGCGACTTTCAGTGAGAAATCCACAAAAAAAACAAAAAACAAACAAAAAAAACAAAAAACAAGATGACGCAGAGGAAACCTGCACGTTATTTCCGGTTGGATCTGGAACTGGATTTGACTGATGAAGCAACGGGGATCCCTTCTGCTTAATCACCAGCACGACCGCGTCTCCCGTGGTTTTAATTACAATGTTTAAGGAGGACGTTCAGGAACATACGCACCTGATCCTTCACTTAATCCGATATTGGGGTCGGGGGTGGAGGGGGGGCATGGCTATCCATGGCCATTTAGCGGAGAACGTTTCAGGTGATGGGCAAATACACAGCTCCTACCAAAAATAAACAGGGCGCCTATAAATCTATCGCTGGGCACACACTCAAGGGGCAATTTAGAGCAGCTAATTCCACTTGAATCCATGCTTTTGGACTTTGGGAGGAAAGTGGAGAACCCACGCAGACACGGAGAACATGGAGACTCCACTCTATCGGGATTAGAGGATCTCCAGCGCTGAGAGGCAAACGCACTAACAATCACTACTACCACTGCACCCAAATCACTGAGCGACTACACCGGAACCTCTGAGCGACCACATCGGAACTTCTGAGCGACCACACTGGAACCTCTGAGTGACCACATCGTAACTTGTGAGCGACCACACCGGAACCTCTGAGCGACCGCACTGGAACCTCTGAGTGACCACATCGGAACTTCTGAGCGACCACACTGGAACCTCTGAGTGACCACATCGTAACTTGTGAGCGACCACACCGGAACCTCTGAGCGACCGCACTGGAACCTCTGAGTGACCACACCGGAACCTCTGAGAGACCACACTGGAACCTCTGAGCGACCACACCGGAACCTCTGAGCGACCACACTGGAACCTCTGAGCGACCACACCGGAACCTCTGAGCGACCACACTGGAACCTCTGAGCGACCACACTGGAAACTCTGAGCGACCACACCAGAACCTCTGAGAGACAACACCAGAACCTCTGAGCGACCACACCAGAACCTCTGAGCGACCACACCAGAACCTCTGAGCGATTACACTGGAACCTCTGAGCAACCACACCAGAACCTCTGAGCGACCACACCGGAACCTCTGAGCGACCACACCAGAACCTCTGAGCGATCACACTGGAACCTCTGAGAGACCACACTGGAACCTCTGAGCGACCACACTGGAACCTCTGAGCGACCACACCGGAACCTCTGAGTGACCACATCGGAACTTCTGAGCGACCACACTGGAACCTCTGAGTGACAACACCAGAACCTCTGAGCGACCACATCGGAACTTCTGAGCGACCACACTGGAACCTCTGAGTGACAACACCGGAACATCTGAGTGGCCACACCGGAACCTCTGAGCGACCACACCGGAACCTCTGAGCGACCACACCGGAACCTCTGAGCGACCACACTGGAACCTCTGAGCGACCACACTGGAAACTCTGAGCGACCACACCAGAACCTCTGAGAGACAACACCAGAACCTCTGAGCGACCACACCAGAACCTCTGAGAGACAACACCAGAACCTCTGAGCGACCACACCAGAACCTCTGAGCGATCACACTGGAACCTCTGAGCGACCACACCGGAACCTCTGAGCGACCACACCGGAACCTCTGAGCAACCACACCAGAACCTCTGAGCGATCACACTGGAACCTCTGAGAGACCACACTGGAACCTCTGAGCGACCACACTGGAACCTCTGAGTGACCACACTGGAACCTCTGAGTGACCACACTGGAACCTCTGAGCGACCACATCGGAACCTCTGAGCGACCACACTGGATCCTCTGAGCGACCACACCGGAACCTCTGAGAGACCACACTGGAACCTCTGAGCGACCACACCCTTGTGTGAGATGTTGAGTGCCTTAAGATTACCTCACAGGATCAGGACCGGACAGCGGTCAGCTCAGCCTCTGACGAGTTAATCTTCAGATTCCTGTCTTTAATAACCAACTTATTTATTTTGGCAAATCTGAGATAATGGAGCCTTTACTGAGATCTCTATTAAACCTCAGGAGACAGGTGTGAGACTGAGGTTCTCCAGAAGAAACTCAGAGACATGAACGAGATCTCTATTTAGATTTTTCAGGAACCAAACCCACACCCTAACATCTGTATAATTCACAAAACACAGACGTGTCACTCTGCAGGTAAACATTCCCTATCCTGTGAAATGGATCGTTCTTTAAACGTTGCGCTGTCATCCGATGTCACCTTCGCTCGTCATACAGGACACTCCCGCCCTGCCGGATCCGCTCTGCGAAGCGGTCACGACGTTTATTGTTTAATGAGAAAAGAGGCATCTAGCCGCCACAGCAGCTCAGTCATAAAACAGTAGCGCACTCAAACCCGCGGTACTAAAGTGCACAGGCGCCCCGTCGCCGCTGATACCTCGCTGCCGAGCTGGAAATTGGCTCCGAATGCAATATAAGCTCAGTAACTGCTGTCAGGGGCTTTGATAGGTTTCCATGGCTATGGTTCATTCCTGCAAGTCTAGGGTTTCTGGATCCAATGCCAAGCGTCCGATGCAGAACGCTGTCGAGGGCCAACAATAAAGTTGGACGTTAAAGAACTGATGGCGTTGGGCTGATTTCAGAATTCGGGTGAAGGTGTATCATTTCCAATGATTTGAGGAGCGTTTACAATTACTGTTACTGCGTGACGGGATTAATTTGCACACAGATTTAAAAAGTCTGCACAAAAAACCTGATCATGACGTCAACTGAACAGTTTTCGGGATGAACTGGAACAACAGAACGTTCCGGACTTTCCAGAAAAGACCAACTTCAAAAAGATTCCCACTGAAAGCTTTGCAGCTGCAGGAGGAGACTGATGGATCTAAATGATCATGTGTGTGTGTGTGTGTGTGTGTGTGTGTGTGTTTGTGTGTGTGTGTGTGTGTTAAATATCCATCGGTTCATTCTTTATTTTCCTCGTAATCCCCATACTCATCCAGGGAAGAATGTTTAGGGCACACACACCCACACATAGACATACACACACACACTATATGGGGCAATTCAGAGCATTCAATTTACCTTAAATACATGGTTTTGGACTGTGGGAGGAAACCGGAGAACCAGAGGAAACTTACGCAGACATGGGGAGAACATGGAAACTCCACCCAGATTGGCATTCGAACCGGGAATCCCCAGCACTGAGAGGAGAACATGCTAAACACTAATATATATATATATATACACACACACACACACACATCACATACATACTGTCTGGCCAAATAAAAGGTGTCTTCCACTTCCACTTAATCTGATACTATGGACTAAGGTTGCAAGAGGGTTCCACATGCCCATTTAGGGGAGAACACTTGAAGCACACACACACACACACACACACACACACACACACACTGGATCCCCAGCACTCAGAGGCGAATGTGCTAACCACTACACCACCATGCCACCCATGGCTCGACCTGTTAAGTTTGTTTCTTATATAGAACATTTTACCATAGAACATTAAGTCAAAGCAGCTTCACAATGTTCTAAGCCGGAACCCAATAGAACAAACTGAATGTCATGTAAACGACCTGTTCATTTCGTCAGAGCAGAGAAAATCGATCTTGACTGACGGGATAGGCTGGCCAGGCGGTGCATGGACCCAGACTCATGACTGGACCAAATGAAGCAAGCCCAGATCAGAACTCCAGAACCTCCTGCTTCTGAAATTCCAGTGAAGCAAGAACGCAATTAGCCCGCAGGACAGGAAGCGGGGACGTTCGGCCGGGCTCCGGGCCCTCAATGTGTTTTGGGGAGGCTGCACGCTGACCTCATGATAACGGAGAACAGACTCCTCACATCGCGCTAGGGTTCTGGATTCCGTGTTTACGTTGAAACAAACAGACTGTGAACTGTGTGAGCGCTCACGGGATCGGCGAGGCGACGGAACGACCACACAAATAAACCAACGGAACACAAACACTCTCACAGCGCACGCAGAACACACAAAACACACAAAACACCAACACATCACACAACACCAGCACAAATAATCATGCAACAGAAACACAGACACATCACAAAACACCGACCTATCACACATTGTGTTGTGTTGAATGTATTGATTGTGTTGAGTTTATTGTATTGATTTTATTGATTATGTTGATTGTATTGATTATGTTGATTGTATTGATTGTGTTGATTGTATTAATTGTGTTGTGTTATTGTGTTTATTGTATTAATTGTATTGATTGTGTTGTGTTGATTGTGTTGATTGTATTGTTTGTGTTGTGTTGATTGTATTGATTGTGTTGATTGTATTAATTGTGTCGTGTTGATTGTATTGATTGTGCTGATTGTATTAATTGTGTTGTGTTGATTGTATTGATTGTGCTGATTGTATTAATTGTGTTGTGTTGATTGTATTGATTGTGTTGTGTTGATTGTATTGATTGTGTTGATTGTATTAATTGTGTTGTGTTATTGTGTTGATTGTATTAATTGTATTGATTGTGTTGATTGTATTGTTTGTGTTGTGTTGATTGTGTTGATTGTATTAATTGTATTGATTGTGTTGTTTTGGTTGTGTCGATTGTATTAATTGTGTTGATTGTATTAATTGTATTGATTGTGTTGTGTTGATTGTATTGATTGTGTTGTGTTGATTGTATTGATTGTGTTGATTGTATTAATTGTGTTGTGTTATTGTGTTTATTGTATTAATTGTATTGATTGTGTTGTGTTGATTGTGTTGATTGTATTAATTGTGTTGTGTTATTGTGTTTATTGTATTAATTGTATTGATTGTGTTGTGTTGATTGTGTTGATTGTATTAATTGTGTTGTGTTATTGTGTTTATTGTATTAATTGTATTGATTGTGTTGTATTGATTGTGTTGATTGTATTGATTGTGTTGTGTTGATTGTATTGATTGTGTTGATTGTATTAATTGTGTTGTGTTGATTGTGTTGATTGTATTAATTGTATTGATTGTGTTGTGTTGATTGTGTTGATTGTATTGATTGTGTTGTGTTGATTGTATTGATTGTGTTGATTGTATTAATTGTATTGATTGTGTTGTGTTGATTGTGTTGATTGTATTGATTGTGTTGTGTTGATTGTATTGATTGTGTTGATTGTATTAATTGTATTGATTGTGTTGTTTTGATTGTGTTGATTGTATTAATTGTGTTGTGTTGATTGTGTTGTATACATGTGGCTACAATGCTGACAATATACATATTTACACACCCACAGACAATAAACACAGACATGTCGCAGGTAAGAGTCATTACCTCACCATGGCTCTGTCTCTCATTTACAAAGCAATGTCTGCTCACTGTCCACATAATGCTGCTATAATCTCTACATAACTGGACCGTGGACTGATTCTGTCAGCAGGTGAGGAACGTACCTGAACGGTTCTCCCACCGGACTCATGCACAGCACAATGTGGAGGTTATTTCTCACTCGTTCGATCAGGTAGTTGAACATGGAGTCTGGAGTCTCGGGCACTTTGTCCTTGCGGGCGTATTCGGACAGAGCGCTGTTGATCTGTGGTAGACATTCAACAGGGCTGTTAATGACCACGGCGCGATGCACGCTCATACCTACGCATGCATAATCAGTTCTGGACCGACCTCCTCAAGCTCATCTGGCTTATACAAGTTGGGGACCTCTCCAGAACTGAGGATGTTGTTGATGTCCTCTAAAAACGTCTCATCCACGATCTGAGTGTCATTAAACAGGAAGACAGTGGGCTTGTTGTCCACTCCGGTCAGCCTGTACAGCTTCTTAATGTCTGCAAGAGGAAAAGCAATTACATTGATTGGATTAAAAAAAAAAAAAGACAAGACCCTTCATTAACTCAGGGAGTTGTGTTTGCACTCGGAATTCATCTGCCGGATTTAAAGGTCAGGAGTGCTTCAGAGTGAAAGGCCTAAAGAACCCGTCTTTCACTATACAGAACACTAGTGCTCCGTCAGTCAGACCGGACACCTTGACTTTAATGAAGAGTAAATGTTTATCACACAACTCTGCAAATACCAGCAACACTGGTATTCTCATCTTATATACCGGAGGCGTAGAGGAGTTCCCCATGCCCATCCAGGGGAGAACATTTCGAGCGCTGGTATACACCCAGACTTTAGATACACCCAGGGCAGGGCGCCAATCTATCACTTGGCACGCACACACTCATGCAGAGAGAGAAACACACACACACACACACACACACACACACACACTATATAGGGGCAATTTAGATAGGGGCAATTTAAAGAAGGCAATTCACATTGAATTCATGGTTGTGAACTGTGGGAGGAAATTGGAGAACCCTCAAACAACCCACGTGGACAAGCAGGCCTTGTGTATACTAATATATATTATATATATATATATATGGCGGCACAGTGGCTTAGTGGTTGGCATGTTCTCCCCTCAGTTCTAGGGATTCCCGGTTTGAATCCCCATCTGGGTGAAGTTTCCATGTTCTCCACGTGTCCACGTGGGTTTCCTCCGGGTTCTCCGGTTTCCTCCCACAGTCCAAAAACATGGATCAAGTCAATTGAGTTCTCCAAATTGCCCCATATAGAGTGTGTATGTATGAGCGAGTGTGTGCCCAGCGATAGATTGGCGCCCTGTAACGTTCTCCCCTGGATGGGCATGGGGAACCCCCCCCCCCGCGACCTTAATATAGGATAAAGGGGAAGATAATGGATGGATGTATTATATATATATATATATAACAGTGATATTTGTGCAATTTCACTTTCCAGATCAATAAAGTAATCAATCAATCAATATAGACATAAACACAAGAACAGGCCTCTTAATCACCAAGTTTGGGCATTTCATTTAGTCACATGACACAGAAATCCGTAACTAAGCCATGCAGTTTGGATAATGGTTTAGCTTTGGGATGAACTGGAACTGAGATTGCGCACCGGACCCCTTGGTCTTGGCGACTTTTCCAGTCCATGTGGATCTGAAAGCACAGCGTCGGAACCCTTACCCTCTCGGAACTCTTGTTTGCGGTACTGCTTGGTGACTTCCACTCCAAACAGATGATATTCACAGATGTAGGCAGCCAGTCTGGAAAGGCTCTGTCTCCCGGAACCCCCGATCCCCACCAACATCATGTTGCCCCTCTGCTGACTGATCACTCGCACCACCCGCGTGACTGAGGACACAGAGAGACACGGCTGTGGAACCACCATGATGCAGCATCACAGCTCATTAACATACAGATGTGCGTTAACATCAGGAGATCTTAAATCAATAACGAGGATTACTCGGTGATGTCATTAAGTTAGGGCAAGTTGTATGGTCTGTAGTGAATAAGGGCAAATGCAACTTTTAAGTCGATGCTAAGGTTCCAGCCCGCGCTAAACGGCGGGCTGATTACACGCCGTGTTGTGGGACTGCATGAATAATTGTTTGACCTCTTATGAGGCTTGTAATATAATTGCGTTCTCTATTGTTGGATTGAAAAGGGTAATTATTCATAGTAACAAGGGACCGCTAAGCTCATTCTGTACAGGACCGCGGGAGTAGCAGTGTAACGGTTCTCTGCTCCTCCACGCCGAGTCCATGAGAATTAAAAGCTTTTCCTTGCTGTTGAAACTTTGTTCTGAGCTGCACATCAAGCACATTATGAACACTGTGGCTGCAATCCTGATCAATGTTCACATGGGGTCCTATTTTAGCAATACGTAGCCAGGTGACTGGCACTCTGACTTTGGCGGGTTGCTATTTGAGCGGGGCAGCTAGCTGGACTCAATGCGCTGCTTCATGAGGTTCTCCATTCGAGTTCAAGGTTAAGTTATTTATTTATAGAGCGCTTTTTACAATAGTACACAAAGCGGCTTTACAGAATGAAAAGCCTTAGAGGGACTGGTAGCCCAGTGGTTGGGGCGTTGGGCTATCAATCTGAAGGTTGGGGGTTCGAATCCCAGTGAAGTTACCAGTGTGGGTCCTTGAGCAAGACCCTTAACCCTCATTTCTCCAGGGATGTTGTGATGAACCCTGTGCTCACCTTGTAAGTCGCTTTGGATAAAAGCATCCAATAAATGACCAAATGTAATGTAAATGTAATGTAAACCCCCAAAGAGGGAGCCGAAGCGACAGTGGCAAGAAAAAACTCCCTGTTACTTTGTTATTTTAAGGAAGAAACCTTGGGAGTGTGAATGGAGAACCCATGGACTATGGATTTGCCTTCTCTATACGAATGCAGTCAGATTTAATGGCGTTCAGATCATTTTAGTGTTCAACACGTGTCTGTGTTGATGATCCACCGCCGAGTTAGCGACCACGTCTGACTGTTGACGTCTGGAGACGTTGTGTTCAGTCAGCGGCGCTCCTGGGTTTTCCTTTTCCGTCCCGGATTTAGCGATACGCCAGCAATGTATCCAAACTGCGCTTTTTACAACATTACATTGTCATGAAGATGCTGTGTGACAATGTAATGTAAAAAGCACTGTATAAATAAATTACTCCAACTTAAACTTGAACACACCTCATTTGGAAATGACCACGCCCATACGGGGAGATATATTCACAAGCAGCATTGCTATTTAAACGGCGCGGGAAAATAGACTGTGGACTATGGACTGTGGCTGTAAGCCAGGGGCCGTAACTCGGTCATTAAAGGTGTTAGTTAGGTTTAGTGTCCTGTTCTGCGTGTAGAACACCATTAAGTTCTCTTTAGTGTTCAGCGACCGATGACTGAATGTTGACGTCTGGAGACGTTGTGTTCCTGAACAGACCTCATTCTGAGACGTGTGATATTAACGTTTAACTGTTTGTATGTAGAAATGATGTGAACATATAAACAGTGATCAGCGTGTTGTTCTCGTAATGAGATGCTCATCTGGAGGTGTACCGTGCTCAATGGCATCTCTGAAGAGCACCAGACTCATGCCCACGGTTCCAGGTGTGAGGTTGTAGTCCTCCAACTGAGACTCCATGAAGGTCTTAAGAACTTTAAAGTCCTGCAGATCCTCATAAACACGCGGCTCCTTTAAAAAGTCCCCTGCAAACATGAAACAAGCCTTTAACTGACGGCAGTGAACAAATCTCAAAGAAAACGACTTTAAAACATCAGCACCACAGGTGGCAGGTCAAAAGCAGGGCTGTTATTTAGGGGCTGGATTCGAACCCCTCCCAAATGACTGTGCAATTTAAGGCTCTTCTAAAAAGAACGTTATAAAATTTCCAAAGATAATAGCAATTAAAATACGTGACATAAAGTGTGATAGTCCTACACAGGTTCAGGGCCCCTGGTCACATTCCATGTTTAATTAATTTTAAAGGGAAAAATAATTTAGCATATTCGCTACAGGAGACCAACCTCTGAATATTTTACTATGCAATAACTATTAATGTAGTGCATTAACATAGAGAAAAAAACAACAGAGAGCGTGGCCCGGACAAAAAGTAATGAGGCTTTTAATATTTTATGTTTTTTTTCTCTTCGATTCAGTAAAATGATGACGATTTGAAGGAAATGTTTATTTAAATGTGTAACACTTCATGCCAAGTAACCAAAACTGAATGGTGTCGTTGATCAGACATCGGGTTTGTGAATGGAGACGAAACTGAGGAACCAAAGGGAGGAACCGGACCGGACCTGCATGGTGTTCAGTTTATTTTGTTTCCATAGACGACAAGGCAGGTGAGCCAATTATCTTCCTCCTTTCCTCAGCTCCGCTTCCCATTCACAAACCCAACGTCACAATGACTTTAATTCCATCCATCCATTATCTTCCGC
The DNA here is from genome assembly GCA_019802505.1 of Corydoras sp. C115. NCBI lineage: Eukaryota > Metazoa > Chordata > Actinopteri > Siluriformes > Callichthyidae > Corydoras > Corydoras sp. C115. Next base: position 490,767 of record JAFMOC010000201.1, read on the forward strand.
TTTATCCTCTATTAGGGTCGCGGGGGGGGGGGGGGGGGGGTTCCCCATGCCCATCCAGGGGAGAACGTTTCAGGAGCTGGGCAGATAGACCCAGGACAGGGCACCAATATATCACTGGGCACACACTCACTTACACAGAAACACTCTATATGGGGCAATTTAGACAATTCAATTGACTTGATCCATGTTTTGGACTGTAGGAGGAAACCGGAGAACGCGGAGGAAACCCACGCAGACATGGGGAGAACATGCAAATTCCACCCAGATTGGGATTCGAATCGAGAATCCTTAGTGCTGAGAGGCGAACATGCTAAACACTAAGCCACCATATATATATATATATATATAAATATATATATATATATATATATATATATATATATATATATATATATATATATATATATATATATATATATATATATATATATATATATATATATATATATATATATATATATATATATATATATTGGTGTGTACTTGTGTTGGTTTTAAGGTACTTGGTTGGTGGAACTCACCAACAATTGAATCAGATTCAATCAATAAAGTACAACTTTTATTATCATTTTCCAAAGTTTTTGCATAGCCTTTAAATTTACAGGTAACCTGAGGGACTCCGAACCATCGGTTACAGGACTGCTTGTTCTTTGTATTGCTATTAATAGCTCTTTATAATTTTAGATTCTTTGTCAGCAGCGAAATGGAACCCATGAGTCCCTTTACTAAAGAACAAGTTTTTTTTTTAGGAAATCTAACCCACTTAATGTGCACAGCTCTGTAAAGCTAAAGTAAAAAACTATGAGATTTAAGAAACCAAAGTGCAGCAGTACAAATAAAATAGTATATAAAACTTCTTAATCAGATGTTTGTACCGAAGATAGGTGGCTGCTTGTTGGGGCAGATGTTGTGGAAGGTGAGATCAAACAAAGAGGCGAGTTTCTCAGCCAGCATGGCCACAAACGCCTCCATATCAGCCTGGTCCACCAGCCGGTCGGAAAAAACCCTTTAAACAGAAACAATATGTAATCAGCTGAATGGTGACCTGTGTGTGTGTGTGTGTGTGTGTGTGTGTGTGTGTGTGTGTGTGTGTGTGTGTGAGATGCGGGGTGAGATTGGGTCTGTGTACCTGAAACACTCATGTATCCAAAGGCGTGTGATGCTCTGTTTGGTATCATGAAAGTCCCGGTGAGCTCTCAGTAGACCTTGAAACACCTGGAGAGGAAGGTAATGTAAAAGAGGAACTTACCAAAGGACAAATCTTAATGAAACTGAAAAGAACCTCCACCATGAGCACAAAACAGCTTCTGTCTACCAAATAATCTGGAAAGTTGTCAGCGCTTCACCTTGGAGATGTCTCTGAGGTTGAAGAGGTAGTGTATTTTAGCAGGAGTGGGGAGGAAGCGAGCCGTGATGGCTTCATACAGCTCCATCGTGGCCTGGGTCAGGATGTTTCCTACGGGTTTCGCTTCCTCGTCGAAATCCTGCAGCTTCTGGTTTATCATTGTACCATATATCCGTTTGATCTGAGAGTCCTGCACACGGACACAGACAAAAATAGAAATAAAATATTGGTGGGAGCTGAAGGTCTGAAACCAATAGTGAAAGGACACTGTGGCAGAGTTGTGAACAAATGGATGCCATTTGGGGGTGGGGGGTATTAAGGTTAGTTAATGTTGGAGGTTCCGCTGATGGTCTATATGCAGATATTTAAGAAGGGGCAAGATGCTGAGTGTGGTTATTAAAGTGTGATTGTTTATGTGATTAATAAATCCCAGTATAAAAGCTTATTCACCATATTTTTTGCTTCCACAAGTCCTCCAGTATATCATAATACATCAATGTGCATCTTGTGATGTTATTTGATATGAGATAGGGTTTTATCAGGTTAGAACTTCAGCACTCTGTAGTGTGTGTGTGTGTTTTTAAGGTGCGAGTGTAATTAAGTCATTAAGACTTTCCTCGTTTTGTGTAAAAGGAGTGACAGGGTTTATATACTCTTTATAAACCACCAAGAAGCAGCTCAAGGGGCTTCATTTAAATGTTTTTTAGCGAGGCATGAACCGTGCACTCTGCAGCTTGATTTAAGGTTGTGTGTGTGTGTGTGTCTTTGCTATTGTGTATGTAATTTATGGGTGTGTATGTGTGTGTCACATGCAATAAACCAATCAGTGTGTCACTTGCTGTTCTTTTTCAGACCCTGGCGCACTCTGACTTTGGTGAATTGCTATTTCAACAATGTCGTTAGTAATAGTTCGATTCTAATTACATGTAAATTAATGTTTACAGCATTTGCAGGAAATGTGATCACAAGTCCGGGCCAAGCGGCAAGAATTTATATAAGTTATATAAGTTAGTTAACTTAAATTTATATGTTAGTTAATTACAAAAAAAAAAAAACATTTGGAAATACACATTTTTTAAAGTTTAAAAAATAAAAAGCACTGCAAACAAAGAGTGATGACGGTAAAGGACATACTGAACAAAAAAAGGGAAGAGAAAACGAGGTAGAAATGAAAAACAAGTCAAATGATAACATGATGTAACCCGGCACGGCGAGTCAAAGGAACAAATTGGCAGAGATTAGATTGAAATAAATGTTAAACAGGAAGTGTGGGGCGCCGAGCCGAGCGACTATTCAGATTGCAGAAGGAAAATCAGAATTGAGCAGCAATCAGTCAGTCAGGAGGCCTTTTACGCATTCTGCCAAATCAGAGAGGCTCCAGTGTCGCTGCTCTTATCATTATCATAATTTTGACTGTAAATCTGCCTCAGCGACAGACACGGAGAATGCTAATGAGAAGAACATGACATTGACGGAGTCGCAGCCTGGGCAGCAACATATTACAGAGGTGATGAGTTTAATGTGTCGTTAGATTCCATTTTACAGCAGCTTTTATTTCTCTAAAACACACAGATAGACTGAGGCTGGCAAGAAAAACATAAAGACCCAGAGATGCAGCGTACACCAAAAAGTCCAACTACTCTCACTGAGTACGTTACAAATACCTAACAACTGAGGTACCATTACACTAACCACTGAGGTACCATCACCCTATAATAACACTGAGGTACCTCCACCATAACCACCAAGGTACCATCACTCTAAACACTGATGTACCATCACCCTATAATAACACTGAGGTACCTCCACCCTAACCACCAAGGTACCATCACTCTAAACACTGATGTACCATCACCCTATAACAATGAGGTACCATCACCCTATAACAATGAGGTACCATCACCCTTACCACTGAGGTACCATCACCCAAAACACTGAGGTACCATCACCCTATAACACTGAGGTACCATCACCCAATAACAATGAGGTACCATCACCCTAACCACTGAGGTACCATCACCCTATAACAATGAGGAACCTCTATCCTTACCACTAAGGTACCATCACTCTAACCATTGAGGTACCATCACCTAACCATTGAGGTACCATCACTCTAAACACTGAGGTACCATCCACCTAACTATTGAGGTACCATCACCCTAAACACTGAGGTACCATCACCCTAAACATTGAGGTACCATCACCCTAAACACTGAGGTACCACACCTATTAACAATGAGGTACCATCGCTCTATAACACTGAGGTACCCTTATCTAACCACTAAGGAACTATCACCCTATAACACTGAGGAACCATCACCCTAACCACTGAGGTACCACACCCCATAACACTGAGGTACCCATACCTAACCACTAAGGAACTATCACTCTATAACACTGAGGTACCCTTACCTAACCACTAAGAAACCAACATTCTAATCACTGAGGAACCATCACAGCCAGCTCGTTCAGTGTGCTTCACCTTGGTACCTCGTCTCAGTCCACAATTATAACCACTAACGAACATCTAATGAATTGTGGAATGATCTTCTGAACTCTGGAATTCTGGGAAAATCCTCAGCTTCTCCCCGTGCACTTTTCTTTAAAATTGTAATTTCTTTATCTATTAATATAATTGGAGTTGAAAAGATAACAAACGTTGACCCGTTAAATGATCTGCGATGTTCTCTCACGCGCGAGTCACTTTGGATAAAAGCGTCTGTGAAATGTAAATGTGGATGCAATAAAACGGCTTAAACATAAAATACAGGAATTATAAGACACGCAGCGTATAGAGCTTAAAGGAAATTAATGGGGCCAGACCAAGCGCTCCCTCCCTGAACGTCACGTTCAAATAAAGATGAAGCTCACTGTTGTTGGGTGAAATCCACTCTGTTATTAATCTTTACTGTTCGTTTGGCACCAGACGCAGAGCTTTTTAAACCTTTAATGAGCTGGACTGCGGGGTTTTCAATGCGTAGTTATTATAGATTTGAAATATTCAGCGGCGGGATGTAGTTCAGTGTCACTGGCTGAAAATGACCCCCAGCTGCAGACTCGTGTACCAATAAATAAAAATATTAATAATGCAAATAAACTATTAACGTTACGGACAAAGTTATTCGCAGGCTGCAGGGCATGGAAATACGACTTTATACACACGGTGTTATATAAACCTGCACCAGACAGCAGTAACAGAACCTGAGAACCATGTTCTACATTTATCAGCCATTTCATCAGATCTGTTTCTTTATAAAGATGGACTTTGTAGTTATACACTTAGAGTCTGTAGTCCATCTGCAGTCCACCTCTGTTAGTCCTCTCTACTCTATTCTCTAATGGTACTTTTAGGTGGTGGATCATTGGTGGTGGATGTGGTGCTGGAACGAGTGGATCAGATACAGCAGTGCTGCCAGAGAGTTTAAACACATCAGCAGCCGATAATAATCCACCACCCAAAAAACACCTGCTCTGTGGTTCTTGTGTTTTAAGACACATAGGGTTCGTTCTAACACCCTGCACCTGGCCATCTTAAACTGCACCACCAGCAGCGATGTTTGTGAATACATCTCCCCCGAAGGGCTGGCCGTCTCCCAATGGGGGGGGTGTTCAGGTACATTTCAGGTGTATTGATATATCGGCGTGGCACGGTGGCTTAGTGGTTAGCACGTTCGCCTCTCAGCGCTGGGGATTCCCGGTTCAAATCCCCATCTGGGTGGAGTTTCCATGTTCTCCCCGTGTCTGCGTGGGTTTCCTCCAGGTTCTCCGGTTTCCTCCCACAGTCCAAAAACATGGATCAAGTCAATTGAATTCTCCAAATTGCCCCATATAGAGTGTGTCTGTGTGAGTGAGTGTGTGCCCTAATAGAGGATAAAGCGGAGGATAATGGATGAATGAATGATATATCGGCAACGTTTTCATTTCATTTAATGTTTTCATTAAAGCACAGACACACTGACACGCCTTAAATCAAACTGGGCGGTGCGAAGCAGATGGCTCGCCTGAAATTCCTACAAAAGGACTTTTATTTTTTATTTTTATTTTTTTTTGGATTTATTTTGCCTGCTGTGCGTACACACAGAGGAATGTGTCCTCCACATTTAACCCATCCATGCAGTGAAACACACACATACACACACTGGTGAAGTGTATCCTTGAATACAGCGTCCTTGAATAAGGCGCCCGGGGAGCAATTGGGGTCAGGTGCTTTGCCTAAGAACACTTCAGTCTTGGTGGTACTTGGTGGGACCGGGAATCGAACCGGAGACCTTCAGGTCACAAGGCTGGTTCCTTAACCACAAGCCCATGACCGCCCCTACTGTTGTACACCAACTGTAACCCGAAAGTAACTAGATGTAAACCATGGACAGTGTCGTGTTTCATTAAACCTCGCGGGTCATGGACAGTACGCTGGATTTGTGGGTTATTCCGTGCTCGAGTGCTGAAAATCATCACAACCCAAAAAATATCTGCTGGTCCTGATCTTGTAATCGTCGAACCTCTGTGGTCCTGAGAAAATGGACACTGGGAGGAGAAACGGGTAGTTGTTCCTAATAAAGTGGCCAGTGAGGATAATTTGATCCCTTCAGGACGTCGAGTGATTCTCAATTGGAATAAACGTCCAAAGCCACGAATATGTTACAGAAGTGTGTTAGCGAGAGATTAGGTCGGTTCTGCGGGGACATTCCGTCAAATCCGAAGCGCCGGTATAAAGGCTGACTCACCATCGGGAACGTCATGTTGATGAGATTAAAGCGGCTCTGCAGGCGGCCTGATATGTGAGTCCTCCCTCCACCAGGAGGCCCCATGGAGGCGAGCAGGAACATGTCCTGAGGCAGAGAGAACGAGAAAAAAAAAAGCAGAAAATAAAATGGGAATGTGTACTTTAGAAGATTGGATCCCTACCCAGAGTTTGAAGTCCTCAGCTAGACGGCGGTTCTGTCACATCCCGGCACATCCAATCTGAACCTGCCGCCCAACAACCATCCCAAACCGAGCTGGAAGTCTGAATCAAAACTGAACGCGACTCCAAATCATCGAAACTATGAAACGGCACTCTCGCATGACCCCATCATCGTGCTTTCATCCCACTCGCGCACACAAACCCACGGGCGGGGCTCTCGCGCTCACCTTTATGTGCTTTAAAGTCTGTTTCTCCCGGTCGTACCAGAAGCCATAGTCGATCCAAAGCCGGAGCAGCTCCAGAGGGGGCTGGGAACCGAAGTCGTCCAGCGCCGGCATGTTGAAATCATCCAGGAACGCCAACATCTTCTTCCCCCCCGTGGGTACATACACACCTTTTGTGCGCTTCTCCACTCGGGACTCTATAATGGCCTGCACATTGTTCGAAGTGGTCTAATGAAGAAAAAGAGAGCGTGAGAGGGAGACCAAAAGGACGAGGGACGAGGTGAGAGTGGCAGAAAAGAGAGAGAGAGCGAGAGAGAGCAAAAAGAAGTGTGAGAGTGCGGCCCGGCGAGGCGAAATGACAAGAAATGTGCTGAATAAAATAATGATAAATGATGATGATGGATGAAATTGATGATGATGATAATGATGACAGGCCGTGCTTCCAGCACACGAGCTGCCATAAGTGCAGTCCTCCGTCCGGGCAGTAATGAACCCAGGCTGACTCAGCTGACTGCAGCTGCCGGAGTGGAGGACAGTAATGGTGGCCTGAGTACGGAACAGCCCAATTTGACATCCCCTATCTTTGTAAACTACAGACCCAAGTTCACAGTGAGGCGACACACTGAGGCTCTGTGCAGACAAGCCGAGAGTGGGTTTGACAACTTCCTGGAGACGGGGACAGGACAAATAGACGGCGAGCTGCACGGCTCCAGGCTCACGGTTTTGTGCTCGTTCGGTTTGTTGTGAATGTGTTGTGTTCAGATTACACACTGTCTTCATCTATTTAACAATAAAGATGGAGATCTGCTGATTTACATCACAGACTGAACTCCATCCATCATCTTTATCCTCTACTAGGGTCGCCGGGGGGGGAGGGGGGGTGGTTCCCCATGCCCATCCAGGGGAGAACGTTTTGGGCGCTGGGCAGCCAATAGTGCTTAGCATGTTCTGCTCTCAGCACTAGGGATTCCCGGTTCGAATCTCAAGCTGGGTGGAGTTTCCATGTTCTCCCTGTGTTTGTGTGAATTTCCTCCCACAATCCAAAAACATGGATCAAGGTCAGATGGAACTCTCCAAATTGCCCCATATAGAGTGTGTTTGTGTAATAGATTGGTGCCCTCTTCTTGGTGTATCTGCCCAGCATCTGAAACGTTCTCCCCTGGTTGGGCATGGGGAACCCCCCCACCCCGCTACCCTAATAGAGGATAAAGCAGAAGATAATGGATGGATGGACAACGGGCTTCAAAAAAACCTCGCTATAGGAAAGTTTACTGCGGGCGCACGGTAGCGCATTGGTCAGGGCGTTGGGCTATTAATCTGAAGGTTGGAGGTTCAAATCCCAGGTCCACTAAAGTTACCAATGTGGGTCCTTGAGCAAGACCCTTAACCCTCATTGCTGCAGGGATGTTGTGATGAACCCTGTGCTCACCTTGTAAGTCACTTTGGATAAAAGCGTCCAATAAATGACCAAATGTAATGTAAATGTGGTTAAGGAAACACAAAATGATTACACTTTCAGTGTTAACTGGTGTGTCTGTGTGTGTGTGTGTGTGTGTGTAGGGAAGGGGTGTTCCACATGTTTACTGCTTATGAATAAAAAGCCCTAAAGGCTGCAGTAAATAAACAGGATGTTAATGTTCTTAATTCAGAATCGATTTGAGCTCCAACATGGATCTTGTTTAAAACGATGACGGCTACAAGGTTCTGTTCAAATCCTGAGCTTTAGAGGACAACTGTGTGTTAGAGCATCTTTTTGTGGCAGCTGCTGTTTACCTGAGAGGACATATTGATGGTCAGCATGGTCCACGTGGCAGGATTGAGTTCCTGCAGAACACTCTGTGCCACTGAAGTCTTTCCCGTCCCCACAGGACCCGTCAGCAGGACCGGACACTGATTACTGACCAGCGTCTTCACCAGGAAGTTATACCTCAGCGTGTCCACGGTGGGAACCATTATCTTGTAGAAAGGTGCACTGCAGAACGAGTGAGGCGTGGAGACAAGAGACAAAAGAGACGGTTCTGTTAGCTCTGCTGAGTTAGTTCCCCGTTAAGTTCCTCTTTTACAGTCAAGGCCGTGGACACAGAAAAGCTGGGGCACTTAGTTCAAAGTGCTGGATATTAAAACGCGAATGGGGAGCAGAGAGGCGCCCAACATTTTGGGAGCGGGAAAAAAGCCGAGTCGAAGAAATGTCAAGAAAAAGGTTTAAAAGGTTGAAATGAGAGAAGGAAAGAGTAATGTGTGTGAAAATCCCGGAGACATGGCCGTCATGAGGACGAGGACTCAAGGAGAAAAAGGGCAGCCGAGGTAAAGAAGTTCAGATTGGAAAACTGAGAATTGAGAGATATAATAAGACGGGAAAAAAAATGGGTAAAAAACGGCAGTCTGGCTCACGATGGCGGCGAGGAGAGAGAGAGAGAGAGAGAGAGAGAGAGAGAGAGAGAGAGAGAGAGAGAGAGAGAGAGCGGGTGATGAAGGGGACGAGACAGAAGGACATAAAAAATGTGAGAACAAGCGATTAGGACACAGAGAGAGAGAGAATGATGAAGTATAAGGATGATGAAAGAGAGTATATGAATAGAGTAGAAGACTCATAAGGTTGGACAGGTGCCAGGTGGGGGGGGTTGGAGGGGGTGTGCAGGTGCTGGTGGATGCTTTATAGTCTCCGAAACAAAGAACCAGGGTCACAGAAGCACTCACCTGGGGGCGTAACGCCAGCCTTTGGACAGTTTGTCCTCAAACATCGACCAGGACTTGCTCTTGGTGTTCACATAGTATTCATAAACAGTGTCCTGGTCGAGTAAAGAAGATAATTAAACAGATCAGTGAGCTCGTCAATGACTTATTGACTTGTAAATGATACCCACCCCTGCCTATCCCGTCATAGTGGATTGGGTATTAGTGTGGAGGATGTTTTTTTAATATGATGTTGTAAATTAGGTTCTAGTTGTGCACTCTAGGACCCTGTCCCACGCCGTAGATGGGTTGCCAGGGCGTAGTTTGGTGGAGACATCCATCCATCCATCCATCCATCTATTATCTTCCGCTTTATCCTCTATTAGGGTCACGGTGGGGTTCCCCATGCCCATCCAGGGGAGAACGTTTCGGGCGCTGGGCAGATCCACCCAGGACAGGGCGCCAATCTATCGGTGGGCACACACTCGTTCATTCTACAGACACATTCTATATGGGGCAATTTAGAGAAATCAAATGACTTGATCCATGTTTTTGGACTGTGGGAGGAAACCGGAGAACCCGGAGGAAACCCAGGCGGACACGGGGAGAAGATGGAAACTCCACCCAGATTGGGATTCGAACCGGGTATCCCTAGTGCTGAGAGGAGAACATGCTAAACCGCTAAGCCACCGTGCCGCCTTGGTGGAGATGATTGCAGTAAATAGAAAGCGATGGCAGGAAAGCAGTTTAGGTAAGTGGAAACAACTGCCACCCGCTTAATGCTGGGTTTGGTGCCAAAACCCCAGAATGATGAGGAACAAGGTGGCATGTCACGGACTCAATATGGAAAAGGCGTGAAGGTCACTGACAGGTGACTGACGATGTGGTGCAGGTGAGTTCTGACCTCTCTGAGTCTAAATGGTACGTAGAAGCGAATGTTTGCTGTGAGACACTGATGTACTCTGTATGTAGCAGAGACATGTTCTAATGACCTTGCTAGGGATGGTGCTCTCCAACTCCCGTAGGAAGTTGTCCATCTTCTTGCGTCCATCTTCATCCACAGATGAGCAGATGGACCAGATCAAACTGAAAATGAACCAGAGGTCGATCATGCGCCCGTAGTAGTCAGGCTCTGCTGGGTTCACCTGCATTGGAAACGTGAAACAACACACACACACACACACACACACACACACACACACACACACACACACACACACACACACACACACACACACACTATATAAATATATAATTCATCATTCATTATTCATTATCTCCCGCTTTATCCTCTATTAGGGTGGGGGGGGGGGGGAGAACGTCTCGGGCGCTGGGCAGATACACCCAGGACAGGACACCAATCCATCGCTGGACAACACACTCACTCACACAGACACACTCTATATGGGGCAATTTGGAGAATTCTATTGACTTGATCACTGTGGGAGGAAACCGGAGAACCCGGAGGAAACCCACGCGGACACGGGGAGAACATGGAAACTCCACCCAGATGGGGATTCGAACTGGGAATCCCTAGTGCTGAGAGGAGAACGTGCTAACCACTACACCACCATGCCGCCATAAATATATATATTATATATAAATATATATATAATATATCTATATATATATATATATATATATATATATATATATATATATATATATATATATATAACAGGCCGGCATGGTGGTGTAGTGGTTAGCATGTTCTCCTCCCAGTGCTGGGGATTCCCGGTTTGAATCTCAATCTCATGTTCTCCATGTGTCTGTGTGGGTTTCCTCCCACGGTCCAAAAATGTGGACTCAAGTTAAACTGAACACTCTAAATTGCCCCATACACTAGTGTGTGTATATGTGAGTGAGTGTGTGCCCAGTGATAGATTGGCGCCCTGTCCTGGGTTCTCCCCTGGATAGGCATGGGGAACCCACCCACCCCCCGACCCTTAAAGAGGATTAAGTGACAGTGCATGAATAAATGAATTTAGAGCAGCCAATTCACCTTGAATCCGTGTGTTTGGACTGTGGGAGGAAACCGGAGAACTCTGAGAAAGCCCAGGTCGCAGTTGTAATATTTTGTAATATTTCTCCGATTGGATTTGAATAGCAGAAGGTGAACGTGGAATGGTTTCCCTTTATGCTCCACGTTTTCTTTAATTAACGCTGGTGACAGCAAGGAAGCAGAAAATTGGACAGGCAGCCCGATTAGCAGCAGCTGGTGGGTGAATGTGGATTTCATTAAAGGAGAGAAAGCAGGAGAGGTGCGATGATCTCACCCCGTTCTCCGGCTTGGCGAGGGCATCGTAGAGTCTGCAGAGCGAGACCACGCCATTCAGCTCCGTAATCGGTACCAGGTCCTTACAGTGAGCCCTTTTGAAGCTTAAAGTCTTCTCTATGTATCTGTCAGCGAGCTGCTTCAGGTGTTCTACTTCAGCCTGCAGGGGGACGGCGGGAAAGAGACCAGGATGTTGAGGACGGAACCAATTACCTGACCTGGGTTCAAATATTCATCAGATCAAATGATTTAACTGTTTTCGTATCAGTAAGTGCTGATGTTTTACTTTTAAAGGGTTCCTCAGGTGTTTAACGTGCGTTCTAGCTTTTTTTCAGTTACAGAACACGGCTACCGGGTTCAGGTTCTACGCTGGCTGTTTATTGGCACCATTTTTCCTACCCTGCCCCTGCTGCATATGGACCACGAGGGGGTAAATGGGTGGAGCCTGTAAATGGGAGGCAATTTCAGAAAGGCAGCCCAGGTAAAGAGAACCTGCCACCCCCATAACATGACATCTGGCTTGCTGTGGAACCTGGGAACGAAATCTCTCGATGTTCCAGAGGAAGGACGTGGAGTGGGCGGGGTATTGCAGGTATTGCTCATCGTTGTGTAAAACGAAAGCGACGTGGAGTTTTACGTGTCTTATACTGTTAAGTCATACTGTTTTATTTGTTTAAGCGTCTTTGAGATCCATAAAAGCGCTAAATAAATAAAAAGCATTCATTCATCCATTATCTCCCGTTTTATCCTCTATTAGGGTCGCGGTGGGGTTCCCCATGCCCATCCAGGGGAGAACGTCTCGGGCGCTGGGCAGATACACCCAGGACAGGGCGCCAATCCATCGCTGGGCACACCCTCACTCACACAGACCCTCTATATGGGGCAATTTGTTTTGAGAATTCAATTGACTTGATCCATGTTTTTGGACTGTGGGAGGAAACCGGAGAACCCGTTGGAAACCCACGCGGACATGGGGAGAACATGGAAACTCCACCCAGATGGGGATTCGAACCGGGAATCCCTAGCGCTGAGAGGAGAACGTGCTAACCACTAAGCCACCGTGCCGCCTAAAAAGTATTATTATTATTAAAATAGACTGTGGGCGGGGTGTAAGCCAGGGGCCCTAATAAAGGTTCTCTATAGCGTTCAGTGGTGTTGGAACCATGTCTGTGTTGATGATTCACCGTCGATATAGAAACCGACGTCTGACTGTTGACGTCTGGAGACGTTGTGTTCAGTCGCTGAGAGAACAATACACCAGAAATGTACCTGAACACACCTCATTTTGAAATGGCCACGCCCATCAGGGAGATATATTCACAAGCAGCGTTGCTATTTAAACTGCCAGTGAGAATAGACTGTGGGTGGGGTGTAAGCCAGGGGCCCTAACTCTGTCATTAAAGGTTTTGGTATGAGGTTTTAGTGTTCTGTTCTGCGTGTAGAACCTTCTCTCGCTTGTCCATCCATGACTGAACGTAGGGTTTCCAGCTCAGGTCCGTGTAGTCATTATACACCATTCCGCAGCGGGACACCGTCGCTGGGGACGCCATAGCCAGGTCCTCCACCTCAAACAGCAGAGACACCTACACACAACAAATCAAAGGCTCAGAAGATCGCTGGTCCAGCACTGTAGACCATCCGTACCCCCACGATCAGAAAGGCAGGACGACGTGATCGTTTAAAAAAGGGACCCTCTCGGCGTACCTGCTCAGGCATGGAGATCCGCTCGCCGTTGATGAGGGTCAGCACTTTGTTGTCGTCCATCACGGAATTCATGCTTTCGATCCACAACGTATCAACCGGCCCATCGAACACGATCCACTTCTCATCCGGCTCGTCATCTGAGGTGGGCGACATGAGACGGGCGGGCGTTTAATAATAAATAATAATAATAATAATAATTAATTCATCCACTATCTTCCGCTTTATCCTCTATTAGGGTCGCGGTGGGGGTTCCCCATGCCCATCCAGGGTAGAGCGTCTCGGGCGCTGGGCAGATAGACCCAGGACAGGGCGCCAATCCATCGCTGGGCACACACTCACTCACACACACACTCTACATGGGGCAATTTTTGGAGAACTCAATTGACTTGATCCATGTTTTTGGACTGTGGGAGGAAACCGGAGAACCCGGAGGAAACCCACGCGGACACGGGGAGAACATGGAAACTCCACCCAGATTGGGATTCGAACCGGGAATCCCTAGCGCTGAGAGGAGAACATGCTGACCACTAAGCCACCGTTCCACCCTAATAATAATAATAATAATAATAATGATAATAATAATAATAATAATAATTATAATATATTTATTTTATAGGCGCCTTTCTGTCACTCAAGGACACCTTCCAAAAGTGCAAATAAGCATAAAATAAAAACAAGATACAGATATTATTTAAAGTGTTAAAATAAGAAAATCCAATGATCAGACGGAGGCCAGTTTGAACAGGTGAGATTTGAGTGCGGATTTGAATTGTGACAGTGAGGTAACGTGTCTTATGTCAGGTGGTAAAGAGTTCCAAAGTTGGGGAGCAGAGCGGCTGAAAGCTCTGTACCCCCCATGGTGGTCAGGCGAGCAGTGGGGACGGTCAGTAGGACGATCGGAGGGAGGGAGCGAGATGGAACTACAACCTGAAGAACAGAGGAGAGATACGGTGGAGAAAGATTGTGAATGGCCTTAAACGTGAGCAGAAGGATTTTGTGATTGATGCGGAACTTGGAGCCGGTGGAGCCGTTGGAGAACAGGAGTGATGTGGTGGACACTGGGGGTTTTGGTAATGATGATACGAGCAGCTGAATTCCGGACCAGTTGAAGCGTATGGAGAGATTTGTGGGTGAGACCAAAAAGAAGAGAGTTGCAGTAGTCGAATCGCGAGGTAACGAGGCTACAGTTGTGATCAAATTTATTCAACCCCCAATGCTGCGAAGGGTTTTATGGAATTCAGTGCACATTTGTAATTGTGTTCATAATGAAATCTTACAAGGACTTGTTAAAGAACTAAATGCAACTAAGATAGCATCAATTGTTTTTGTCATAAAGTATTAAATGGCCTTTTTGTGATTTCTTCATTGACACAATTATTCAACCCCTTTACAACTACCACTCATAAGAACAGAGGTTCAGTCCAGTGTTTTCAATCAGGTATTGAAAACACCTGTGGATGTCAACGAGCAGCAATGAAGCATGATAAGCACCAATGGGCAGATTTAAAAGGACTGTGATACTCAGCTCCTTCTAGACATCTACTGGTGTGTTTACAAGCATGGTGAAGGCAAGAGAATGGTCCCAGAAGACAAGAGAAGAGGTTATTGCTCTTCACAAGAATGGCAATGGATATAAAAAGATTGCGAAGTTGTTAAATATCCAAGAGACACTATCGGAAGTATCATTCGCAAGTTCAAGTTAAAGGGCACAGTGGAAACGTTACTGGTCGTGGCAGAAAGAAGATCCTGACCGCGACTGCTGTGCGCTTGAAGCGTAATGTGGAGAAAAATCCCCGCGTGACTGCTAAGGAACTGAAAAAAGACTGTCAGATGTGGGCACTGAAGTTTCAGCTCAGACAATAAGGCGCGCACTGCATAACGAAGACCTCCATGCCAGAACTCCCAGGCGCACCCCCTTGCTGACTCCAAAGAACAAGAAAAGTCGACTGCAGTATGCCAAAAGTCATGTGGACAAGCCACAAAGGTTTTGGGACAGTGTACTGTGGTCAGATGAAACTAAATTAGAACTGTTTGGGACAATGGACCAGCGCTATGTTTGGAGGAGGAAGAACCAGGCTTCATTGAACAAAAGAACACCTTGCCTACTGTGAAGCATGGCTTTTATGCTTTGGGGCTATTTTGCTTCTAATGGTACAGGAAAGCTTCAACGTGTGCAGGGTACCATGAATTCCCTTCAGTACCAGGAGATCTTGGAGGAAAATGTGATGGAGTCAGTCACAAACCTGCGGCTTGGGAGACGTTGGACCTTCCAACAGGACAATGATCCAGCACACATCCAAGTCCACTAGAGCATGGTTGAACATGAAAGGCTGGAACATTCTAGAGTGGCCATCGCAATCACCAGACTTTAATCCAATTGAGAACCTCTGGTGGGACCTAAAGAAGGCAGTTGCAGTGCGCAAGCCTAAGATGTGACTGAACTGGAGGCTTTTGCCCATGAAGAATGGGCTAAGATACCAATAGGTCGCTGCAGAACACTTGTGTCAAGCTATGCTTCACGCTTGAAAGCTGTCATAACTGGAAAAAGGATGTTGTACTAAGTACATGTTGAGCCAGTAAAGACATTTGTGGTTATTCCATCATAATATTATGTTATATTTGTCTAATTTATAAGTTGCCTCTTTTATAATTGTAAATAAGATTGAAATGATCCAAATCAATGTCAAACTGGCCAAAACACTTTATTTCAGTGGGGGTTGAATAAATTTGATCACAACTGTATGAGCAACAATGGCGGCAGCATGAGGGGTAAGAGAGGGGCGAGGACGGGCGAAGACGGTTAATGTACATTTACATACATTTAGTCATTTAGCAGACGCTTTTATCCAAAGCGACTTACAAATGAGAACACCACAAGTCAGAAGCCATGGAGAAAACCAACTATACTGTAAGTTCATCAAACCTGATTGTTATTCGAAGCTGCGCCCCCCCCTTTTTTTTATTTATTTATTTATTTATTTATTTTTATAACAGGTATTTGTTAAATAGATGCGTCTTAAGTAGTTTCTTAAAACTGTTTAGAGATTCTGCCTTACGGACAGAGTTGGGAAGATCGTTCCACCATTTATGTTGCGAAGGTGGACGTAGGCCGATGTCGTTGATGTGTGATTGAAACGAAAGGGTACCATCCAGGATGACACCCAGACTCTTTACCTGTGCAGAGGGCACAGAGGGTTTAGGCGACGACGCGGGGCCGAGACGCTCACACAGTTCAGATTCAACTTTTCAGACCCCCCCCCCCACCCCCCTACCCCCGTCTCTCCGGCCCCCGTCCGTCTCTCCGGCCCCTCACAAATACAGACAAATTGATTTGTAAACCCGCCTTGCTATCTTTAATTTTGGAGCCATTTTCCCGTCGTATTCAATTTATTTGCCCTGAACGCCGGGCCTTGTGTATCCACCCAGCGTTTAGCTTCAGCTCTGCTTTCATCTGAGCATGTGCAATTCATTTCCTGAGCCCACCATAACAATAACAGCAATACAGCCCGGGCTCTCTCCATTACACACCCAGACCTCTCTCTCTCTGTCATTTTTCCTGTCTCTCTCTCTCACTCTCTCACACACACACACACTGACTGACTGCGGAAAC
>JAFMOC010000201.1:512500-515000 GCA_019802505.1 Corydoras sp. C115
TTCTAAGGAAGAGAACGGGGAGTTAGATCAACCAAAGAGTGCGTCAGCATCAAACACCAACTCATTCAGAACATTTCAGACGTCACAGACAGAGAGAGAGAGAGAGAGAGAGAGAGAGAGAGAGAGAGACACACACACAGAGAGAGAGAGAGAGAGAGAGAGAGAACCACGACGTCTGAGAGTCAACGGAAAAGGTTGACATGGAACATCAGAGCTGAAGAAAGCATCAGATTAAAACATTAAAAACACCAGATTAACATTCACAGCTTTAAACCCCACAGATTATCACCTTTAACAAACAAAAAGGTGCATAAAAATGTTCTCCTCTCAGCGCTGGGGATTCCCGGTTCGAATCCCAATCTCGGTGGAGTTTCCATATTCTCCAGGTTCTCCGGGTTCTTCGGTTTCCTCCCACCAGTCCAAAAAAATGGATCAAGGTCAATTGAATGCTCCAAATTACCCCATATAGAGTGTCTGTCTGTGTGAGTGTCCTGTGATGGATTGGCGCCCTGTCCTGGGTGTATCTGCCCAATGCCCAAAACGTCCTCCCCTGGATGGGCATGGGGAACACACACAAACACACTGTATATAAACACACTCTATTGGAGAACTCAATTGACCTTGATCCATGTTTTTGAAGGAAACCGGAGAACCCTGAGGAAACCCACATGGACACGGGGAGAACATGGAAACTCCAGCCAGATTGGGATTTGAACCGGGAATCCCTAGCGCTGAGAGGAGAACATGCCAACCACTAAGCCCCCCCCCCCATGGATTTTAGATTTTCTTAAATGTGAGAAAGCACAAACGATTCCGAGTCAGATTTCAGCTCGGGTTTTAAACGCGGTTGAACTCTCGGCGCTAAACTGGAGAGTCCATCGCAGATCCTCAGCTGAACGTGTGTGTTTTCCTGAACGAGTCTAATAATAACTGGTTGTTTGATCATTTCCAAAGTAAGAAAGAAGCATTCTCCGGATCGACGTCTCAAACACAACGGCGCATGTAAACATCACAGCGATGGGAATAAAGTGGCACCAATTATGATAAGCTGAGGAAGCGCTCGAGCGTCTCCAAACGCAGCGTTCAAGCAGCAGGTTCACAGGACGCCTTTTGTTCCCATGTATCTGCGAGAGCACCTTAATGCCGACAGAAAGGGCCTTTGATGGCTGTTGTTTTGGTGTCAGGGATGCGAGAAAAACGCCGCGTTCCACCGCCTGCTAATGGTGCTTCATTTTCATACTAATGAATGCCTCCGGATCGCCTCAGACTGCGGCAGCTTGAGAACGAGCCCCGTGTCAGACGAGCGCTCCCTCCGTGGCATTACATCTTCCATGTTTGTGATAATGAGATAGCAATACCACAAACTTATGTTGTGCTATTCCGTACCCTGCATTTGTACGATTTAATGAGTCTGCAGACGCTTGTGGAGGAGCAGCGGGCTGTAATTGATATTATTAATGTTGCCGGGAGGTCGCGGGGAAAGTTTCCGAGGTCTTAATTCCATCAGTGAGTGAAATTTGGATCATATAAAGTTTATTTGTCTGGTTTTTCCCATCGATCCCTCTGATCCGTGAAACAGGAAAACTAATGCGACCACACCGCGGAGCATCTGCATCACAGTCTGCTTTGGGAACTGAGAACTGAGAACGGAGAACTGCACAGTCACCTGCAGCGGGGGACTCCACCTCCATCCACTTTGCACTGACTCCTCCCACTCTTAGAGCCTCCGGACGAGGGCCAGCGGACGATCAATAGGGATCAATTGGATCGAGAACCCCCATGCCCATCCAGGTGAGAACGTTTTGGGCGCTGGGCAGATACACCCAGGACAGGGGGGCCAGTCTATCACTGGGCACACACTCACTCACTCACTCACACAGACACACACACTCTATATATGGGGCAATTTGGTGAATTCAGTTGACTTTAAGCCAGGTTTTTGGACTGTGGGAGGAAACCGGAGAACTCCATCCAGATTGGGATGGGTTTCCTCTGGGTTGGGATGGGTTTCCTCCATTCCTCCGGGATGGGTTTTCCTCCAGATTGAAACGTGGGTTTCCTCCGGGTTCTCTGGTTTCCTCCCACAGTCCAAAAACATGGCTTAAAGTCACTTATTGTTGATCTTCTCAGTTGTCACTTCCTGTAAAGATGGACTTTGTAGTTCCAGTCTGTAGTCCATCTGTTTGTGTTCTACAGTACATACCGTGTACGTCCCCTTTACTCTGTTCTAATGGTCAGAACCCCAATAGTACCACCACAGAGTAGGGGTTATTGGGTGGGTGCATTATTCCTATCCCAGCAGTGTCACTGAGGTGGAGAAATGACCCCCTCACCACATCAGTGTCACTGCAGAACTGACCATAAACAATCCACCACCCAAATGATACCTGTTCTGTGATGAGGCTGAGAACCAACAGAGGACAAACAACAACAAAGAACACAGATGGGCTACAGTCTGGAATCATAAACCTAAAGTCCAGCTGTATGGTAGGTGGTTAAC
>JAFMOC010000201.1:522500-527500 GCA_019802505.1 Corydoras sp. C115
TGTTCCTCGACATTCTAGAACAATGTCCCTCCTAAGACCCTGAAGTCCAGAAATGGACAAGATCCAGCTTTTATAGCAAAGACGAGCGGCGAGCACATTCCAAAGAAATAAAAAGCAAATTAGGTGGAATCATCAGGAACCCTGGAGCAATCAGGGTGTAGGGTCTTGCTCAAGGACCCACATTGGTAACTTCAGGGAACCTGGGATTTGAACCCATGACCTTCTGATTGACGGCCCAACACCCCAACCACTGAGCTACCGCACCCCCAATTCAGAGAGCAGTACTCCGTCAATTGATTTCTAATATTGGATTAGATTAGTGTTTAGTCCCTTCACTTCCAAGTGTGTGTGCGGTGCTGGACTGGAACCCTGTCCTGGGTGGATTTGTGTGTGTGTGTGTGGTGTGTGTGTGTGTGTGTGTGTGGTGCTGGACTGGCACCCTGTCCTGGGTGGATTTGTGTGTGGTGTGTGTGTGTGTGTGGTGTGTGTGTGTGTGTGTGTGGGGTGCTGGACTGGAACCCTGTCCTGGGTGGATGTGTGTGTGGTGTGTGTGTGTGTGTGGGGTGCTGGACTGGAACCCTGTCCTGGGTGGATTTGTGTGTGGTGTGTGTGTGTGTGGTGTGTGTGTGTGTGTGTTGCTGGACTGGCACCCTGTCCTGGGTGGATTTGTGTGTGGTGTGTGTGTGTGTGTGTGTGTGTGTGTGTGTGTGTGTGTTGCTGGACTGGCACCCTGTCCTGGGTGGATTTGTGTGTGTGTGTGTGTGTGTGGGTGTGTGTGTGTGTGTGGTGCTGGACTGGCACCATGTCCTGGTGGATTTGTGTGTGGTGTGTGTGTGTGTGTGTGGTGTGTGTGTGTGTGGGGTGCTGGACTGGAACCCTGTCCTGGGTGGATTTGTGTGTGTGTGTGTGTGTGTGTGTGTGTGTGTGTGTGTGTGTGTAGTTCTGGGTGTCCCTGTCCTGGGTGGATGTGTGTGTGTGTGTGTGTGTGTGTAGTTCTGGGCTAGCACCCTGTCCTGGGTGGATGTGTGTGTGTCTGTGTGTGAGTGTTGAATATTAAGTGTGTGTGTGTGTGTGTGTGTGTGTGAGTGTTGAATATTAAGTGTGTGTGTAGTTCTGGGCTAGCACCCTGTCCTGGGTGGATATGTGTGTGTGTGTGTGTGTGTGTCTGTGTGTGAGTGTTGAATATTAAGTGTGTATGTGTGTGTGTGTGTGTGTGTGTGTGTGTGTGTGTGTGTGTGTGTGTGTGTGTGTGTGTGTGTGTGTGTGATGGTCACCTCTTCGTCTGCGATGTGTGGCGAGGCTCTGCGTTTCTTGCCGGCGTAGCGGAGCAGAGAGGTGAGGGCACGGAGGCCGAAGTCGTAGTGATCCTGTTTGGAGAGCTGCTGCACCGCCAGGCTGTAGAGTGTGTAGACCTTCTTAGCCATCACCTGAAAACCAGAGCCAGAACGTCAGAAAGAGACCAAACGTCACAGCAACAACCTGCCGTCTGTCAAGAAATAACAAAGAAAGATATTAAAATATAAAAACAGCATTTTAATCACTGTTCCTGTAAACCATCACCTAACACAACTCCAGCATGAGCTCATTACCCCAGGTCACCCATAGGGATGGACCCCCCCAAGTCACCCATCAGGATGACCTGTGCCAGTTGTGAGGGAGTTCATGTTGGACTTTAGGATCGTCTACAGCGGCTCCGAGACCACGTTCTGTTGTTAGAACTTTAAATAAATAACTAAACGCCACATTGAGTCTGATTTTAGTCTGAAGTCGCTGCGCTGTGCTGTACGCTGTGCTGTACGCTGCGCTGTGCTGTACGCTGCGCTGTGCTGTACGCTGTACGCTGTGCTGTACGCTGCGCTGTGCTGTACGCTGCGCTGTGCTGTGTGCTGTGCGCTGTGCTCTACAATGAAACCTTTTCAGAAAACACATTTAATTTAGACTGAAAATGTGAGAGAGCTGCTTCAAAAACCAGAGAAAGAACTTTCTCTATTTTTGAAAAAGATATTCATCACTTATTATTAACACAAACTGGAAATCAATACCAGAGCGAGCGAGAGAGAGAGAGAGAATGAGAGCGAGAGAGAGAGAGAGAGAGAGAGAGAGAGAGAGAGAGAGAGAGTGAGAATAAGAGAATGAGAGCAAGAGAGAGAGAGAGAGAGAGAGAGAGAGAGAGAGAGAGAGAGAAAGAGAAAGAGAGAGAGAGAGGGAGAGAGAGTGACAGAGAAGAATGTCAATGACAAGTAGGTACATTATACCACCAGAAAGCTGATAAATGATATGAAGCCGTGTGTGTGTGTGTGTGTGTGTGTGTGTGTGTGTGTGTACAGGCATATATAACACAGTGGGAACCAAAACCTGTTCACACACTCACTTGTGAGGACCTCGTGGTATTGTATAATGATTTTAGTTTATTTAAAAGTCTGTAATGAGTGTTTATGGTATTTTAAAACCTAAAACCTGCAGAGAGCGAGAGAGAGCTTATAAAGGCTTCGTTAGCAGTTATGTACTCTGATGAAGTCATTTACTTTACACCGCAAATAAAAGTTCAGAATTATTTTAAACCATAAGGAAAGTTATAATCTCACTAATAAATGAGTGAATAATTACAGTATGCATTAATGAAGCCATAAGAGACTCGAGGTTGTGTATTGTTATGAATAAATCATGAGAATGAGGCGTTAATAAACCCGACACGTAACGGAGTACAGTTACACCTCTTTTCTGTGATGTATTTATTTAAATATAGTTTAAATATATATAGTTTATTAAAAAACCTTAATAATCTGGTTTTGCGCGCCGTAATCTAGTCCGGCTAATTAATGTTAGTCCTCGTTATGAATGCAATGAAACTGAGAAGGTGTTTATTCTGAAGATTAAAATGATTTAAAGTGAATGATAAAGATGATTATTAAGATCGGGACCTTTGAGGATCCAGGTTCTCTGGTTGTTCTGTTCTCCCCACGAAACCTTGAGGTTTTTGTTTTTTTTGTGGATCTCCTGCCAGATGTTTTGGTTCCAGACAGTTACACTCTCACATCGTTTAGTCGGCACCTTTATTCAGCGCGACGTGCTTGCAATCTATTTCACAATCCAAGCAAACGGAGTATTTAGCGCCGGGTTTGGAGGCTCTGCAGAGAGCGACCTGATTCACCTTTAAATCCACGAGATCCTGAGGTTCTGAGGCGTCACGGCTTATTCATCTACATTTCGATCATTACATGCAACAAAAGCACATCTACAGTTTACGACAGGCCCGTGGTGTGTTCTGCTGTATGTCTGACTGCTGTGAGTTAAAGGTGTGTGTGTGTGTGTGTGTGTGTGTGTGTGTGTGTGTGTGTGTGCTTGGTTATCATAATGAGCTCATTTTCCTCAACAGTCACCAATGGGAGGCATAATCACTCACTAAGTCATACACACACACACACACACACACACACATATATATACACACACACACACACACACACACACACACACACACAGTGCACAGTGGTAGTGAAGACTCATGACTCTCAGGAGACAGATACCAGACTATCTGTTACGGCTCATAACTCCAGACTTCCACAGTTCACTGCAGCAGGCCAGGAACCAGGTTCCTCTCTCTCTCTCTCTCTCTCTCTCTCTCTCTCTCTCTCTCTCTCTCTCTCGCTCTCTCTCTTTTCAATTTCCCTCCGAGTTTCTCTCCTCCATCCGTTCCTGTCATCCTCTGCATCTCAATAACTCTCAATCTGACTCTCTGTCTCCTGGGTGCTTTACTCCATCTAACTCCCACTCCATCTGACATGACAAAACATTGCCATGTCCATTTCCTCCCATTTGCAGAGGTAATAGTCCTCTCAATAGCACATAATGACACGGGGACTATTGATTGTGTGAGGAGACGGGGCGAGGCAGGCCATACAGAGGAAGCACGATGAAGAGGACGGCGTTCGGGGCCAGTGCATTCTCTCAGTGACTTTCGGGGATCTGGCAGAGCCGTGGTGCCGGACCTCCTCCTGACGCTCCGCGGCGCAGGTATATTTACGCCGTTCAGATTCAGGACTCCAGAGACGCCCTCCCGGTGGGTGCCAGTTAACCGGGCTCGCGTGCGGCACAAGCAAACGCGGCGCCTCCATGAGGCCGGTGTCTGCCGGAGCAGGTGGGGGCTCTGAGTGGATTTTCGGGACGGGATTTAGTGCCTAGCAGGACAGCAGTGTGTGTTTTGTGAGCTGGCGGCACATGCTCAGCGTTGCTTTGTCGGTCAGGTGTTTCACACATAAACCCACTCCCACAAACACACACACTGTGTGCCAGCCGCGAACCAACAGCTCATCTCATGTGTGTGTGTGTGTGTGTGTGTGTGTGTGTGTGTGTGTGTGTGTGTGTGTGTGTGTGTCTGGACTCATCTGTGTTTGCCTATCTGATTCAATCCCCTCCAGCTTTAAAGCTGGGTTTAATACCAAACACTAACCTTCTGTCCGCCGCTCTCTCTGATAATCATCTCACTCTATTTGGGATCTTTGAGTCTCTTATAATAGATAACGGCACACTCCTCCTATAGATGGCGTAGTCAGTGAATAACCCCGAAAATCATAGAGTCAGCTCTTTATATAGTCAGCTGCTATATTTATTTTTTAATGATTCATTCATTCATTCATTATCTTCCGCTTTATCCTCTATTAGGGTCGCGGTGGGGTTCCCCATGCCCATCCAGGGGAGAACGTTTCGGGCGCTGGGCATATACACCCAGGACAGGGCGCCAATCCATCTTTGGGCACACACTCACTCACACAGACACACTCTATAGGGGGCAATTTGGAGAATTCAATTGACTTGATCCATGTTTTTTGGACTGTAAGAGGAAACCGGAGAACCCGGAGGAAACCCACGCGGACACGGGGAGAACATGGGAACTCCAGGAAACTCCAGGAACCAGGAATCCCTAGTGCTGAGAGGCGAACGTCTTAAACCACTAAGCCACCGTGCTGCTAATGATTTTTATTTTTATTTTTCGAACGTAA
>JAFMOC010001880.1:0-11147 GCA_019802505.1 Corydoras sp. C115
ATCGAAAAGTGAAATTAAAGGAAGCAGAAAGTCCGCAGTAGTCGTGGCCGAGTGGTTAAGGCGATGGACTTGAAATCCATTGGGGTTTCCCCGCGCAGGTTCAAATCCTGCCGACTACGATTTCACAGGCTTTTTGATTTTAAAGTCAGTGTTCTCTTTGAAAAGTAATGGAAGTGTTGTTGTACCTATGCAATAAGATTCACTGACAGAGTGAAGATCAGCAAGTGAAAATAAGGGAAGTAAAACGTCAGAAATTGTTATGGCTTCATGGTTGAGGAGATGGACTAGCAATCCAGTGGGGTCTCCCCATGCAGGTTCAATTCCTGCTGACTACGAGCTCACACCATTTTAAAGTTAGTGGTCTTTTTGAAGGGTTAGGGAAGTGGGGTTCTTCCTCTACTACATGAACCACTGATACAACGAAGATCGAAAAGTGAAAATAAGGGAAACATAAACTCAGCAGTGGGCATGGCAGAGTGGTTAAGGTGATCGACTTGAAATCCTGTTAGATACCCGGTGCAGGGTCAATTTTTTAAAATTAGTGGCCTCTTTGAAAAATTATGGAAGAGTTGTCTTAACTATACTATAAGAGTCACTGACACAGTGAAGATCGCTAAGTGAAAATAAAGGAAGCGAAAATTCAGTGGTAGTCGTGGCCGAGTGGTTAAGGTGATGGACCTCTCTGGAGAGTTCGGTTACCCTGAGTGTCAGCGATCAGCTTCATCGTGGCGTTACTCCATCAGTATGTTTACTGGGGTTTGAGCACTGTTTTCAATAAACCAGCGCTTGTGTAGTATGTTGTGCTGCAACATGGGCACTATGTTTAAGGTATGCGTTGCGGCAGGACGAATAAAGGTGTGACACACGAGAGATGTACGATACCTGTGGAAGAGTAAAGCGATTCGGAGTTCCTATTACTAAACGAGTCTGTGTCTTTCATTAGCACCAGCGACACATCTACACCAGCGACTGGTATACTGTTCATCGTTTCTGAGTACAACCCGTTACACATGGAGACGTTGTTAGGAAATCTGAAATTTCCCCGATGAACCAATTTTGAAGGCGTCAAAAAGCACAGTACAGATGATTTCAGAGTTATTCGAATCAAGCGGTTTATTTATAACTAACCGAGTCAAAGCAGTGTTCGTCCAAGGCAAGCCCAAGATCACGATCCGACTCTGATCTCAGCACCACACCGGTTCCACCAAGACAGAGCCCCGAAGTCCAGTTTCTGACCATATTTTTTGAAACACCCATCCCTCGCTCTGCTTATTCTGAAACAACTTGTTGAAGGAGTTCTATGGGGGGGGGGGTGAACACGCCGTTCCATCCCTTATCTGGGGGAGCTCGATACAGCTCGGCTGCCCTTGAGCTTTATCCACCAGCTACCAGATGCCAGGTGCATCTAGTTTTCATGAAATATAGGCCTGGGGCAATTGTCGGCCAGATTGCCCCATAGTTATTGAATGCGCTAATTCCCTTGAACACAAAGTACTTACAAATCACAAATTTTTATCCCTTCAACGTGCAGTTTACGAGTGGGTGGGGCTTACGCAGCGGGCGCAAATCACCAGGCAAAGCAGCAAAAAAATAAAGACAACACACAAACACCACATTACAAATTAAGATAAAATATAAAGATTAACATAATAATGTATAAATAATTAAACCAAATTGTGGGCCAGATTATAATTCTTTTTTTTTTTTTTAATGCTTATTTTGTTAACCCTCAAGGGGCCAAAAAAGACTGCTTCGCGGGCCGGATGTGGCCTGCGGGCCGGCACTTTGAGACCCCTGTTGTACTGTGTATCGTCCTGTATTTATTGTGATCCTTGTGTTTGCACACGTGCACTTTATGTTGGTTGTGTAGTAGCTGTTATTTGTAGCACCTTGTTCCTGGGGAACGCTGTCTCATTGCACATATACTGTAGTGTACTTTATATTGTGGAATGACAAATAAAATGAGCTCACATCATTTTCATTTTGAAAATTAGTGGCCTCTTTGAAAGGTCATGGAAGTGTTGTTGTACGTACAGTATGTATTTCACTGACACACAGTATGTAATTCACTGAATATACAGTATGTAATTCACTGAAGATCGCCAAGTGAAAATAAGGGAAGCAAGCTTTCAGCAGTAGTCATGTTTGAGTGGTTAAGGCCATGATCTAGAAATTTTTCTGGATCCCCCTGGGCAAGTTCAAATCCTGTGAAATATGAGCTCACAGTCTTTTGGATTTTAAAGTTAGTGGCCTCTTTGAAAATTTATGGAAGTGTTGTTGTAACTATACGATAAGAGTCACTGACACAGTGAAGATCGCCAAGTGAAAATGAGGGAAGCAAGAAGTCAGCAGTGATCGTTGCTGAGTGGTTATGTTGATGTCCTTTGGGAACCCCCTGCGCATGTTCAAATCCTGTCGACTATGAACTCACAACCTTTTCAATTCTAAAGTTAGTGGTCTTTTTGAAGGATTATGGAAGCGTTGTTGAACCTATACAATGTGAATCACTGATACAGTGAAAATCGAAAAGTGAAAATAAGGGAAGTATGAAGACAGCGGTAGTCGTGGCCGAGTGGTTAAGGCGATGGACTAGAAATCCATTGGGGTCTCCCTGCGCAGGTTCAGATCCTGCTGACTACGTACTCACACCCTGTCATGGATCTTCAGTGTGTCAGTGAATTATATGCTGTAAGTACAACAACACTTCAATGACTTTTCAATTCTAAAGTTAGTGGTCTTTTTGAAGGATTATGGAAGCGTTGTTGTACCTGTACCATGTGAATCACTGATACAGTGAAGATCGAAAAGTGAAAATAAGGGAAGCATGAAGTTAGAAGTAGTCATGGCCGAGTGGTTAAGGCGATAGACTTGAAATCCTTTGGGGTTTCCCCGCGCAGGTTCAAATCCTGCTGACTACGAGCTCACTTTGATTTTAGAGTTAGTATCCTCTTTGAAAAGTAATGGGAGTATTGTTGTACCTATACGATAAGAGTCACTGGCAGAATGAAGATCACCAAGTGAAAATAAGGGAAGAACGACCTCATCTGTAGTCGTGGCCGAGTGGTTAAGGCAGATGGACTTGAAATACATTGGGATCTCCAGGTTCAAATATTGCTGACTAAGTACTCACAGTGTTTTTGATTTTAAAGTTAGTATCCTCTTTGAAAAGTTATGGACACGCTACGCAGCCTCAGTCTGCTATAGAAACCAGGCCCCCGACCACGACCTCGTCTGAAGCCGAGGCAAGCGGCAAGCAGGCTGAAGTTCGTGCTAGGCTAACATCTAAGCCAACCTCGACCAGCTCTCCCGTCCATTCTGCTCTCAAACTTCTGCTCCCTGGAAAATAAACTGGACTGCATCCGACTTCAGAGAACTACACGACAAGAATCCAGAGACTGCTGCGTCTGTGTTTTCACCGAGACGTAGCTTAGCGCTGCCATTCATTTAGACAGACTAACAGCGTTTCGAGCCGACAGAAACTCAACCCTGTGCGGTAAGACTCGTGGCGGTGGACTGTGTGTTTACATCAACACAGAATGGTGCAAGAACTCTGTACTAATCTCCAGCCACTGCTCACCGTTAGTGGAGTTCATGATCGTCCGATGCAGACTTTTTTATTTACCGTGAGAATTCACTACAGTACTGATCATCAGTGTTTATATCCCACCCGCCGCTAACGCTAAAGACGTGCTCTGTGAACTGTACAGCGCTATCAGCGGACTTCAAAATACACACCCCGATGGACTGTTTATTGTCGCTGAAGATTTCAACCATGTGAATCTCAAGACAGTTCCCCGAACGCGCTGGATCTTGTTTGCTGGTTTGATTCTGGGTTACAACTGAACTTGACAACGTGGTATGCATTGTCAAAATCTAATGAACAAGTGGATACAGCAAATAATAGCTTACTTTTCCTTAACAGCTTTAAAATTAAATTTTATGATAAGGATTGTAAACAGAACTGACATTGGTTACCTGTGGTTCTTTCTTGATGGTGTAATGGTTAGCACTCTGGACTTTGAAGCCATTCTGTTCTATCTGATTCTATTTTAAATTTTGGTGGAACCAGTGTTGGCCTGTAAAGGTGTTTTCTAAAATGTCTTATAATAAAAATAAAAGGCATTAACCTTTTTAACTTACTCTAATCTTCTTCCACTAAACTGTATTTTTACATCAATCGTTATTTAGAGCAGTATCTTGCTAATTAATTTAACAGTTTTGTGCCAAAATAGCTCAGTTGGGAGAGCGTTAGACTAAAGATCTAGAGCTGCAGGAAAACATTTTCATTTAACAACTTTCATCTGAATAAAATCCTAAAGTCTCTGTGCACTAAAGTATAATAACACACAACCTGCTAAACATTAGATTTCTCAATATGCTGCAGAAGTTTCTTTCAGCTGATTCAATGTGGTGAACTGTTACACTCCATGTTTCCCATCAGCACAAACATAACACTTCTCATCAGGATTCTCATTATTAAGTATCTCACAGCGAGGGCATGGTGGCCAAGTGGTAAGGCGTTGGTCTTGTAAACCAAAGATCATAGGTTCAATCCCCATTCATGCCTTTAGTCACTTTATCAATATTTTAAAAACACTTTTAAATATCTCATATTATTCTAAGAGATCATATTTAGTTAAGTTAATAGGAAGTAAAACAATCTTTTAATGACATTCATTCATTCATTCATTCATTATCTTCCGCTTTATCCTATATTAAGGTCGCGGGAGTGGGGGGGGGTTCCCCATGCCCATCCAGGGGAGAACATTTCGGGCGCTGGGCAGATGCACCCAGGACAGGGCACCAATCCATCGCTGGGCACACACTCAGACACACTCTATATAGGGAAATTTGGAGAACTCAATTGACTTGATCCATGTCTTTGGACTGTGGGAGGAAACCGGAGAACCCGGAGGAAACCCACGCGGACACGGGGAGAACATTGAAACTCCACCCAGATTGGGTGGCTTCTATGTTTAGGTTACCCGACCCGGACCTAGATAAGCATCAGATAAGGGATGGATGGATGGTCTTTATTTTTTATAAACTTTAAAAGTTGTGTAACAAGAAAACTTAAAGCTACTTTAGGTCTCTCACAGCCACAGTGAGAATTTTGATCCTGTTTCTGTTTAAGAATTAAATCATGTTCCTCTCTGTTTTTGATCAACTCTTTAGAAACCTCTGCTCTGTTATTAGTGAAGAATGATTTTATAAAAGCCTCATGTCCCTGCACTTGTGTTTACTGCAGTCATTCATTCAGGAGAACATGCCAAAGAGTTTTAGTTCAGGTTTCTTCACAGAGCAATTTTATAATGGTGCATTGTCTGAAAGCAGCTTTACAATGTTCTAATCATGATCCACAAAAAGAGCTCATGATGTGAACATGGATCTAAACTTATGGCAGTAGAGAGCAGATTAAAAGAACTGTGTAGAACAAACTGTAAAACCTTCTAGATCTTATGACTCACTGAGTCGATTCACACAAAAGAGTCAGTGATTCAGCTTACAGCCTTCAACCTTTTTTTTTTTTTATCATAAATCACTTCTTTAACTTTTTTTTATTAAACTCAATATTATGTTAATAGTTGTCACTTGTGTTTTATTTTCTAATAGGAATTCCTTTTAAACTCGTTTATTCTGTTCTAGCGTTTTCTTTATGGAAGCATCTTTGTGTGTTAAATAGATCTACAGTTCTTATATTAGTTCACTATCTAGGGTGTAAAACACAGAAAGTTAAGCTGCATTTAGTGCACTTCATTATTAAATATACATTTGTTTATCCAGTTCAAACATTCACTTCTTTGTATAACCATGTGCTGTACATGTACATCTGTACTACTGCCATCTTGTGGTGAAAACTGCCAACGTCCCATTTTTACATTTTTACCAACAAATTGACATAAACGCTTAAAAGTCAAAATATATATTAAAAGTTAATTAATCTAAATGTAATAAAATGTGCACAGTGTAACTTGAGGGACAGTTGATATAAAATTATGAAACACAAAAATCCATTTAATCTCACAACGAGCAGGACTTTAAGAAGAAGAATTTTACTGACTGCTGCCACCTTGTGGAATAAAACTGTAATAAACTAAACACTATTATAATAACGCAATTATTATTTTCTTTATTTATTTGATCACTTTAGTGTTTTATTATTATAATGTTTTTACTATTACAGCAGTTTACATTGTATTTTTAGCTGTTTAGATTTTTCTTTATTTTAAATATTTTTGTTGGTGTATTTTTTTAATTTAAGTGAATGTTTTTAATTATATTTTCACTTATTTTGTTTTTAGATGCACAAATCAATTTTATACTTTTGAAATAATAAATTCTTCAAACTTTTTATAATTTGAAATGTAAATAACAGCATTACAAAGTTTATTTATAAAGTCTTCCCTGATTGGTTTAAACTATTGAACATAACTATTCCCGTAATGTCTGAGAAATATATTATTTTTATTATTTGTATTTTTTAAAAATAAACTTTAAATCCAGTCTACAAAAGCAGACTTTAAACCTTTTATATCTTCGTGTAATCCAGGACAGAGTGATGATTTTGAAATGATATAGTTTAAAAGTGTTTCACAATAAACTCATATAGTTTATGTATGAAATTATATTGACTTTTAAATGAATCCTACATTTTGAAAAACATCAAATTAGTCACTATTGAAACACAGATTAGAAGAGGTTGTCACATGTGAAATGTGTTATTGGATTTCCATCCATCCGTTATCTTGCGCTTTATCCTGTATTAGGGTCGCAGGGGGGTTCCCCATGCCCATCCAGGGGAGAACGTTTCGGGCGCTGGGCAGATACACCCAGGACAGGGTGCCAATCTATTACTGGGCACACTCACATGGGGCAACGTGGAGAATTCATTTGACCTTGATCCTTGTTTTTGGACTGTGGGAGGAAACCCACGTGGACTCAGGGAGAACATGGAAACTTCACCCAGATTGCGAATCCCTAGCGCTGAGAGGCGAATGTGCTAACCACTTAGCCAACGTGCCACCCTCATTTGAATTTAATTTAGAGGTGAAACGAGTTTATTTTTAAAACATATGTTTATAATATTAATAAGTTGCTGTTTATGTTGTTACACAGTGCATATTATTTATGTACGTTTTAATTAATGTCATATATTTAACTTTTAACACATTCATAATTAGATGGTGAAATGTAAATGTAATTTCCCACCACAAGAGGGCAGCAGTCATATATCTTTGTTTCACACTCTAGATAGTGCACTAATACAAGACTGTAGATAGGTTTGAGAAAAAAGAATCTCCTAAACAAAGTGTTAGTACAGAATAAGATTAGAATAAATTGGTTTAAGGGGAATTATTTATACACTACAATATAAACATATTAATTATTTTATGATAAACAAGATACAAAGTCCATTAATTTAGCAAAAATAAAGATTAAAATAAAAAGTTAAAGCTGTAATTAAAGAAAATAGTAGGTTACTATTAGTTGAACTCAGTGTTCATGTGAATCGACTCTCAGTGAATCAGTAAATGATTAAATGAAGATGAAGATAAAGAGGAACAGAATAACTAACAGATCCCCCCAAAAGAATCTAAATTATCTTTAAATCTATTCTAAAATGCAAGTAATTTTTTTTGTTTGACTCTTAAAGTAATTCTAGTGCTCAGGTAATCTCTAAATGTTGCTGTTACTTCTAGGCACTTATAGTTAAATATAATCATTGTTGTCTGCAATTGATGCAAGGTTCAGAGATGCTTTAGAGAACAAAAGAAACTAATTGTATTCAAAGTCGCAGCTGATACTGCCCCAAAGAAAAGCACTTACATGCAATGTATCAATCAGTGCTCCTATTTGAAGTGTTCAGGGTTTTTTTTTTTTTTTTATTAAAATCAATTTTCAGATCGTCTGGAGCTCAAGTCACTTTAAACTACCCCCCAAAAAATAGCACTTATCACAGCAAGAAAAACAGAATAGAGCTATTTTAGAGTTTTAAACTATAGTAGAACTCTCTCTTGAAACAACATGACAGGTTTGATTTCAGGTGGGGTTCTCTCTGTGTCTGTGAGCTTTTTTCTTTGGGTCTCTGGTTTCCTCCCACATCTAACGACATTCTGACATTCTTCACAAAAGCTTCACTCTTCCCTGACCGGGAATCGAACCCGGGGCGTGGCGGTGAGAGCGCCAAATCCTAACCACTAGACCACCAGGGAGTTATGTATATGTGGATGTGTTATTGTTTCACATTCATGTACATACTAAGTATTAGTTATATACTAAGTACATACTAAGAACTTGAACAAAGACATAGATGGCTGATTAGTTAAAACATGGATGTAGCGGAAACATTTATTAAATATTAAAAATACTGTACTACATCATTGATACAAACAAAGTAAAGAGGAGAAAGAACTGGCTTGAACACAAGACTCTGAGACAAAGAGGATCAGGCACTACAGACTGAGCTAGCCAAGTTTCACAGAGAGTGCACCACTGACCTCATGTGTTAGTCAATGGTGCAGCAGCGTGTGAGATTTCAGTCACGAACTGTAAAAGCTAAATCCCACCCCCGTCGGGGACTCGAACCCTGGTCGTCCGCATGACAGGGAGAAATACTGTCCATTATACTAACGAGGAGTGAAATAGTTATTGTTCAGACTTTAAGTTCAGTAGATTTGCATGTGATCCGCATGACGAAGGACAGGCAGAAATACTGTCCATTATACTTATGAAATGTGTCAGACTTTAAGTTTAGATTTGCATGTATTATTGTGTGTTTAATATTATGTGTATAAGGAGAGTTTACTACGGGCGGCACGGTGCTGTTGGTGACAAGCGGATACACTGACCACTATACTGATGAGGAAGGTTGCTAAAATGCGCCCTCTGTTGGTGGTTAGGATTCCTGGGTTTCGCCCGGGTTCAACTCCTGGTATGAGAATTTTTGAGGTTTACCTTGCTGGTTGTAAAGGTTGAATTTTTTAGGCCCCATGATTCATTCATTCATTGATTCATTCATAATCTTCCACTTAATCCTTATTAAGCCTCATTTATACTTCCTCTGCGTACGGAAATGTGTGCGTGCGCTTCATGCGATATAACAGTTACTGCCCACATACTTCCTTGCGTCAGCTCCGTTGATATGGTTGTTGAACACTACATCCATTAGAGGGCAGTTTAGAGTAAAAATCAAACATGGCGACGGCGGAGGAACTTCTGATTTTGTACATACTGCAAAAACAAAAAAAGGCAGCATTCTAGACGGCGGTGGTCTGTGAGGCCACTGAATAGGTCGCGACATTTGGATGGAGAATTTTATTCACTTGTCCGCCCAATGAGGGAAATTGATAACGAACGTCATTTCCAATACTTTCGGATGTCTGCCAGGGCATTCGATAACTGTTTGTTCCTGTGCCCCGGCGAAGTAACATCATATAAATTATTAAAATTGCGCACCAACTCGCACAACCGGTCTTCAAAAAGTTCCGCCATGTTTTTCTTCTTCTTCGTGTACATATGGAAGTGGTCGCATCATGCACTGCCCCCATGGTTTCCAGTGGTATTGCTCCGTCCTGTCCGCATCCGCAAGCTTTCAGAAAACGTGCAAATTACGTACAAAATGAACGCAGAGTACGGACAAAAGGCCCCGTCCGTATCCGTCTCCGTATTTAACGTTGAGCATAAATGAGCCTTAACAAAGTAAACCAGATTTTATTTTACAGATTCATTTGAGTATAATTTTAAGTGTGAAACAGTAAACTATTAAACTATTCCTATATTTTTAAACAGTAAATTTAAAGGAGTTAGTTACTGGTTACCTCGGTTTGGTAGTTTTTAGCGGTTTAAATCTGCAGGTGTAGATGAAACTAATCCAAAATTCATCCTTATAATCCATTAAGTTTGACAAACGTCCGTTTGAAACAGAACATCCAGTTTATCTGTCAAAATAGAGAAGTTTTCGTCTCAGTTTTCCCTCGTTTTTAACACTTTAGGTGTATTTTTTATCGCCGCCAGAGGGTGCTGTCTGCTTATTGAGACTCATTGTTCATTTTAAAAAAATCTTGTTTTTTTATTTAATGTCATTTTAATATTTTTTTAATCTCTGACACATGTGAGTTTTACTAGTGACTAATAAAGATATTTGTAGTAATACAGTTGGTTTTTATCAGATCCTCTTTTGGGTTTGTATAAATGCTAAATTCTGATGTGGGTGCACAGAGAGAGGTCACATTGATGTGTTTCAAAATGTAGGATCCATTTATAATTTAATATAATTTATACGTAAAGAAAACATATCAGTTTGTTATAAAAAACTTTTTGATTGTGTCATTTCAGTATCATCGGCTTTGTCCTGATTGCATTAAAATATAAAAGGCTAAAGGTCTGCTCTTTAGACTGGATTTAAAGACAACTGCTGAAATTCTAAAACCACTAATAATATTAAAACACTTCATTTGTACACAAACACTTGACTTAAACACACAAAAATGACTGATTTATTGTGTTGTGCTAACCATTACACCATGGAACCACCAATCAAAAAAATACTTGGTCAAGGATGTCAGTTCTGTTTACAATCCTCATTATACAGCTTTTAAAAAGGTTCAATAAAGTTCTAGCATTTTTTGCTGGATACAATCTTTTCTTTTGATTTTTTTGTCTCGTATAGGTGTAAACGGTAATTCAATTTTGAACTGGACAGACAAAAAACTACATCCTGTAAGTTCTGCCGAAACCCGGGATCGAACCAGGGACCTTTAGTTCTTCAGTCTAACGCTCTCCCAACTGAGCTATTTCGGCACAAAAATATGTAAAATTAATTAGCAAGATACTGTTCCTAATTATTATTGATGTAAAGAATACTTTTGGCTTTAACATACATTTTAATGGAAGAAGATTATAGTAAATTAAAAAAGTTAATGCCATTCATATTTATTAAAAGTAATTTCAGAAAACACTGGCTTAGTGGTTAGCACGTTTGCCTCTCAGCACTAGGGATTCCCAGTGGAGTTTCCATGTTGTCCGCGTGGGTTTCCTCCGGGTTCTCCGGTTTCCTCCCACAGTCCAAAAACATGGATCAAGTCAATTGAGTTAATTTGAGTTAAGACCCACTTTAATATGGGTCTTTAGCCTGACTAGCTCAGTCG
>JAFMOC010001882.1:0-25685 GCA_019802505.1 Corydoras sp. C115
GAAATTTTTGAGAAATTGATATTCAATCAGTGTATTCCATATATGTATAATTCGCCTAAAGACAGTGTAACTGCAACATGACTTTATTTAAAATTGGTGCAGGTAAATCCTCTGAAACTGACAGTTTTGATGGAGAAGACCCCAACCTATTATGTGGAAGTGAAATGGTTTAGGCATTATGGGAAATTTTTGAGAAATTGATATTCAATCAGTGTATTCCATATATGTATAATTCGCCTAAAGACAGTGTAACTGCAACATGACTTTATTTAAAATTGGTGCAGGTAAATCCTCTGAAACTGACAGTTTTGATGGAGAAGACCCCAACCTATTATGTGGAAGTGAAATGGTTTAGGCATTATGGGAAATTTTTGAGAAATTGATATTCAATCAGTGTATTCCATATATGTATAATTCGCCTAAAGACAGTGTAACTGCAACATGACTTTATTTAAAATTGGTGCAGGTAAATCCTCTCTGAAACTGACAGTTTTGATGGAGAAGACCCCAACCTATTATGTGGAAGTGAAATGGTTTAGGCATTATGGGAAATTTTTGAGAAATTGATATTCAATCAGTGTATTCCATATATGTATAATTCGCCCTAAAGACAGTGTAACTGCAACATGACTTTATTTAAAATTGGTGCAGGTAAATCCTCTGAAACTGACAGTTTTGATGGAGAAGACCCCAACCTATTATGTGGAAGTGAAATGGTTTAGGCATTATGGGAAATTTTTGAGAAATTGATATTCAATCAGTGTATTCCATATATGTATAATTCGCCTAAAGACAGTGTAACTGCAACATGACTTTATTTAAAATTGGTGCAGGTAAATCCTCTGAAACTGACAGTTTTGATGGAGAAGACCCCAACCTATTATGTGGAAGTGAAATGGTTTAGGCATTATGGGAAATTTTTGAGAAATTGATATTCAAAGTGTATTCCATATATGTAAATTGGCCTAAAGAGTGTAACTGCAACATGCAATCAGTGTATTCCATATATGTAAATTCGGTGCAGGTAAATCCTCTGAAACTGACCTGGAGAAGAAAGACAGTGAAATGGTTTAGGCATTATGGGAAATTTTTGAGAAATTGCAACAGTGACCCTTTATGTAAAATTGGTGCAGGTGCAAAATCCTCTGAAACTGGTGCAGTTAAATCCTCTGAAACTGACAGTTTTGAGAGAAGACCCCAACCTATTGTGGAAGTGAAATGGTTTAGGCATTATGGGAAATTTTTGAGAAATTGATATTCAATCAGTGTATTCCATATATGTATAATTCGCCTAAAGACAGTGTAACTGCAACATGACTTTATTTAAAATTGGTGCAGGTAAATCCTCTGAAACTGACAGTTTTGATGGAGAAGACCCCAACCTATTATGTGGAAGTGAAATGGTTTAGGCATTATGGGAAATTTTTGAGAAATTGATATTCAATCAGTGTATTCCATATATGTATAATTCGCCTAAAGACAGTGTAACTGCAACATGACTTTATTTAAAATTGGTGCAGGTAAATCCTCTGAAACTGACAGTTTTGATGGAGAAGACCCCAACCTATTATGTGGAAGTGAAATGGTTTAGGCATTATGGGAAATTTTTGAGAAATTGATATTCAATCAGTGTATTCCAATCATATGTATCAATTCGCCAGTCGAATATGTATAAGGCCTAAAGACAGTGTAACTGCAACATGACTTTATTTAAAATTGGTGCAGGTAAATCCTCTGAAACTGACAGTTTTGATGGAGAAGACCCCAACCTATTATGTGGAAGTGAAATGGTTTAGGCATTATGGGAAATTTTTGAGAAATTGATATTCAATCAGTGTATTCCATATATGTATAATTCGCCTAAAGACAGTGTAACTGCAACATGACTTTATTTAAAATTGGTGCAGGTAAATCCTCTGAAACTGACAGTTTTGATGGGAGAAGACCCCAACCTATTATGTGGAAGTGAAATGGTTTAGGCATTATGGGAAATTTTTGAGAAATTGATATTCAATCAGTGTATTCCATATATGTATAATTCGCCTAAAGACAGTGTAACTGCAACATGACTTTATTTAAAATTGGTGCAGGTAAATCCTCTGAAACTGACAGTTTTGATGGAGAAGACCCAACCTATTATGTGGAAGTGAAATGGTTTAGGCATTATGGGAATTTTTGAGAAATTGATATTCAATCAGTGTATTCCATATATGTATAATTCGCCTAAAGACAGTGTAACTGCAACATGACTTTATTTAAAAGTGTAAATCCTCTGCATGACAGTTTTGATGGAGAAGACCCCAACCTATTATGTGAAGTGAAATGGTTTAGGCATTATGGGAAATTTTTGAGAAAAGTGACATTATGAACGCGGTCGTGACCCCGACTGGAGTGCCATG
This sequence comes from Corydoras sp. C115, assembly GCA_019802505.1. Classification (NCBI taxonomy): domain Eukaryota; kingdom Metazoa; phylum Chordata; class Actinopteri; order Siluriformes; family Callichthyidae; genus Corydoras; species Corydoras sp. C115. The sequence continues at coordinate 2,400 of JAFMOC010001882.1, forward strand.
GTTTCCAGGTATGGCTTCATGATCAGTGCGACCATATATGTATAATTCGCCTAAAGACAGGGTCCTGCAACATGACTTTATTTAAAATTGGTGCAGGTAAATCCTCCTGACAGTCCTTGGTGGAGAAGACCGGAACCTATTATGTGGAAGTGAAATGGTTTAGGCATTATGGGAAATTTTTGAGAAATTGACTTTCAATCAGTGTATTCCATATATGTATAATTCGCCTAAAGACAGGTAACTGCAACATGACTTTATTTAAAATTGGTGCAGGTAAATCCTCTGAAACTGACAGTTTTGATGGAAAGACCCCACCAGCAAGTGAAATGGTTTAGGCATTATGGGAAATTTTTGAGAAATTGATATTCAATCAGTGTATTCCCATATATGTACTAACGCTCCTAAAGACAGTGTAACTGCAACATGACTTTATTTAAAATTGGTGCAGGTAAATCCTCTGAAACTGACAGTTTTGATGGAGAAGACCCCCCTATTATGTGGAGTGAAATGGTTTAGGCATTATGGGAATTTTTGAGAAATTGATATTCAATCAGTGATTCCATATATGTATAAGGCCTAAAGACAGTGTAACTGCAACATGACTTTATTTAAAATTGGGTAAATGCTTCGGAGAACCCCCTGAGACCCCCCGAAGTGGAAGTGAAATGGTTTAGCATTATGGGAAATTTTTTGAGAAATTGATATTCAATCAGTGTATTCCATATATGTATAATTCGCCTAAAGACAGTGTAACTGCAACATGACTTTATTTAAAATTGGTGGGGTAAATCCTCTGAAACTGACAGTTTTGATGGAGAAGGACCCCACCTAATGTGGAAGTGAAATGGTTTAGGCATTATGGGAAATTTTTGAGAAATTGCATTTCAATCAGTGTATTCCATATATGTATAAGCCGCCTAAAGACAGTGTAACTGCAACATGACTTTATTTAAAATTGGTGCAGGTAAATCCTCTGAAACTGACAGTTTTGATGGGGAGAACCCGAGGAAACCTATTATGTGGAAGTGAAATGGTTTAGGCATTATGGGAAATTTTGAGAAATTGATATTCAATCAGTGTATTGAATATATGTATAATTGAGCCTAGAGACAGTGTAACTGCAACATGACTTTATTTAAAATTGGTGCAGGTAAATCCTCTGACTGACACGCGTTTTGATGGAGAAGACCCCAACCTATCAATGTGGAAGTGAAATGGTTTAGGCATTATGCAGTACAAGGTTTTCGTGAAAAGATATTCAATCAGTGTATTCCAGATATGCGTAAGAGCGCCTAAAGACAGTGTAACTGCAACATGACTTTATTTAAAATTGGAGCAGGTAAATCCTCTGAAACTGACAGTTTTGATGGAAGAACCCCAACCTATTATGTGGAAGTGAAATGGTTTAGGCATTATGGGAATTTTTGAGAAATTGATATTCAATCAGTGTATGCATATATGTATAACCCTAAAGACAGTGTAAGCAGCAACATGACTCCACGCGAAAATTGGTGCAGGTAAATCCTCTGAAACTGACAGCGCGGATGGAGAAGACCCAACCTATTATGTGGAAGTGAAATGGTTTAGGCATTATGGGAAATTTCTGAATTGATATTCAATCAGTGTATTCCATATATGAAACCGCGGGGAATACAGCGAGGAAACCCCAACATGACTTTTGAGGATAAGCCTCATCCAATCCCTGAAACTCGTGGGAACGCACCCCACTATTATGTGGAAGTGCATGGTTTGCGGAGCGGCACGGTATTCCATATATGTATAATTCGCCTAAAGACAGTGGGTTATTTAAAATTGGTGCAGGCGGCTGAGAGGCGGCACCCCCTATTATGTAACTGCAACATGACTTTATTTTAAAATTGGTGCAGGTAAAATCCTCTGAAACTGACAGTTTTGATGGAGAAGACCCCAACCTATTATGTCGAAGTGAAATGGTTTAGGCATTATGGGAAATTTTTGAGAAATTGATATTCAATCAGTGTATTCCATATATGTATAATTCGCCTAAAGACAGTGTAACTGCAACATGACTTTATTTAAAATTGGTGCAGGTAAATCCTCTGAAACTGACAGTTTTGATGGAGAAGACCCCAACCTATTATGTGGAGTGAAATGGTTTAGGCATTATGGGAAATTTTTGAGAAATTGATATTCAATCAGTGTATTCCATATATGTATAATTCGCCTAAAGACAGTGTAACTGCAACATGACTTTATTTAAAATTGGGGCAGGAATCTCTGAAACGACAGTTTTGATGGAGAAGACCCCAACTATATGTGGAAGTGGGTTTAGGCCTCCATGGGAAATTTTTGAGAAATTGATATTCCAGCGGATTCCATATATGTATAATTCGCCTAAAGACAGTGTAACTGCAACATGACGATTGGTGCAGGTAAACCTCCGACCGGGTCCTCCGTGGAGTCAGGAGACTCACACGGAGTGAAATGGGTTAGGCATTATGGGAAATTTTTGAGAAATTGATATTCAATCAGTGAGGGCTCGCATATATGAATGCGCCTAAAGACAGTGGACTGCAAATGACTCGCACGGAGGAGCATGCAGCGGGACCCGAGCGCGCCGCAAGGCGCGAGGTGCAGCGCGAGACGACGCAGCGCGGGGCAAAACCCGGCAGCGAGGGGGAACTCGCTGAGCTGCAACATGACTTTATTTAAACTGGGGGAGTAAATCCTCTGAAATGAGAAGACCGCACCTATTATGTGGAAGTGAAATGGTTTAGGATTATGAGAAATTTTTGAGAGAATTGATATTCAATCAGTGTATTCCATATATGTGGAGTCCTAAAGACAGTGTAACTGCAACATGACTTTATTTAAAATTGGTGCAGGAAAAATCCTCTGAAACTGACAGTTTTGATGGTGAAGACCCCAACCTATTATGGGAAGTGAAACGGGTTTAGGCATTACGTGCGGAAATTTTTGAGAAATTGATATTCAATCAGTGATTCCATATATGCGCCTAAAGACAGTGTAACTGCAACATGACTTTATTTAAAATCGGTGCAGGTAAATCCTCTGAAACTGCCAGTTTCCGATGGAGAAGCCCCAACCTTTATGTGGAAGTGAAATGGGTAGGCATTATCCACGGATTGATATTCCGGTATTCCATATGATTCGCCGGACAGTGCTGAACATGGCTAAGAATTGGTGCCGACTCGAAACTGGCTTGCTGATGGAGAGACAAATGTCCCCGGTGGCCACTAGGCCCTGGGCCCACCTCAGCGCAGGACCCAGGAGACGGGACAGGTGTAAAAAACAACACCCTCTGGAGAAGACCCCCAAATGGTTTAGGCTCGGTCCGAAAGCTCCCGACTGGTGACCAAGTCGAAGACCCCCCGACACCGATGTGGAATGGAAATGGCTTTAACGCCACTCCGTTTTTGCCGGGAAAGATATTCAATTGAGTGTATTCCCGAGATGGGCCTAAAGAACGATCTGCCCATGACTTTATTTAAAATTGGTCAGGTAAATCCTCTGAAACTGACAGTTTTGATGGAGAAGCTATTGTGGAAGTAGATGGTTTAGGCATTATGGGAAATTTTTGAGAAATTGATATTCATCACGGGGCAACTATGGCATGGCTATGCCGCCTAAAGACAGTGTAACTGCAACGGGGACTTTATTTAAAATTGGTGCAGGTAAATCCTCTGAAACTGACAGTTTTGATGGAGAAGACCCCAACCTATTATGTGGAAGTGGGTTTAGCGCATTATGGGAAATTTTTGAAATTGATATTCAATCAGTGTATTCCATATATGTATAATTCGCCTAAAGACAGTGTAACTGCAACATGACTTTATTTAAAATTGGTGCAGGTAAATCCTCTGAAACTGACAGTTTTGATGGAAGACCCCAACCTATTATGTGGAAGTGAAATGGTTTAGGCTGGGAAATTTTTGAGAAATTGATATTCAATGTATAATTCGCCTTGCAGATGTAAAAAGCTGAGTGTTGCAGCTCATTCAATCAGTGTATTCCATATATGTATAATTCGCCTAAAGACAGTGTAACTGCAACATGACTTTATTTAAAATTGGTGCAGGTAAATCCTCTGAAACTGACAGTTTTGATGGAGAAGACCCCAACCTATTATGTGGAAGTGAAATGGTTTAGGCATTATGGGAAATTTTTGAGAAATTGATATATGTATAATTCGCCTAAAGACAGTGTAACTGCAACATGACTTTATTTAAAATTGGTGCAGGTAAATCCTCTGAAACTGACAGTTTTGATGGAGAAGACCCCAACCTATTATGTGGAAGTGAAATGGTTTAGGCATTATGGGAAATTTTTGAGAAATTGATATTCAATCAGTGTATTCCATATATGTATAATTCGCCTAAAGACAGTGTAACTGCAACATGACTTTATTTAAAATTGGTGCAGGTAAATCCTCTGAAACTGACAGTTTTGATGGAGAAGACCCCAACCTATTATGTGGAAGTGAAATGGTTTAGGCATTATGGGAAATTTTTGAGAAATTGATATTCAATCAGTGTATTCCATATATGTATAATTCGCCTAAAGACAGTGTAACTGCAACATGACTTTATTTAAAATTGGTGCAGGTAAATCCTCTGAAACTGACAGTTTTGATGGAGAAGACCCCAACCTATTATGTGGAGTGAAAAATGTTTTAGGCATTATGGGAAATTTTTGAGAAATTGATATTCAATCAGTGTATTCCATATATGTATAATTCGCCTAAAGACAGTGTAACTGCAACATGACTTTATTTAAAATTGGTGCAGGTAAATCCTCTGAAACTGACAGTTTTGATGGAGAAGACCCCAACCTATTATGTGGAAGTGAAATGGTTTAGGCATTATGGGAAATTTTTGAGAAATTGATATTCAATCAGTGTATTCCATATATGTATAATTCGCCTAAAGACAGTGTAACTGCAACATGACTTTATTTAAAATTGGTGCAGGTAAATCCTCTGAAACTGACAGTTTTGATGGAGAAGACCCCAACCTATTATGTGGAAGTGAAATGGTTTAGGCATTATGGGAAATTTTTGAGAAATTGATATTCAATCAGTGTATTCCATATATGTATAATTCGCCTAAAGACAGTGTAACTGCAACATGACTTTATTTAAAATTGGTGCAGGTAAATCCTCTGAAACTGACAGTTTTGATGGAGAAGACCCCAACCTATTATGTGGAAGTGAAATGGTTTAGGCATTATGGGAAATTTTTGAGAAATTGATATTCAATCAGTGTATTCCATATATGTATAATTCGCCTAAAGACAGTGTAACTGCAACATGACTTTATTTAAAATTGGTGCAGGTAAATCCTCTGAAACTGACAGTTTTGATGGAGAAGACCCCAACCTATTATGTGGAAGTGAAATGGTTTAGGCATTATGGGAAATTTTTGAGAAATTGATATTCAATCAGTGTATTCCATATATGTATAATTCGCCTAAAGACAGTGTAACTGCAACATGACTTTATTTAAAATTGGTGCAGGTAAATCCTCTGAAACTGACAGTTTTGATGGAGAAGACCCCAACCTATTATGTGGAAGTGAAATGGTTTAGGCATTATGGGAAATTTTTGAGAAATTGATATTCAATCAGTGTATTCCATATATGTATAATTCGCCTAAAAGACAGTGTAACTGCAACATGACTTTATTTAAAATTGGTGCAGGTAAATCCTCTGAAACTGACAGTTTTGATGGAGAAGACCCCAACCTATTATGTGGAAGTGAAATGGTTTAGGCATTATGGGAAATTTTTGAGAAATTGATATTCAATCAGTGTATTCCATATATGTATAATTCGCCTAAAGACAGTGTAACTGCAACATGACTTTATTTAAAATTGGTGCAGGTAAATCCTCTGAAACTGACAGTTTTTTGATGGAAGAAGACCCCTATTATTGGATGTGGAAGTGAAATGGTTTAGGCATTATGGGAAATTTTTGAGAAATTGATATTCAATCAGTGTATTCCATATATGTATAATTCGCCTAAAGACAGTGTAACTGCAACATGACTTTATTTAAAATTGGTGCAGGTAAATCCTCTGAAACTGACAGTTTTGATGGAGAAGACCCCAACCTATTATGTGGAAGTGAAATGGTTTAGGCATTATGGGAAATTTTTGAGAAATTGAATTCAATCAGTGTATTCCATATATGTATAATTCGCCTAAAGACAGTGTAACTGCAACATGACTTTATTTAAAATTGGTGCAGGTAAATCCTCTGAAACTGACAGTTTTGATGGAGAAGACCCCAACCTATTATGTGGAAGTGAAATGGTTTAGGCATTATGGGAAATTTTTGAGAAATTGATATTCAATCAGTGTATTCCATATATGTATAATTCGCCTAAAGACAGTGTAACTGCAACATGACTTTATTTAAAATTGGTGCAGGTAAATCCTCTGAAACTGACAGTTTTGATGGAGAAGACCCCAACCTATTATGTGGAAGTGAAATGGTTTAGGCATTATGGGAAATTTTTGAGAAATTGATATTCAATCAGTGTATTCCATATATGTATAATTCGCCTAAAGACAGTGTAACTGCAACATGACTTTATTTAAAATTGGTGCAGGTAAATCCTCTGAAACTGACAGTTTTGATGGAGAAGACCCCAACCTATTATGTGGGAAGTGAAATGGTTTAGGCATTATGGGAAATTTTTGAGAAATTGATATTCAATCAGTGTATTCCATATATGTATAATTCGCCTAAAGACAGTGTAACTGCAACATGACTTTATTTAAAATTGGTGCAGGTAAATCCTCTGAAACTGACAGTTTTGATGGAGAAGACCCCAACCTATTATGTGGAAGTGAAATGGTTTAGGCATTATGGGAAATTTTTGAGAAATTGATATTCAATCAGTGTATTCCATATATGTATAATTCGCCTAAAGACAGTGTAACTGCAACATGACTTTATTTAAAATTGGTGCAGGTAAATCCTCTGAAACTGACAGTTTTGATGGAGAAGAAACCTATTATGTGGAAGTGAAATGGTTTAGGCATTATGGGAAATTTTTGAGAAATTGATATTCAATCAGTGTATTCCATATATGTATAATTCGCCTAAAGACAGTGTAACTGCAACATGACTTTATTTAAAATTGGTGCAGGTAAATCCTCAAACTGACAGTTTTGATGGAGAAGACCCCAACCTATTATGTGGAAGTGAAATGGTTTAGGCATTATGGGAAATTTTTTGAGAAATTGATATTCAATCAGTGTATTCCATATATGTATAATTCGCCTAAAGACAGTGTAACTGCAACATGACTTTATTTAAAATTGGTGCAGGTAAATCCTCTGAAACTGACAGTTTTGATGGAGAAGACCCCAACCTATTATGTGGAAGTGAAATGGTTTAGGCATTATGGGAAATTTTTGAGAAATTGATATTCAATCAGTGTATTCCATATATGTATAATTCGCCTAAAGACAGTGTAACTGCAACATGACTTTATTTAAAATTGGTGCAGGTAAATCCTCTGAAACTGACAGTTTTTTGATGGAGAAGACCCCAACCTATTATGTGGAAGTGAAATGGTTTAGGCATTATGGGAAATTTTTGAGAAATTGATATTCAATCAGTGTATTCCATATATGTATAATTCGCCTAAAGACGCCTAAAGACAGTGTAACTGCAACATGACTTTATTTAAAATTGGTGCAGGTAAATCCTCTGAAACTGACAGTTTTGATGGAGAAGACCCCAACCTATTATGTGGAAGTGAAATGGTTTAGGCATTATGGGAAATTTTTTGAGAAATTGATATTCAATCAGTGTATTCCATATATGTATAATTCGCCTAAAGACAGTGTAACTGCAACATGACTTTATTTAAAATTGGTGCAGGTAAATCCTCTGAAACTGACAGTTTTTTGATGGAGAAGACCCCAACCTATTATGTGGAAGTGAAATGGTTTAGGCATTATGGGAAATTTTTGAGAAATTGATATTCAATCAGTGTATTCCATATATGTATAATTCGCCTAAAGACAGTGTAACTGCAACATGACTTTATTTAAAATTGGTGCAGGTAAATCCTCTGAAAACAGTTTTGATGACAGTTTTGATGGAGAAGATTTTTGAGAAGACCCCAACCTATTATGTGAAGACTTTTTTAAAAATGTGCAAATGGAAACTGAATTTTTTAGGCATTATGTGGAAGTGAAATTTTTAGGCATTAGAAATTGATATTCAATCAGTGTATTCCATATATGTATAATTCGCCTAAAGACAGTGTAACTGCAACATGACTTTATTTAAAATTGGTGCAGGTAAATCCTCTGAAACTGACAGTTTTGATGGAGAAGACCCCAACCTATTATGTGGAAGTGAAATGGTTTAGGCATTATGGGAAATTTTTTTGATTGATTCAATCAGTGTATTCCATATATGTATAATATGTAACTGCAACATAATTCAGGCCTAAAGACCCCAACCTATTATGTGGAAGTGAAATGGTGTAACTGATATTCAACATGTATTTATTTATTTAAATTGTAAATCCTCAAAACTGACATTATTGTGTAAATTCACAATTGGTGCAGTGTAAATCCTCAGAAACTGACACTACCCCTGGAGAATGGACCCCAACATGACCCAATTGAAATGGTTTGGTGCAGGTTGAAATGACAGTTTTGATGAGAAGACCCCAACCTATTATGTGGAAGTGAAATGGTTTAGGCATTATGGGAAATTTTTGAGAAATTGATATTCAATCAGTGTATTCCATATATGTATAATTCGCCTAAAGACAGTGTAACTGCAACATGACTTTATTTAAAATTGGTGCAGGTAAATCCTCTGAAACTGACAGTTTTTTGATGGAGAAGACCCCAACCTATTATGTGGAAGTGAAATGGTTTAGGCATTATGGGAAATTTTTGAGAAATTGATATTCAATCAGTGTATTCCATATATGTATAATTCGCCTAAAGACAGTGTAACTGCAACATGACTTTATTTAAAATTGGTGCAGGTAAATCCTCTGAAACTGACAGTTTTGATGGAGAAGACCCCAACCTATTATGTGGAAGTGAAATGGTTTAGGCATTATGGGAAAATTTTTTTTGAGAAATTGATATTCAATCAGTGTATTCCATATATGTATAATTCGCCTAAAGACAGTGTAACTGCAACATGACTTTATTTAAAATTGGTGCAGGTAAATCCTCTGAAACTGACAGTTTTGATGGAGAAGACCCCAACCTATTATGTGGAAGTGAAATGGGCATTATTTTTTGGAAAAATTTTTGGGAAATTTTTGAGAAATATTCAATCAGTGTATTCCATATATATGCCTATAATTGCCTAAACTTTACAGTGTAAAACTGAAAACAGTTTTGACTTTATTTAAAATTGGTGCAGGTAAATCCTCTGAAACTGACAGTTTTGATGGAGAAGACCCCAACCTATTATTGTGAATGGTTGAAATGGTTTAGGCATTATGGGAAATTTTTGAGAAATTGATATTCAATCATGTATTCCATATATGTATAATTGCCTAAAGACAGTAAAATGCACATGACTTTATTTAAAATTGGTGCAGGTAAATCCTCTGAAACTGACAGTTTTTTGATGGAGAAGAAACCTTATGTGGAAGTGAAATGGTTTAGGCTGAAAAGAAATTGACCTCAAAATTGCCTAAAAGATGTGTGAACTGTTTATTTAAAATGGTTGATGGAGAAGACCCCAACCATTATGGAAGTGAAATGGTTTAATTATTTTTGAGAAAAATTGATATTCAATCAGTGTATTCCATATATGTATAATTCGCCTAAAGACAGTGTAACTACAGGTAAATCCTCTGAAACTGACAGTTTTGATGGAGAGAAGACCTTTATTTAAAAAAAAATATTCCTATATGGCCTAAAGACAGTGTAACTGCAACATGACTTTATTTAAAATTGGTGCAGGTAAATCCTCTGAAACTGACAGTTTTGATGGAGAACCCCAACCTATTATGTGGAAGTGAAATGGTTTAGGCATTATGGGAAAATCAATCAGTGTATTCCATTATGTAAATTGCCTAAAGACAGTGTAACTGCAACATGACTTTATTTAAAATTGTGCAGGTGAGTTTTGATGGAGAAGACCCCAACCTATTATGTGGAAGTGAAATGGTTTAGGCATTATGGGAAATTTTTGAGAAATTGATATTCAATCAGTGTATTCCATATATGTATATCGCCTAAAAGACAGTGTAAAACATGACTTTATTTAAAATTGGTGCAGGTAAATCCTCTGAAACTAATTATCTGAAAAATTGAAATTTAGGCATTTATGGAAAAGAGAACCCTTTTATAATGCAAAACTTTATTTTGAAAAATGGTTTTCATGGAGAAGACCCCAAATTGGTGAAATTGGTGCATATGGTGTGATCCTCAATCTGTATTCCATAGTGAAATGGAGAAGACCCAGTGACCTATTGACATGACTTTTTATGGAAAATTGAAGTGAAATTTCTGAAACTGACAGTTTTGATGGAGAAGACCCCAACCTATTATGTGGAAGTGAAATGGTTTAGGCATTATGGGAAATTTTTGAGAAATTGATATTCAATCAGTGTATTCCATATATGTATAATTCGCCTAAAGACAGTGTAACTGCAACATGACTTTATTTAAAATTGGTGCAGGTAAATCCTCTGAAACTGACAGTTTTGATGGAGAAGACCCCAACCTATTATGTGGAAGTGAAATGGTTTAGGCATTATGGGAAATTTTTGAGAAATTGATATTCAATCAGTGTATTAAAGACAGTGTAACTGCAACATGACTTTATTTAAAATTGGTGCAGGTAAATCCTCTGAAACGGACAGTTTTGATGGAGAAGACCCCAACCTATTATGTGGAAGTGAAATGGTTTAGGCATTATGGGAAATTTTTGAGAAATTCATATTCAATGTATTCCATATATGTATAATTCGCCTAAAGACAGTGTAACTGCAACATGACTTTATTTAAAATTGGTGCAGGTAAATCCTCTGAAACTGACATTTTTTTGATGGAGAAGACCCCAACCTATTATGTGGAAGTGAAATGGTTTAGGCATTATGGGAAATTTTTGAGAAATTGATATTCAATCAGTGTATTCCATATATGTATAATTCGCCTAAAGACAGTGTAACTGCAACATGACTTTATTTAAAATTGGTGCAGGTAAATCCTCTGAAACTGACAGTTTTGATGGAGAAGACCCCAACCTATTATGTGGAAGTGAAATGGTTTAGGCATTATGGGAAATTTTTGAGAAATTGATATTCAATCAGTGTATTCCATATATGTATAATTCGCCTAAAGACAGTGTAACTGCAACATGACTTTATTTAAAATTGGTGCAGGTAAATCCTCTGAAACTGACAACTGACAGTTTTGATGGAGAAGACCCCAACCTATTATGTGGAAGTGAAATGGTTTAGGCATTATGGGAAATTTTTGAGAAATTGATATTCAATCAGTGTATTCCATATATGTATAATTCGCCTAAAGACAGTGTAACTGCAACATGACTTTATTTAAAATTGGTGCAGGTAAATCCTCTGAAACTGACAGTTTTGAGAGAAGACCCCAACCTATTATGTGGAAGTGAAATTTTTTAGGCATTATGGGAAATTTTTGAGAAATTGATATTCAATCAGTGTATTCCATATATGTATAATTCGCCTAAAGACAGTGTAACTGCAACATGACTTTATTTAAAATTGGTGCAGGTAAATCCTCTGAAACTGACAGTTTTGATGGAGAAGACCCCAACCTATTATGTGGAAGTGAAATGGTTTAGGCATTATGGGAAATTTTTGAGAAATTGATATTCAATCAGTGTATTCCATATATGTATAATTTAAAGACAGTGTAAACTGACAGTGTAACTGCATTATTTGACTTTAAATCCTTAAAATTGGTGCAGGTAAATCCTCTGAAACTGACAGTTTTGATGGAGAAGACCCCAACCTATTATGTGGAAGTGAAATGGTTTAGGCATTATTATATTAGGCATTATGGGAAATTTTTGAGAAATTGATATTCAATCAGTGTATTCCATATATGTATAATTCGCCTAAAGACAGTGTAACTGCAACATGACTTTATTTAAAATTGGTGCAGGTAAATCCTCTGAAACTGACAGTTTTTTTGATGGAGAAGACCCCAACCTATTATGTGGAAGTGAAATGGTTTAGGCATTATGGGAAATTTTTTTTGAGAAATTGATATTCAATCAGTGTATTCCATATATGTATAATTCGCCGCCTAAAGACAGTGTAACTGCAACATGACTTTATTTAAAATTGGTGCAGGTAAATCCTCTGAAACTGACAGTTTTGATGGAGAAGACCCCAATATGTGTGAGTGAATGTGGAAGTGAAATGGTTTAGGCATTATGGGAAATTTTTGAGAAATTGATATTCAATCAGTGTATTCCATATATGTATAATTCGCCTAAAGACAGTGTAACTGCAACATGACTTTATTTAAAATTGGTGCAGGTAAATCCTCTGAAACTGACAGTTTTGATGGAGAAGACCCCAACCTATTATGGAAGTGGAAAGTGAAAGGGTTTAGGCATTATGGGAAATTTTTGAGAAATTGATATTCAATCAGTGTATTCCATATATGTATAATTCGCCTAAAGACAGTGTAACTGCAACATGACTTTATTTAAAATTGGTGCAGGTAAATCCTCTGAAACTGACAGTTTTGATGGAGAAGACCCCAACCTATTATGTGGAAGTGAAATGGTTTAGGCATTATGGGAAATTTTTGAGAAATTGATATTCAATCAGTGTATTCCATATATGTATAATTCGCCTAAAGACAGTGTAACTGCAACATGACTTTATTTAAATTGGTGGCAGGTAAATCCTCTGAAAAATCCTCTGAAACTGACAGTTTTTTGATGGAGAAGACCCCAACCTATTATGTGGAAGTGAAATGGTTTAGGCAAATGGGAAATTTTAGGCATTATGGGAAATTTTTGAGAAATTGATATTCAATCAGTGTATTCCATATATGTATAATTCGCCTAAAGACAGTGTAACTGCAACATGACTTTATTTAAAATTGGTGCAGGTAAATCCTCTGAAACTGACAGTTTTGATGGAGAAGACCCCAACCTATTATGTGGAAGTGAAATGGTTTAGGCATTATGGGAAATTTTTGAGAAATTGATATTCAATCAGTGTATTCCATATATGTATAATTCGCCTAAAGACAGTGTAACTGCAACATGACTTTATTTAAAATTGGTGCAGGTAAATCCTCTGAAACTGACAGTTTTGATGGAGAAGACCCCAACCTATTATGTGGAAGTGAAATGGTTTAGGCATTATGGGAAATTTATTGAAATTGATATTCAATCAGTGTATTCCATATATGTATAATTCGCCTAAAGACAGTGTAACTGCAACTTGATTTAAAATTTAAAATTGGTGCAGGTAAATCCTCTGAAACTGACAGTTTTGATGGAGAAGACCCCAACCTATTATGTGGAAGTGAAATGGTTTAGGCATTATTATGGGAATTTTTGAGAAAGAAATTGATATTCAATCAGTGTATTCCATATATGTATAATTCGCCTAAAGACAGTGTAACTGCAACATGACTTTATTTAAAATTGGTGCAGGTAAATCCTCTGAAACTGACAGTTTTTTGATGGAGAAGACCCCAACCTATTATGTGGAAGTGAAATGGTTTAGGCATTATGGGAAATTTTTGAGAAATTGATATTCAATCAGTGTATTCCATATATGTATAATTCGCCTAAAGACAGTGTAACTGCAACATGACTTTATTTAAAATTGGTGCAGGTAAATCCTCTGAAAAATCCTCTGAAACTAGAGACCCCAACCTATTATTGTGGAAGTGAAATGGTTTATTATGGGAAATTTTGGAGAAATTGAAATCAGTGTATTTTAGGCATTATAAAATTTTTGAGAAATTGAGTATTCAATCAGTGTATTCCATATATGTATAATTGCCTAAAGACAGTGTAAAACTGCAGATGACTTTATTTAAAATTGGTGCAGGTAAATCCTCTGAAACTGACAGTTTTGATGGAGAAGACCCCAACCTATTATGTGGAAGTGAAATGGTTTAGGCATTATGGGAAATTTTTGAGAAATTGATATTCAATCAGTGTATTCCATATATGTATAATTCGCCTAAAGACAGTGTAACTGCAACATGACTTTATTTAAAATTGGTGCAGGTAAATCCTCTGAAACTGACAGTTTTGATGGAGAAGACCCCAACCTATTATGTGGAAGTGAAATGGTTTAGGCATTATGGGAAATTTTTGAGAAATTGATATTCAATCAGTGTATTCCATATATGTATAATTCGCCTAAAGACAGTAAAGACACATGACTTACTACTTTATTTAAAAAGTGACAGTGTAAAACTGCAACATGACAATGATGACTTTATTTAAAATTGGTGAAGGTAAATCCCTGAAACTGACAGTTTTGAATGGAGAAAGACCCCAACCTGGGATTATTTTTGGAAATGAAATGGTTTCAGGCATTATGGGAAATATTTTGAGAAATTGATATTCAATCAGTGTATTCCATATATGTATAATTCGCCTAAAAAGACAGTGTAACTGCAACATGACTTTATTTAAAATTGGTGCAGGTAAATCCTCTGAAACTGACAGTTTTGATGGAGAAGACCCCAACCTATTATGTGGAAGTGAAATGGTTTAGGCATTATGGGAAATTTTTGAGAAATTGATATTCAATCAGTGTATTCCATATATGTATAATTCGCCTAAAGACAGTGTAACTGCAACATGACTTTATTTAAAATTGGTGCAGGTAAATCCTCTGAAACTGACAGTTTTGATGGAGAAGACCCCAACCTATTATGTGGAAGTGAAATGGTTTAGGCATTATGGGAAATTTTAGGAGAAATTGATATTCAATGGGAAAATTTTTGAGAAAAATTCATATTCAGTGTATTCCATATATGTAAAATAATTCGCCTAAAGACAGTGTAACTGCAACATGACTTTATTTAAAATTGGTGCAGGAAATCCTCTGAAACTGACAGTTTTGATGGAGAAGACCCCAACCTATTATGTGGAAGTGAAATATTTTTTAGGCATTATGGGAAATTTTTGAGAAATTGATATTCAATCAGTGTATTCCATATATGTATAATTCGCCTAAAGACAG
The DNA here is from genome assembly GCA_019802505.1 of Corydoras sp. C115. Classification (NCBI taxonomy): domain Eukaryota; kingdom Metazoa; phylum Chordata; class Actinopteri; order Siluriformes; family Callichthyidae; genus Corydoras; species Corydoras sp. C115. The sequence continues at coordinate 17,618 of JAFMOC010001882.1, forward strand.
TGTAACTGCAACATGACTTTATTTAAAATTGGTGCAGGTAAATCCTCTGAAACTGACAGTTTTGATGGAGAAGACCCCAACCTATTATGTGGAAGTGAAATGGTTTAGGCATTATGGGAAATTTTTGAGAAATTGATATTCAATCAGTGTATTCCATATATGTATAATTCGCCTAAAGACAGTGTAACTGCAACATGACTTTATTTAAAAGCAGGCAGGTGAAATCCTCTGAAACTGACAGTTTTGATGGAGAAGACCCCAACCTATTACCTATTATGTGGAATTTGAAATGGTTTATGGGAAAGGCATTATGGGAAATTTTTCAGAAATTGATATTCAATCAGTGTATTCCATATATGTATAATTGCCTAAAGACAGTGTAACTGCAACATGACTTTATTTAAAATTGGTGCAGGTAAATCCTCTGAAACTGACAGTTTTGTGAGAACCTCCCCTGAAAACTGAATGAAATTGATATGTGGAAGTGAAATTTATTATGTGGAAGTGAAATGGTTTAGGCATTATTGGAAATTTTTGAGAAATTGATATTCAATCAGTGTATTCCATATATGTATAATTCGCCTAAAGACAGTGTAACTGCAACATGACTTTATTTAAAATTGGTGCAGGTAAATCCTCTGAAACTGACAGTTTTGATGGAGAAGACCCCAACCTATTATGTGGAAGTGAAATGGTTTAGGCATTATGGGAAATTTTTTTTGATTGATATTGAAATTGATATTCAATCAGTGTATTCCATATATGTATAATTCGCCTAAAGACAGTGTAACTGCAACATGACTTTATTTAAAATTGGTGCAGGTAAATCCTCTGAAACTGACAGTTTTGATGGAGAAGACCCCAACCTATTATTGAAATGTGGAAGTGAAATGGTTTAGGCATTATGGGAAATTTTTGAGAAATTGATATTCAATCAGTGTATTCCATATATGTATAATTCGCCTAAAGACAGTGTAACTGCAACATGACTTTATTTAAAATTGGTGCAGGTAAATCCTCTGAAACTGACAGTTTTGATGGAGAAGACCCCAACCTATTATGTGGAAGTGAAATGGTTTAGGCATTATGGGAAATTTTTTTGAGAAATTGATATTCAATCAGTGTATTCCATATATGTATAATTCGCCTAAAGACAGTGTAACTGCAACATGACTTTATTTAAAATTGGTGCAGGTAAATCCTCTGAAACTGACAGTTTTGATGGAGAAGACCCCCCCCCCAACCTATTATGTGGAAGTGAAATGGTTTAGGCATTATGGGAAATTTTTGAGAAATTCAATCATTCAATCAGTGTATTCATATATATGTATAATGTAACTGCCTAAAGACAGTGTAACTGCAACATGACTTTATTTAAAATTGGTGCAGGTAAATCCTCTGAAACTGACAGTTTTGATGGAGAAGACCCCAACCTATTATGTGGAAGTGAAATGGTTTAGGCATTATGGGAAATTTTTGAGAAATTGATATTCAATCAGTGTATTCCATATATGTATAATTCGCCTAAAGACAGTGTAACTGCAACATGACTTTATTTAAAATTGGTGCAGGTAAATCCTCTGAAACTGACAGTTTTGATGGAGAAGACCCCAACCTATTATGTGGAAGTGAAATGGTTTAGGCATTATGGGAAATTTTTGAGAAATTGATATTCAATCAGTGTATTCCATATATGTATAATTCGCCTAAAGACAGTGTAACTGCAACATGACTTTATTTAAAATTGGTGCAGGTAAATCCTCTGAAACTGACAGTTTTGATGGAGAAGACCCCAACCTATTATGTGGAAGTGAAATGGTTTAGGCATTATGGGAAATTTTTGAGAAATTGATATTCAATCAGTGTATTCCATATATGTATAATTCGCCTAAAGACAGTGTAACTGCAACATGACTTTATTTAAAATTGGTGCAGGTAAATCCTCTGAAACTGACAGTTTTGATGGAGAAGACCCCAACCTATTATGTGGAAGTGAAATGGTTTAGGCATTATGGGAAATTTTTGAGAAATTGATATTCAATCAGTGTATTCCATATATGTATAATTCGCCTAAAGACAGTGTAACTGCAACATGACTTTATTTAAAATTGGTGCAGGTAAATCCTCTGAAACTGACAGTTTTGATGGAGAAGACCCCCCAACCTATTATGTGGAAGTGAAATGGTTTAGGCATTATGGGAAATTTTTGAGAAATTGATATTCATCAATCAGTGTATTCCATATATGTATAATTCGCCTAAAGACAGTGTAACTGCAACATGACTTTATTTAAAATTGGTGCAGGTAAATCCTCTGAAACTGACAGTTTTGATGGAGAAGACCCCAACCTATTATGTGGAAGTGAAATGGTTTAGGCATTATGGGAAATTTTTGAGAAATTGATATTCAATCAGTGTATTCCATATATGTATAATTCGCCTAAAGACAGTGTAACTGCAACATGACTTTATTTAAAATTGGTGCAGGTAAATCCTCTGAAACTGACAGTTTTTTGATGGAGAAGACCCCAACCTATTATGTGGAAGTGAAATGGTTTAGGCATTATGGGAAATTTTTTTGAGAAATTGATATTCAATCAGTGTATTCCATATATGTATAATTCGCCTAAAGACAGTGTAACTGCAACATGACTTTATTTAAAATTGGTGCAGGTAAATCCTCTGAAACTGACAGTTTTGATGGAGAAGACCCCAACCTATTATGTGGAAGTGAAATGGTTTAGGCATTATGGGAAATTTTTGAGAAATTGATATTCAATCAGTGTATTCCATATATGTATAATTCGCCTAAAGACAGTGTAACTGCAACATGACTTTATTTAAAATTTAAAATTGCAGGTAAATCCTCTGAAACTGACAGTTTTATTTAAAATTGGTGCAGGTGAGAAAATCCTCTGAAACTGACAGTTTTGATGGAGAAACCCCAATTATTATGTGGAAAAGTGAAATGGTTTAGGCATTATGGGAAATTTTTGAGAAATTGATATTCAATCAGTGTATTCCATATATGTATAATTCGCCTAAAGACAGTGTAACTGCAACATGACTTTATTTAAAATTGGTGCAGGTAAATCCTCTGAAACTGACAGTTTTGATGGAGAAGACCCCAACCTATTATGTGGAAGTGAAATGGTTTAGGCATTATGGGAAATTTTTGAGAAATTGATATTCAATCAGTGTATTCCATATATGTATAATTCGCCTAAAGACAGTGTAAACTGCAACATGACTTTATTTAAAATTGGTGCAGGTAAATCCTCTGAAACTGACAGTTTTGATGGAGAAGACCCCAACCTATTATGTGGAAGTGAAATGGTTTAGGCATTATGGGAAATTTTTGAGAAATTGATATTCAATCAGTGTATTCCATATATGTATAATTCGCCTAAAGACAGTGTAACTGCAACATGACTTTATTTAAAATTGGTGCAGGTAAATCCTCTGAAACTGACAGTTTTGATGGAGAAGACCCCAACCTATTATGTGGAAGTGAAATGGTTTAGGCATTATGGGAAATTTTTGAGAAATTGATATTCAATCAGTGTATTCCATATATGTATAATTCGCCTAAAGACAGTGTAACTGCAACATGACTTTATTTAAAATTGGTGCAGGTAAATCCTCTGAAACTGACAGTTTTGATGGAGAAGACCCCAACCTATTATGTGGAAGTGAAATGGTTTAGGCATTATGGAAAATTTTTGAGAAATTGATATTCAATCAGTGTATTCCATATATGTATAATTCGCCTAAAGACAGTGTAACTGCAACATGACTTTATTTAAAATTGGTGCAGGTAAATCCTCTGAAACTGACAGTTTTGATGGAGAAGACCCCAACCTATTATGTGGAAGTGAAATGGTTTAGGCATTATGGGAAATTTTTTTTTGAGAAATTGATATTCAATCAGTGTATTCCATATATGTATAATTCGCCTAAAGACAGTGTAACTGCAACATGACTTTATTTAAAATTGGTGCAGGTAAATCCTCTGAAACTGACAGTTTTTTGATGGAGAAGACCCCAACCTATTATGTGGAAGTGAAATGGTTTAGGCATTATGGGAAATTTTTGAGAAATTGATATTCAATCAGTGTATTCCATATATGTATAATTCGCCTAAAGACAGTGTAACTGCAACATGACTTTATTTAAAATTGGTGCAGGTAAATCCTCTGAAACTGACAGTTTTGATGGAGAAGACCCCAACCTATTATGTGGGAAGTGAAAAATGGTTTAGGCATTATGGGAAATTTTTGAGAAATTGATATTCAATCAGTGTATTCCATATATGTATAATTCGCCTAAAGACAGTGTAACTGCAACATGACTTTATTTAAAATTGGTGCAGGTAAATCCTCTGAAACTGACAGTTTTGATGGAGAAGACCCCAACCTATTATGTGGAAGTGAAATGGTTTAGGCATTATGGGAAATTTTTGAGAAATTGATATTCAATCAGTGTATTCCATATATGTATAATTCGCCTAAAGACAGTGTAACTGCAACATGACTTTATTTAAAATTGGTGCAGGTAAATCCTCTGAAACTGACAGTTTTGATGGAGAAGACCCCAACCTATTATGTGGAAGTGAAATGGTTTAGGCATTATGGGAAATTTTTGAGAAATTGATATTCAATCAGTGTATTCCATATATGTATAATTCGCCTAAAGACAGTGTAACTGCAACATGACTTTATTTAAAATTGGTGCAGGTAGGCTTCCGGGTTATGTTTGAGCCTGAGTATACGTGTCGTTGCACCGCTCCCGCAGACTTCGCATAAATAACTTTGATTAAGCCTTTATTAACAATATTGCGACAATTAAGTGGAGGATACGTGATTCCCCGATCTGATTATAAACGAAATGTCTCGCAATTTACGAGAAAAATCGACTGCTAAGACAAGCTCCGCCACGCGCAACCCCGCCATCGATCGAATGTTCCCGCCGAAAGTAGCTACACCAGGTAATAAGTTGGACATGGAGCGTGAGGGTTCCCCTTCAAAAGGTAGGGAGACTTCCCCGGCGACGAACGCACCTGAAATAGAACGTACTATGGATGAATCAGCTCCCCCTCCTTGGTTTCTACCCGCGTTGAAATCTTTGGAACAGTCGCTCCTTTCGGAACACGCGAGCGCGCTGAACCGGGCCCTGCAACCGATCCAGGCCTCATTGCAGTCCATCGAACAGAGACTGGATTTACACGCTGGTACAATCAAATCACTGGAGGAATCCTTCTGACCACAGCGATCGTATAATCGCTTTAGAAAACTCTTGTAAAGCCCTCCGCGCACACAATGTCGATCTTATGGACAAATTGGACGATTTGGAAAATCGCGCCAGGAGATCTAACCTTCGTATAATAGGAGTGCCTGAAAAATTGGAGGGAGATAACCCTCTGAAATTCATGACTGATCTCCTTTTCGAGGTTTTCGGAACTGAAAAATTCCAACATCGTCCCGTTCTGGACAGAGCACATAGGTTGGGTCGCACAGCTGACGGTCTCAGTAAGCCCAGAGCATTTATCGTTCTTTTCCACAACTTCCAGGATAAAGAATTTGTGCTTCGGAACAGTCGTGGAGAAATATCTTTCAGAGATAACAAGATCAGAATTTTTCCTGACTACAGCGCAGACCTCTCTCGCAGACGTGCGGCGTTTCGTGACATTAAAGCTGCGCTTTACAACAGAGGAATCCGATTCAGGTTGCTATATCCGGCGATGCTCCGGGTTGACTTCGAGGGCCGGTCACATATCTTTGACACCCCTGATAAGGCCCAGTCCTTCTTTAATGAACATTAGCGAGACCTTTGGGAGGTTCAAGACTGATTCTCGGTGCGGTGAGTTATCGGGGGAGGATCCCGAATCATATGTTACTTAACTACATTTAAATTGTCGTAGATATACGGACTCATTTTTTTTGTATCAATAAGTATCTCTCTACATGTTATAACTGTTCATGGCTTAAATGTTAAATATGACAACGTTGAACTTTCTCTCCGTTTATCTTTGTGTTTGCACGGTTCTCTGCGGGTAGTGGTGCAAAATAGTTAGTTTAAGGATAAGGCTTATTCCGGTAAGACGATTAGGTTGGTGGTTTGGGCGGGGGGTGGGGGGAATATGCTATGGAGATTTTTTTTTTTTTTTTTATTTTATTTTTTTTTTATTTCATTTATTTTTTTATTTTTGATTATTTTTTTTTTTTTTCTATTATTTTTTTTCTTTTTCTTTGTTTTATTTTATTTTTTTTTTTTTTCCCCCCTCTCTCTCTCCTTTGCTCTTCTCATCGCCTCTCTCCGTTCTCTCTCTATTTCCGGCCTCTGATCATTATTTGATAACTATTCTTGATGGCCAACAAAACAGACAGAGGAATTAAGTTCATTTCTTGGAATGTGAAGGGGCTACAATCTCCATTAAAAAGTACAAAAGTGTTCTCTCACCTTAAACATCTAAAGGCTGACATCACATTTTTACAAGAAACCCACTTGTCCAAACCGGAACACACTAAGCTACGTAGGGGTTGGGTTGGCCAGGTTTTCCATTCCAATTATAATTCCAGATCGAGAGGGGTAGCCATTTTAATTCATAAAAGATTACAGTTTAGGCCATCTCACATTCTAACGGACCAAAATGGTAGATTTATTGTTCTATCCGGGCTTCTTTTTCAAACCCCAGTTTTATTGGTTAATGTATATGCTCCAAATTGGGATGACATAAACTTTGTGAACAACTTTTTTTTTCTAGTCTTCCGGATTTGAACACGCATAGACTTATTTTTGGAGGTGATATAAATTGTGTGATTAATCCTATATTGGATAGATCTGGAACTAAAGTCATTCCACAGTCTGGGATGGCTCAGACTGTATCTGGCTTCATGGAGGAAAATGGATGTGTCGATCCATGGAGATGCAGGAACCCCTTGGCCAAATCGTTTTCGTTTTTTTCCCACCCACACCGTTCCTTCTCACGCATAGATTATTTTTTCATAGACCAACTACTTTTGGACTCCGTTAAAATCATTGAGTACTTACCTATTATTATATCTGATCATGGGCCTATACAAATGGTCCTCGAACTCGAATATTCTGAGAGAGGAAGAATTCCTTGGCGTTTTAACCCTCAGCTCCTGTCGAGTGAAGAATTTTGTACTACAATTTCGAATTCTATTGATTTTTTTCTATCTAACAATAGATCTGACTCAATTTCTAATTCTACTCTATGGGAGGCTTTGAAGGCGGTTTTAAGAGGGGAGATTATATCTTATTCGGCATTTGAGAAAAGATCCAGACTAAAAAAGATGGAGGAACTATCTTCATCAATTTCAACTTTAGATAAGCAAATGGCTTCTAATCCCTCCTCTGAACTTTATAAACGCCGTCTGGACCTTCAATCTGAATATAATTTACTGTCCACAAAAAAAAAGCAGAAACCCTTATTCGACAATCTCGGGGGCTTTTTTATGAATATGGAGATAAGAATAGCCGATTATTGGCACACCAAATCCGTAGACAGGCTGCATCGAGACTGATTCACCAAATTAAGGATGATACAGGTAATCTGGTCACTAATGCTAAAGAAATTAACAAAGTTTTTGAAACATATTATTCCTCTCTATATACCTCTGAGGGCTCTAATAACACAAAAAGAATGCGATCTTTTATTAATAAATTGGAGATCCCATCTATAGAATTGACAAAAGCTGCCGAACTTGACCTTCCAATCTCTCTGCAGGAAATAAATGAGGCCATCGGGTTGATGAGTTGTGGTAAATCTCCTGGTCCGGATGGCTACGGTATTGAATTTTATAAAAAATTTTACGTTAAACTTGCCCCTTTGTTATTGGACATGTTTAATGAATCCCTTATAAGTGGTAGATTACCACCTACAATTTGCCAGGCCTCCATTACACTTCTGTTAAAGAAAGACAAGGACCCCTCTTCATGTAGCTCCTATAGACCAATCAGTCTACTATGTTGTGAACACAAAATTTTAGCCAAAATACTAGCCAAACGTATTGAAAAGGTTCTTCCTTCTATTATTTCTGAAGATC
>JAFMOC010000202.1:0-142500 GCA_019802505.1 Corydoras sp. C115
ATGCATTTAAGTTTTCTGTCTCAATCATGGAAGAAAAAACTGTAACCTCATTGTGTATGTTTATACAGTGTCATTACCAATCATGCGAGGACTCAGACCATCAGATTAAAACTACAGTGAGAGTTATCCACCACACAAGTAATATCCATCTATCATCTTCCACTCACTCACACAGACACACACACACACACACACACACACACACACAAATGCACTCTATATGGGGTAATTTGGAGAATTCAATTGACCTTGTTCCATGTTTTTGGTGTGTGAGGAAACCGGAGAACCCAGACGAAACCCATGACGACAAGGGTAGAACATGGAAACTCCACCCAGATTGGAAATCCCTAGCGCTGAGAGGCAAACGTGCTAACCACTTAGCCAAGTGCTAACCACTTGTTCTCACCCAAATTACCCATATTTGTAATTAAATGATCCATGTCAACTTATCAATTACCACAGCAATTACCTCCCATCCCGACCCTATTAGACGATTAAGTAAAAGATAATGAGATGAGAAAAAAAAGTTTATGATGATCATAGACATTGGTTAAATGTGAATGACAGACAGATATAAACTAAGAGTGGTGCTGCATAAAGTGTTAGCTCAGAGTCCTGTTTGCTATGGTCACAGACATGCTGATGGACAAGGTTAGGCAGGAGTCTCTTAAGAAATGTGGGGTTTGCAGATCACACTGTCAACTATGGTGTTAATAGAGATATAAATTAGAGAGAAGAGAGGGGAATAATGGAGTATAAAGTTTAGAAATTGGTTTATTAGAGGGATAATACATGTGTGATGTTTTGGAGACAAACTTAAGGAGACAAGATTAAGGTGATTTGGCATGTCCAAAGAAAATTATATTTATAATGGCAAACAAATGCTTGGGATGAAGTCACCAGGCAGGATGCCAGATTCCAAAGTGGGGGTTTTTACATGTAGTGAGCGAGGGCATGCAGGTGGTAGAGGTGATGAAGGAGAATTAGAGGCACATTAGTTTGTACAGTGGCCTACATCATACATGCAATAGTGACAGCATTCTCTATGATATTCCAAAACCAACATCCCATATTGGAGGTCAGCATGTTGGTTCTGGATGCACAAAATCCACTATTCCCAAAACCAGCTGTGATGTACACGGCAGCCAAAGAACCAAAGTGGTTAAACGCCAGGCTTTGTTGAAACCAGAGTCAAGTTAGTGGAGTCTGTGTATTATGACTAGGCAAGGGGGGTGGGGGGACATGAGGAAATAGAGGAAGACAGGGGTTCCATGGTGATGCACACCGGTATGCACAGGTGCTTGTCCACATCAAACACAAAGGGCTAAATTTAGCTTACTGTAGCTGCAATTGGCATGCTAAATGTGGGTGGGGTAGTGCTAAAAATGATGAAAGAATGATAGCAGCAAATTCTTCTCTGGATGCATTCAGTTGGCAATGGGGCCAGTGTGAGGACAACAAAAGTAAGATGGCATGTAGGTATTGTCTAGGGAAAAAAACACAACTGGATTTTAGATTCCTGGATTGCTCCTAGATGTCCACTAAAAAGTTCATTCAGATGATGGGCTGCCAGCAACAGCATTGGTACGTTGTGGTTTTGGGAAGCCTCCAAGGATTTGTTTATAAGAGAGTAAGGCAGGGAATTTGGTGATGTGATAGCTTCCATCTGGAATGTATTTTTTACATACATTTGTTTTTTAGGTATTCCTCCCATATTATAGAGCTGTGATAAACAATGTAGTTCATGATGTGTTGTAACCTTAAGCCTGGCTGTCAAGTGGAAAATATGCCATTACTCTGGATGGGAAGTCTAGGCCTGAATTTTACTATTCATTCATTCATTATCTTCCGCTTTATCGTATATTAGGGTCGCGGGGGGAGGTTCCCCATGCCCATTCAGGGGAGAACATTTTGGGCGCTGGGCAGATACACCCAGGACAGGGCGCCAATCTATCGCTGGGTACACACACACACACACACACACACACACTCTATATGGGGCAATTTGGAGAACTCAATTGACCTTGATCCATGTTTTTGGACTGTGGGAGGAAACCGGAGAACCCGGAGGAAACCCACGCAGACACGGGGAGAACATGGAAACTCCACCCAGATGGGGATTCGAACCGGGAATCCCTAGTGCTGAGAGCCGAACGTACTTACCACTAAGCCACCGTGCCGCTTATTGACAACAAAATTTTACCGAATAAAGAAAACAATTTGTAACCTGTGTTGTGTTTAGTTTCGTTCTGTTCTGTTAATTAACGTTCATTGGTTATCAGTTAGTTAATTAACGTCGTCTTGTCATTGGTTTGTTTTGTGCACATGGTCTGGTGTCGTTTCGTATTTATTTCCGTTGTTTCTCGTCCTCGGGGCTGGTCGTGTGTTTAATGATTTTTGAGTGTTTAATTTAAATAAATTCGTTCTTCTGCTACCTGCGTGCCTGGCTCCCTTCAGCGCGTTAAAACGCGGCGGCTCTGCGCTTCCTATGCGCAGCCGCTTTATTCCGTGGTAGACTACCGTGACAGAACGACCAGCCTGGCAATTTGGGGAGTCCAGAGCCTAGGTAAGCGATTTTTTAATTTTATTTTGCGGGGGCTGTGTAACCTCGTACTCGCGGCGCGTTCCGCCGTGTCCGCGAGTGCGCCACTATGCCCGCCGTCCCGGAGCCGTAAGGACGGCTCGATCAGAGAGGTAACGGAGTATTACGACTCCGATGATGAGTGGTTATGGAGGTACGGGTACGAAGCGCTCTGCGCTGAGGAAGGTCTGGATCTGATTCAGATATCCGATGATGAGGCAGGCAAGTCGTATCTGTATGGGCATATTCTGCCCATACGAACCCTCCTCAACTCTGAGGAGTTCTGGACGGATGCTCCGGTCCAGCTTGTTAAACCCCCTGTGGCGAAATCCAGACGCAGAGCGCGCCGGCGTGGTGCCAAGACCCAGCGTGCGCTCAGTCAGTGCGTAGATGTGTACGTACACTGTCTATCTCTGTTAAGCTGTATACTATACTAGGTATTATTTAGTTACTTTTTTGTCTTGACTGTTTAACTTCTTTACTGTTACTACATAGCATTTATTTAGCTTTTATTTTTCTCGCATTGCTTTCCGAATCACGGAGTTGTTGCTAGCATGTTTAGCCGCTAACGCTGGCACTTTCTGCTCACTAACGCGGTCGTTTGTGGCCAACGCTACTACATTTATTTCCTGTTTCTTTTAAAAATAATAGCATACTTATAAAGAACCATTCCCTGAACTGTTTCGCTGGATTCAACTGTTAATCAGCTTTTATTGGATTCGATGCTGATCTTCACAAACCGCATTGTGAGAACCTCCAGGACTCAATCTCCACCAAAGATTGTTATTTATTTATTATTTATTATAATTATAATTATTTCATTTAGTTTGTTTTGATTGTATAAATGATTAACTTTTGTTACATAAACACTTTTTTCCTTACAACAACGTACTTAATATATAGTTAGGTTAAGTATTTTATTTAATAACTTGTTATTTTCAGCAGGGCGAGTGGGTGACAACCAGGCAACATAGACGTAGAACTGAGCATCACTGTTCTAGGATCCACGTGTCCAATCGGTTTTTCCCATTAAGTGACTCACCCACTGAGAGACAGGTTGCTAAAAGTGCTCTGGTTATTGACAACTCCCAGCTCAGACACGTGCGAATAGTTACCCCCTTAGAGACTCCAGCATCCATAGTCTGGTGCATCCCGGGGCCAGGGCTCCAGACATCAGGGCGAACCTCAAAGTGCTGGCTAATGCTAAACGCTCATTCTGAAGGATAGTTATCTATGTTGACACTAATGATGTTCGTCTCAAGCACCAAGAGATTACTAAGGCTAATGTTAAAGAGGTGTGTGAAACCCGCTGCAAAGATGTCTGATGAAGAAGTTGTCTCTGTTCCCCACACCAATTAGGCGTGGCGATGAAACCTACAGCAGATAATGGTTGTCTAAGTGGTGCCCTGGATGTCTAAGTGATGATTAGAAAACAATATTGAATTTATTGACAATTGGTCTCTTTTTGAGAGAAGGCCTGGCCTTTTGAAATGGGACGGTATCCATCCTTCCCGGGAGGATGCTGCACTCATGTCGCATAACATAGCCAATAGGGTTTTTTCTTCAGATAGGAATGAAAATTGACAACTCAGAGCCAAGGCCAGGCAGTAGACAGAATGACCTAACCAACTGCCTGTGAACTGCCAGGAGTCGTCACCCACAATAAGTAGGTCCCATACCATTAAGACAGTTATCAAGTATCGCAGTGAGCAAAAAAAAAAAAAAAAAAAAAGTGTGCCAAAATAAATCTAATTAATATTAATACTATCTCAAGTAATGTAAGAAAAACTTTTAGGTTAAATCTTGGGTTATTCAACATTAGGTCTCTTTCATCAAAATCAGCTCTAGTTCAAGAAATAATTACTGATAACTTCTTCAATGTCTTTTGTCTCACAGAAACCTGGTGTAACAGGTGCCTAGGGCACCTGTCACCTGTTCTGTGTTCTTTTGAGTTAATTAACGTTCATTTGTCTTTAGTTTAGTTAATTAACTCCTTCTTGTTATTGTTTTTTTTGGTGCACGTGATGAAGTGTTTATGTATTTATTTCCGGTGTTCCTCGTCGTCCGTGCGCGTCTTAAATTTTCATGTTCACTCGTTCTATGTACTACCGTTTGTGTTTGGTGTCATTACACCACAATAAATTCTGTATTCCTGCTACCTGTGTGCCTGGCTCCCTTCTGCGCATTAGAGTGCTGCGGCTCTGCACTTCATTTGCACAGCCGCGCTTCGCCCACGGTAGACGAGTGTGACTCCTGGATTAGGGCAATTATATTATTGCCTCTCCACCTGGTTATATTTATGCTCATAAACCACGCCTTAGTGGACGAGGAGGTGGAGTGGTTATGGTTATGATCCATAAAAAAAAAAAAAGCTCTAAAAAAAAAAAGCTCAAGTACTCAACATAACATTTCATCTTCATTAAAGAAGAAATCCAATTTAATGGGAAACTAAACTTATATATAAGTTTATTAAAGAATTTGGTGAATTTCTTTCTAACATAGTAGTAAATTAAATTAGCCTTTGACGCTATCCTAGATTCCATGGCCGTTACTCAACGTGTGGTTGGTGAAACACACCACTGTAACCATGCGTTAGACTTAATTTTATCACATGGTGTTAACATTGATAATTTAACTATAGTTTCACAAAGTGAGGTCATCTCTGATCATTATTTACTAACCTACGATTTAGAAGTTGATATTGATCCAGTCATTAAACTACGATATTGTTAGGATCTCTGGTTCCTCCCAAGCTCTGGCACCAGTTGCCATTGAAGTTACAGAGCTTTTGTGTGTGGGTATTTTATCCTTTTATCCTTGCTGTGACCTCTGTAGACTAACACCTACTATTCAGTGATTTGTTGTATGGGATTTGAGCCTGCATCTTAGCCCTTATGATGTTCCCTTCAGCCCATGACTCCCTCTTTAGTGCAGTGCTCACCTCTGACTCAGCAGACCCGGGTTCGACACCAGGTGAGTAAAAATATAAAATTATACATTTCATACATACATACAGTTATACATTTCAGCTAACCCTAATAATGTTCGTTCAATCAGTAAGATCGAGGACTGATTAAAATATGGATGTCAAAAAACTTGACATCTAAATTCTGCTAAATTCTGATAAAACTGAGTTTCTAATAGTTGGACCAAGGGACAAAATTAACAGTTTTGTTAACAGGTTTCTCACACTTTGTTAAACCTCGATAACTCTTTAATTAGACCCCGTTCGTCAGTAAATAATCTCAGTGTCATTATAGATTCAGATCGCTCCTTTACAAAGCACATTAACAATATTACTAGAATTGCATTTTTTTCACCTTCATAACATTTCGAAGCTAAGAAATATCCTCCCCCTCCAAGATGCAGCAAATCTAATTCATGCTTTTATTACCTCAAGTTTAGATTATTGTAATTCACTTCTGACAGGATGTTCTAATAAATCATTACATAAATTACAGCTTGTGCAAAATGCTGCAGCTAGAGTTTTAACTAGAAACGGAAAGTTTGATCATGTACAGTCCTGTGTTATCAAACTTACACTGGATACCGAGCTCAGATCTCAAGGTGCTGGTTTACTTTTGGCTTCTGGAATAAATAAAATTACTTCCGGTAGAAGAGCGTTCTCCCACAACGTTCCTCAACATTTAGTTATGCTGCTCTAGTAAAACACAGTGCAGCATGTGACTCCGGCATAACTATCAATTACTTATTACTTAAACGCCATGCTTTATCAACTCTAACTGCTTTTCTTGTCTGTTTCTTTTGAGGTGGTGCCTCATTTCCTTCATCCATGGCTCTGCCGAAGCACTGCGGCTACGACGATTACAGGATGAAACCTGGATATTAATTGGATTGGCGGTCCTGCAGGATGCCCACTGTCATGCCTGCTCACTCTGTTGTGCACTCTGGTGAGGGAATATCACCTGGGACCTCTAATTGCTGTCACCTGAATTCAATTTTAATCACCTGTTCCTTGTTCCGTGATTGGTTATTTCCGGTTCTTGTGCTTATAAGCGCTTTTTCTGGTTTTCTTTCTCGCGTATCACGCTCACTTGTTGCTTGTGTTCTCTTTCTAGGATTAGACTGCAGCTTGTTTTTTGCTTCTCTAGAAGACCTTCTGCGATTTTTCATTGTTTCTGGAATGATTTAAAGACACGTTTTTTTCACCCGCGTCAATGTCAGACTGTGGGAGAAGCTATATGAACTTCGGCAGGGCTCTCGCTCTGTAATGGACTATTCTTTGCAGTTTTAAACTCTGGCAGCACACAGTGGATGGAACGAAAGGGCTCTCATTGTGGCATATCGTTACGGTCTACGTAGAAAGATTTCGGCAGAGATGGTATACAAGAATGTTGAGATGTCCCTGTCTGAGCTCATCACAGCCTCCATCAAGTTGTATCAGCTTTGGCAGACTTGTAAGAACACTATCTCGGTCCACTATGTTAAGACCTGCTATTGTTTTTGCCGTTGTTGCTGCCCGGCCGCTAAAGGAGGATGAGTCCCCCGCTGAGTCTTGGTCCTCCCGAGGTTTCTTCCTTAAAAAACAAAATAACAGGGAGTTATTTCTTGCCACTGTCGCTTCGGCTTGCTCTTTGGGGGTTTAAAGGCTTTTCATTCTGTAAAGCTGCTTTGTGACAATGTACTGTTGTAAAAAGCGCTATATAAATAAATAACTTGAACTTAAACTTATTGCTGCTACTCCTCGCGCTTCCTCACCGGACCTTGAGACGCCTATGCAGGTGGAATCTATCTGCCTTTCCACCAGTGAGAGGAGCCTTCACATCAAAGGGTGCTTAAGCCTGTACTGTGGTGCCAATAGTCACTTATATAATAATTTGTTCAAGACTCCGTAGTAGTAAGCACCTTTAGGTTGGGTATGCGTAAACTCATATTGTTTTCATTTGTTCTATCATTTGCTAATGCGCTCATTGACTCTGGGGCTGAGGGGAAATTTTTGGACTTTGGAGTTCCCTTCAGTGGCATGACCCAGTCATCTCGTGGGCTTCTCAGGACATTACCCATTGGTCTTCATTTTGTTCTTCTCATTGTTTTGGGTACCCTGTTCACCAGCCATACTCGGAGAGACTGTCACCTCCCTGTCTAGCTCGTCCAATGCCTTTTCTCTACTGCCTCACTGTAATTCCGACTGTGCCATATATCTCAATGGAAGTGTCAAACCACATAGGGTCAGTCCCTATCCTCTAACTGCCGCTGAGAGCCGAGTTCAAGTAGCTGACTTAGTAAGTTACCCACTAAGGGTATTATTCAGCCATCTAAGTCTCCTGTTGTTACACATTCCCGTTCACGCCCCTCCGCTCCACTCGCTCCTGCTCACACACCCACTTCACCGACACGCCCACGTCCCGCTGCTGCACGCTCCGTACCGCACACACCCATCTCCACACCGGTTTCTCATTCCATTAATCACAGATCGCCCTCTCCCGATTATTAGGTGCAGGTGTGCTTCACTGATGACAGCGTCCTTTTAAGCCGTCGCTCCGGATCCATCGGCGCAGAGTTTTTTGATCGACACCACGTTGATGAACGCTGCACATTGCGAACCCGATCCGCTCCTGTTTAAGCATCCTGGCCGTATTCTGGCGAGACTGACTCTTGTTTATTTTGACTCGAGACTCTTCCCCAGGATCGCTCACCACGAGAGGAATAACCACCTCGGGTACTGCGCTGTGTGTCCTACGATCCCCCCTCTCGTGCGCACGCCACGCCGCTCAGACGCTGCTTCATCGTGAGCCGCCATTTTTCGCCGACAGAGGGAAGTCGTGTTATGTTTATTTTTTGAAAGACTTTGTTTTTGGTTTTTCTATTATTATCCCGCTTGGAGGAGAATTAAACACCGTGTTCTGCATTATTTCTACACGACTCTCTCTAATTTTTCTCCGGCAACGGGACGCTCAGCACAAGTGTGACACCTGTGGCTTCGGGGTTTTTTTTGTTCCTAAGAAACATTCGTTCCTTAGGCCGTGTATTGATTATAGAATACTTAACCAGACTACCTGCAAGATCACCTACCTTTCCCCTCGTCCCTTCCACCTTGGAGAGGCTTAAATCTGCTACCATTTTTTTTACTAAATTAGACCTGCATAATGCTTTCAATTTGGTATGTATTAAGGAGGGGGGTGAATGGAAAACCTCTTTTGTCACCACGTCGCGTCAGTATGAATATCTGGTAATGCCTTTTGGCTGGAGGATTTTGTCCTTGTGTACATTGACAGTATATTAATTTTTTCTACCGATTTAGAATCTAATCGCCAGCATGTTTCATCCATTCTCCAATGTCTTGTACAACACAATTTGTTCATTCAAACAAAGAAGTGTGAGTTTCATTAAAGTTGTGTTTCATTTTTGGGCTATGTTTTGTCTGCTGATGGTTTACAGCTGGACCCTAGGAAGGTTAGCACTATTCTGGATTGACCTATCCCTACCACCATTAAGGAATTACAGTGATTTTTGGGGTTTGTTAACTTCTATCATAAATTCATTCAGTCTTTTAGTACACTTTCAGTTCCACTAATTTACATAGGGATGGTCACTCCCGCTCCCTCTGTTGTGCACTTTGGTGAGGGAATGTCGCCTGATACCTCTAATTACTGTCCATCACCTGAAATTTAATCACCTGTTCCTTGTTCCGTGATTTGTTATTTCTGGTTCTCGTGCTTATAAGCGTTGTTTCCAGTATTCTTCCTTGTGTTGTATCACTCTCACTTGTTACTCACTTGTTGCATGTGTTCTCTCTCTAGGATTAGACTGCAGCTTGTTTTTTTGCTTCTCCAGAAGACCTTCTACATTGGTGATTGTCTTCATCGTGGACTATGCTGTTTGCCAGTTCTTTTTGTTTATCCTCCGCATCTTGGCATTTGTTCTTTTTGCAGTTTACTCTGCACAGTATTTTGTGTTTTGTTTCGCTCCGTTTTTCCTCTCTCTCTGAAGAACATACCTTTGGTTATAATAAACTATCAACATTGATCTGTGTGTGCGCAATCCTTTTCTATGCCGCTGACACCCACATTTAAGTTGTTATTTATTTTAGTCACTATTTTTTTTTTCGGCAACTTTCCTGTATATTTATCTACTTTCTTGCTTTAGATGCTGGTCTTAAATCAATTTTTTTGTTTAGGTTGAACAAAATTTCTAATTAAGAAAGTTTTTAAAAAGTATTTTAAAAAAAAGTTTGTACCATGTAAACATCTCACCATGAGTAAAAATTGTTATTAATGTTAAGATGAATCTCTATTGAACAATCACCCAAATGTAAATTTTATTGGCATCAAAAATTTTACAGTGTTTTTTTTTTAAGCTAAACTTAACAAAAAACAAAACAAAACAAAACAAAAAAACAAAAGATGTGATTAAATTGTATAATTGTCTAAAAATATATATAATATATTATATTTCAGCTTTCCTGGCATTTGAGACTTAATAAAAGATCATTTTGATTGAAGTGAAAATCTACCATTTAAAATGCCAGTTTTAGTGAACCTGTTTCCCCCCCCCCAAAAAAATGTAATATTTGTAATATATTTTTGTTGTCACAATGTGAAGATGCAAGATATGGCATATATATATCCTTGGAATATTTGGAGACTTTCCTCATGGCTGTGGTCTTTTGCTATTGTAGTCCATCTGCTTCAAAGTTAGATGTGTCCTGCATTTTTCAGATTACATTCTTTTTAAATTGCTTTTCCTGAAGTGTTGTAGTGGTAATGGAGACTAACCCAGCACTCATTGGTTGAAAGGCAGGGAAACACACTGGACAGGTCTCCAGTCTATTGAGGAGCAGATTTACCCAGAAATCAAACCCATGGTTATCTTGCTGTGAGGTTAAAATATTACCCACTATGCCACTAGACCTACAATTGAACAAAGTGATTATCTGAGTTACTGTGGTCTTTGTGTCAGCTTTGAACATTTCCCTTATTCCCGAACTTTGTCTCACCTACAATACATTATTTGTCCCCAAAACTGCAGTTGACTAGATGTTTCTTTATTCTACAAATGTGAGCAGCAATAGTGTCATGTGTTAAATTCATAGGAGATCAATATTTATAACAAAGACTTAACCAATTTATATTGCTAATTAAATAATATGAAGTTCATTATATTATACATTTTTGATAAAATAAATGGTTACTGTCGGTGTTACATTTTTTAGGTAGTACAAAATCTTTATTGTAAATATGACAAAAATATAGATAGGGCCATATTCAATAAGTAAAAAAGAATGAAATACAAGTCATACTCAAACTTTTTCTTGAAAAAAGACAAGCCTATTAATTCAAACTTTTACGGCTGAAATGTCAGGTAATGTTACTCAATAGCAAGTTAATAAATCTTTTGCTCTATTCCAGAATGCTTCTTATTTCATCATCTGAAGATTGGGAGTCCCGTGGGAACAAAACTAATCTTCTTTTCACCTAAGAGAGAAAATTGTTACCAGATTCAGACCCTGGAAAAAAAGAAAGATCGCCTGATACAGCCCTGACTCTTCCATTCTGAATTCTGAGGCAGAGCCGAGGCTCCTCTGACATCCCATTGATTAAGAAAGCGGGAAGCATTATGGGATGTGTTAAAACATATTTTTGCATTGTAGAAAAGTAAATAGATTATGTTAACTATGTTATATAGATTTAAGATGTTATTATTGTAGCTATTGATTTTTCTTCTCATACACTATAAGCCTTGAGCATGTTGGACCTTTAACCTTGCCAGCTGTTATAAAACCTTGAAGATGCATATGCAGTTGGCCCTATTTTTTCTCCAATTTTCCTGGGTTTTGGAAACAATACCATTAAGTACATGTGTAAAGCAGGTCAGAGACATCAATGAGTGTATAAGCATTCAATTCTAAGTTTTAATTCATTTATTTGTCATTCCAACAAGATGCTACACAAAACACAACCTAACAAAGTGCATTAAGTATTAGTACGCATTATTTTCCACATAATGTTAATGATGCCATATGATGCATTTATTTAGGTATATAGCTGTTTGTACAATAAGAAAAAAAAAACCCTTTGTAAAACAATTTATGACCTCAGTAGAAAGTATGTTTTTTTGTTTGTATTTTAGTGGATTTATGCCCTCTGAACTGATTTGCTGATTTTGCATTTTCTGTAATAGTATATGTTTGCTCTACTTTAAATAAAATGGCCCACAGCACTTTGTCCAATGGAACTGTCTGGAGAATATAAAGGAGATTAAAGGCAAAAGAATGAAGACTCGGGCACATCCACAGGCCTGGTGTCCTAGTAGTTTAGACATTTAAAACCTGCTTAATTTTGTTTTTGGTGCTAGGTAAGGAGCATGTCACAACTGTAAAAAATATCCTTGCATTTCAGGTTTGATTGCAGACACAGAGAGTAAAAAAAAAAAACATATGTGGACTGGTTTTAAAGAACCGATAGAACTAGGCATTCAATTAATTCCATGTCAATTCACCCAAAATGTCATTTTTATGTGCAGGTACATGACACATCACCCCTGAGAGCATCTCAATGTGTGAAATCACTTTACAATGAACTAGAGAACATTTGAATTTACCTCTTATTCCAGATAATAACAGATGAAAACAAAGCAACTGATACCACCTCTTTGCATAATTTAAGGAGATTAAGGTGGTATACTGTCACACTCGCTTACCTCGACCAGAACGGCATGCGCAGCGGAATGCGCAGAGCCTAAGCGCTTTAACGAGCTGAAGGGAGTCAGACACACCAGGTAGCGGCTGGGCGGCGTGCGGCCCCATGTAGACGGGCTCGGCGGCTTGTGGCCCCATGTGGACGGGCTCGGCGGCGTGCAGCCCCTGTGGATGGGCTCGGCGGCGTGCGGCCCCTTGTGGACGGGCTCGGCGGCGTGCGACCCCTTGTGGACGGGCTCGGCGGCGTGCGGCCCCTTGTGGACGTGCTTGGCGGCATGCGGCCCCTTGTGGACAGGCTCGGCAGCGTGCGGCCCCTTGTGGACGGGCTCGACGGCCCCTTGTGGCCGGGCTTGGCGCCGTGCGGCCCCTTGGTGTGTGCACGCGCTGGAGAGGCCTCGGGGTGTGATCGCGCTGGAGAGGCTCTTGAGGAGGCGAGCGTTGGAGAGGCTCCTGAGGAGGTCCACGCTGGATGGACCTCAGTGGGCACGCATGCCAGAGGGGCTGTGGCTAGGATGGCACACTCGGGAAAGATTGCGTGCCCAGGCCGGCTGGCACACACAGGCATGTGGGTGTGAAGAGCGCCCTCTGGCTGGCCGGCCATGACAGCACATCCAGTATGCCGTTCCATAGCCTCCACCTCCGCCTCGGGATCGCCATCCTTCATACAAAACAAATACACCCCCACAGCCAGACCCAAGAACAGAGCCACAGAGGAGTAAGACGTGGGGTAGACAGACTGGACACAAGGAACAGAGGGATCAGGCACATTTACACTATACACCTGCTTGGACACCAGTGGTAACTCTGGTAACGCCCCCTCGCAGCGTGGCTCGATCGCGGACGCTGCACGTGTCTCATATGCAATGCGCGTAACGGGCTCTTTAGCTGTCAGGGCGCAAGCTGCCTCTTGGCTCTGTGATGGCGGTGCGCTCCACGTCTGCAACTCACAATGGGGGGTTTCACGAATCGGGCTGGACTGTCAGTCCAGAGCTCCTCAGAGTTTAGGAGGGTGCGTTTAGGCCCATACAGGTACAACGCACCCCCCTCGTCATCGGAGATCTTGATAATATCGGGACCCTTCTCCGTGCAGAGCGACTCATACCCACTCCTCCATATAAACTCATCCTCAGAGTCGTACCACTCTGGAGTAGCGGATTTAAAGCCGTCCTTGCGGCTCCGGGATGGCGGGCATCACATACCGGAGTGCTCACGGACACAATGGATGGCGCCGCAAGTACAAGGGTTTACGGCCACTGCAAAAAATATAAAAAAGAGCTTACCCGTTCTCTGAACTCCCACTTGCTTACCTCGATCGGAACGACTGCGCAGCAGAATGCGCAGAGCCGAATGCGCTTTAACGCGCTGTAGGGAGTCAGACACACCAGGTAGTGGCAAAAATGTTTATTAAAGGTGAAACACCAAACACAAAGAGGTAAAAACAACACAAGGTGACATAAAACATAACGATGTGCACAGAGGAAGGGGAACACTGGAGATAAATACAAAAAGACACCTGACCACGTGCACAAAACAATGAACAACCCCGGTTAATTAAATAAAATGGAAATGCAAACACAAGTTAATTAACCTAAATGATAAGGCACCTATGCACCTGTTACATATACCTACTGGGGCCCACAGGAGGTACCTTGGATGGTCCTTGTCACTTTGTGACTAATTTGGAACTTGATGTGAATTTTCAAACACCCCTATTGTACAACCTGGCTTAATGTTTTTTTTTTTTGCATTTGAAGCAGACTCTTCTACTTTTACCTTTTTTTGTGTTTTAAAAGATCCTTAGATTAATTCTAAAACAAAAAACCTTGAACATCAAACCTAATTTTATGTAATCAATTCCAATGTCCCCATAATAATTGTGCCTTGATGTGTTCATCTTCATTCCAATTTCATTTGGAATTTCAACATAAAAGAGAATACTAAAAAAAAGTTTCCACCTCACAGATGCTGAGATGTGTAGTGGAATTCCTCCTATGCTTTCTGTCTTTGTAAGATCTGTTCCATAACCAAGCACTTTCTACATACCCCTGTTCTCAGCTAACAGCAGCTCATCGTTTTCTCCATCACCTTTCTGCCTCCCAATGACAGCAGTGTATTGAATTCTGATGGAGAAAAAGAAAACGATTGGCTGTGGATTGAAAATGTGAAATAGGAGCTGTTTTACCCTCTTTTGAGACCGTAAGAACTGACATGATCAACTCTCATTCTTGCAGTCATACAGATGATTGAGTGAGATAAAAGCACCTTGACTATAGGAAAATAAAAGACAGATTAAAGATACAATGCAAAAAGTAAAGTGGAAGGCAGGTAGTGGAAATAAATGACTTAATTCATTCATTTATTATCTCCCGCTTTATCCTTTATTAGGGTCGCGGTGGGGTTCCCCATGCCCATCCAGGGGAGACATCTCGGGCGCTGGGCAGATAGACCCAGGACAGGGCGCCAATCCATCTCTGGGCACACACTCACTACACACTTTATATGGGGCAATTTTGAGAATTCAATTGACGATCCATGTTTTTGGACTGTGGGAGGAAACCAGAGAACCCGGAGGAAACCCACGCTGACACAGGGAGAACATAGAAACTCCACACAGATGGGGATTCGAACTGGGAATCCCTAGCGCTGAGAGGCGAATGTGCTAACCACTAAGCCACCGTGCCGCCTAAATGACTTAATTAAAAAAAAAAAAAGAACATAGTATCAACTTGAAAGCATTGATGATAACTTTAGTTACTAATTATACAAGAGTAAAAAAAAAATCATATCAATGTACTAAATGGTTAATAACACAGCACACCCCTATTCTAAGATGGCAATGGCAAAATCTAAAAGGCATTAAGCTGGCTACTTAAGAAATCGTTTGCACACATAAACCGGTCACCATAGAGTCCTGGCTTAATCTATAGGATGTGCTTGAAAAAGCGGTTAGGGTCAAGTTATCGGTCAAGCATTTATATAAAAATGCTTAAAATACAGAAAAGGTGTGTATTTCTGATACTTTTATGAAACACTTTTATCTTGACCACATTCTGCCCTATTTATAATCTGTGGATTAAATGTGAGTATAGCATTATTTTCTGAAATTGCTTCATTGGTATTTTGGTAACATTTTAGGTATATACTATAATAAACGTTAAACATGGTATTAGGTGAACTGGAGATATGAAATTACTAGGGGTGTGTGTGTGAGAGAGAGAGGGAGATAGAGAGAGACTGCCCTTCCATACACCATTCAAATACTTTATTCCTAAATGTACTTGTAAAAACAATTTGAGACAGGCGCACAGTGACTCTTAGGGAGACAAGGCTCCCCTGATGAATGTGTGAAGCCTTTATAAGCTGTAACATCTCAGGTGACAGCAGAGACGCCAACCAGCAGCTATATGTTAAATATACATTTAATTCCATCACAGATAAAACTTGTTGTTTCTGTGCTGTGCAAAATGCTGCAGCTAGAGTTTTAACTAAAACCAGAAAGTTTGATCATATCAGTCCTGTGTTATCAAACTTGTTAAGTTTTATACCATTTAATATATATATACCATTTATACCTAATATATACCATTTATACCTGCTGGTGGAAGAGCGTTCTCCCACAAGGCTCCTCAACTTTGGAATAGCCTTCCAGTTACTGTTTGTGATTCTGAATCATTATTAATCTTTAAAAGTAAATTAAAAACACATTTATTTAATCTTGCATTTAATTAATTCCTGTAGATAAAGATGTACATCTCAGGCTTGGCTGTGTTGGGGGGTGTGGCACTGTGCTTTATTATTAGCTCTATCTGCCTTCCTTGTCTGTTTCTTTTGAGGTGTGACCAGTTTCCTGGAGGTGTAGTCAGACCTTCATCCATGGCTCTGCCGAAGCACTGCGGCCACGACGAATACTGGGTGGAACCTGGAAATTAATTAGACTGGCAGTCCTGCAGGACCCCTTAATGGACTTACATATAGTTTTCCAGTTGTTAGAGTTTTTCCATTTGTTAGTCACCTGATCTCGACACTATCTGTACATGGCTGTCCTACACTGTTGTTGCTGCCTGACCGCTCAAGGAGGATGAGTACCCCACTGAGTCTTGGTCCTCCCAAGGTTTCTGCCTTAAAATAACAACATAACAGGGAGTTTTTTCTTGCCACTGTCGCTTCGGCTTGCTCTTTGGGGGTTTAAAGGCTTTTCATTCTGTAAAGCCGCTTTGTGAGAATTTATTGTTGTAAAAAGTGCTATATAAATAAATAACTTGAACTTAAATCCTTCCTACGGTCCTAATTGTGTTCCACTATGTTTTAGACTTATTATTATGCACCTCACACACTCACTGTAAGTAATGTGGTTTATTCCTTACTTTTTGTGCTTCTCTCTTGGTTTAGTTAATTAACTGCTTAGTCTTTATTACTACCTGTGTTTAAGATAATTAACTGCCTTTTGTTATTGGTTTTCGCATTTAATCATGTGGTCTATTTCGGTTATATATTCTCCATTGTTTGTGTTTGCTTTCAGACCAGCATTTATTTCAGTACGCATTGACCATCCTGAGCTCTTTGCCTGTCCTTTTAAATAAAACTTCTTCAAGCTTACCTTGTTGCCTGACTCCATTTCATCTTCATCTTGGCACTTTGACTTGGCGGGCTTTTGCGCAGTCTCTGCACTCGGGCCGACGGAAGTATGACACTCACTCTCACTCTCACTTACATACACAATGTTTTAAAATTTAACATAGATTTAATATGCATCGCTTCTTTTTACACATCTGTTACTGATCCCACCTTTAAATGATGTTTGACACTGACCCGGATGTGTGACACACTGTTCTTTGACATTTCATTGCCAAGTTACCTGCAATGACGTTTAAAAGG
Organism: Corydoras sp. C115; assembly: GCA_019802505.1. Lineage (NCBI taxonomy): Eukaryota > Metazoa > Chordata > Actinopteri > Siluriformes > Callichthyidae > Corydoras > Corydoras sp. C115. The sequence continues at coordinate 17,115 of JAFMOC010000202.1, forward strand.
TGTAAAAAGGTGTTTTTTTTTTTTGCAAGAAAATAAAAATTCTATTACTTTTTATACATACTTGATATTTGAAACTAACTGATTAGGATGCAGATTGTTAGAAATGTCCGTTCTTCCCCGGAAGAGGGAAGTGAGCGCTTCCCGGGCACCGACTACGCGGGGAATAAAGCGGTCCACGGAAACGCTCCCACGAGTGCGACCTGCGCGGAGAAAGTGTGCAGTGCCGCACCGTGGTTGAACGCGGAAGGAGAGTCCAGAAAAACACCGGGATAAAATCCAAAACCGAATTTATTAAAAATGGTGTAGGAACACCAAAAGAAAGGGGGGAAACAAACGAACAAACTAACATTGGGTAAGATAACCACAAAACAAAGACGTGCCCTGAAATACTGGAAAACGGAAACTAAATAACAAACCAACTAATCACGTGCACAAAACAAACCAATCACCCAGCTGAGATAATCAAGAACACAAACGAGGGACAGGTGCCCCAGGCACCTGTAACATACCCCCACCCCAAGGGTCGCGCAAAAAGGAAAAATAATAATAACATAAAAAAAAAAATAACAACAAGTTCTCGCAAAAAGAAAAAAGGGGGGGGAAGGTCCCTCTGACTGTGAAGCCTGCTGGATGCCCCCTGCTGACAGCGTGGAGCACGTCATCTCGCGGTGGGAGCGTGGATCGGCGCCCTCTTGCTGCGAGGCGGGGATAGCGCCCCTGGTGTCCGAAGTCTGCGGCTGGCGGACCCTGGTGCTCGGAGTCGGCGATAGAGCGGTCCCTGGCGCCCAGACTTGGCAATCGGCGATCCCTGGTGCTCGGCTTCTTCAGCGGTTCAGCCTCTGGTCCTCCGACTCAGCGGTGGGTGACCCCTGGTGTCCGGAACTCTCCCGATGGTCTGGCACGTCTTTCTGTTAGAAATGTCCGTTCTTCCCCGTAAGAGGAAGAATTCGGGCGTATGCGGGAATTCGGGGGTACGCTGCTCGCGCCTAGTGAGCGCTTCCCGGACACCGACTACGCGGGGAAAAAAGCGTACGTCGGTCCACGGAAACGCTCCCACGAGTGCGACCTGTGCGGAGAAAGTGCGCAGCACCGTACCGTGGTTGAATGCGGAAGGAGAGTCCAGAAAAACACTGGGATAAAATCCAAAACCGAATTTATTAAAAATGGTGTAGGAACACCAACAGAAAGGGGGAAAACAAACGAACAAACTAACATTGGGTAAGATAACCACAAAACAAAGACGTGCCCCGAAATACTGGAAAACGGAAACTAAATAACAAACCAACTAATCACGTGCACAAAACAATCACCCAGCTGAGATAATCAAGAACACAAACGAGGGACAGGTGCCCCAGGCACCTGTAACACAGATCCTATGACTGGTGGATTTTTGCATTATGGTGCTCTGAAATACTAGTGCTATCATTCCAGCCTTCTTATTTATTACTTAATGTAGATTATGTCTGAGATCTGTCTTTATTTTTATTTTTCAAGTTTTAGTCAGTGGTGCCAGAGTCTGTGTTTTACACTTGAAGAGGTATTACAGTGACATCAGAGATATTCGTATGCTATATACTTTCAGATAAAAATCCTACAGTCTTAAGTGATTACTAAAACAACTCAAACTGTTTAAATAAATAAGGTAAATCACAAGCTGTGAAACATATTTGTAAATAAAATTTGCTCCCAAAATCAAGGAAAACTAAAAAATAAGTATAAGTATAAAAAATCGAAGTCTACTGTAAGATATGACCTTTGGACCTATAGAACATGGTAACATAATGGAAAATAGACCAGAGAAAAATTGCCATGTTGTGATTCAGTTGTAGAAAATAACATTACATTTGTACACAAGTACATGAGCATTTACTAGAATCAATTACCTTAATACACAATAACAGAGAGTTAAATGCACACTGCAAAAAGACCAATTCATGATAAATATGGTATCAACTCTCCAGATAACGAGAGGATGTAAGATAGTGTCCAGGTGCAATATAAAATTTTCAAGTTATACAAAGTCGCTAAGAATCTTTTGTCCTAAATGTTAGGGTCATTTTCCTTGTCAGTGTTATCTTGACTTGCAATTTAGGGATTTAAAGACTTCTGTAAAGCTTTTCACACAAAAATGTTATATTGATAATATTCAGTATAGTGTGGTGCTGCAAAGGTTAGTGCTGTCTTTAAAAGTCTTGGGTTCAAACTGAGTGTGGTTTGTATGTTCTCCCCATACCTCTGTTGGTTTACTTTGGGAGGTCTATTTTCCTCCCACAGTCCGAAGACATAATATGCAAGTGAAGTGAAGATACTAATTTGACTGTAGGTATGAAAGTGTGTATATGTCCATGTATAAGTGTTGGGAAAGGCACAAACATCATCGTTAATTGTAATTTTGACTAAATACTGAAAATAAAGAAATCTTAACAAAGACATTTTTTGAGATTTTTTGCTTGTTCAATTAAAAGAGAATGTCAGGCCAAAATACAAAATTGGATTATATTATTAAATTATATATTATATTTAGTTTTAATTGTTTGGGTTTATAGTCATTATTAACGCACATATATTGATTTATATGTAGTTTAAAATTTTAAGCTAAAGGCCAGTAATGCTCTTTGTAAGTGCACACATTTTTTTTCACAGTTTTTTGGAGTTACTGGTGAATTGCTGCTGATAAGCTCAGCCAAAAGAAGATTACCAGAATACCAAGCTTGTTATACTCTGTAGGACTTAACTGGACACTACCATATGGCTGCTATGCTTGGTCGTGGGGGAATGAACATTTTAGTTGAATAAGTTATTTGTTAAATTGTAGTAAATATTTGTTTTCATTTTGTCTTAATTAATTCTTATGTTAATTTGTAAATATGTTTTTATTGAAAAAACAAAGTTTTCCCACAAAGTTTGAACTATTATGGTTTCCTAATTTAGGTAACAAAATATTAAAGTTGGTTCAGAATTAGAAAGGAACCATCAACTTTTAAATTGCCTATGTGAGTCAAATCTGCCAAAGTGGATTTTAATTTATTTCCTTATACTTTTCACCTTGAACTGCTCCAACCATCCAGCCTCAATATTTATTTCTTATAAATGAAAGACAGGTTGTTTTGAATGCAGTGCCAAATTGTGAACAAAGGAAAAATAAGCATAAAAGTTACAAATAAACAACATCCTGAAATTCAGATGCATGGACAAAGATTTGTCTACACATAGTTTGAATTTGCTCTGTCTACTTTGATCTGCTTAGTCACACGACAAACGAATAAGACATCAGGGTATTATGATTCACCATTTCACTCCCTGCCTAAAGGCTTCTTATGAGAATGTACAATTAATATGAAAATGACACATCAGCAGAGATGCATCTTTGTAAAGCAGGCCTAACAATTCACAGTGCACCGCTTCCATGAAGGGCCTCATTTGCCTCTGGCATTTACATAATTCATTTTGTCTTGTGGGGAGGAGGGAAGGGTGGCCCCATGAGCCAGCTTCATCAAAACTGTGTCAATTGTGTGAGCAAATTATGTGACACCTTAGCAGAATACAAAAGCAGAGAGCCTCTTGGGAATACAACCACCGATACCATTTCCTCTGTGACAGCACATCTTTTATGTGACTGACTGTTTGGTTTTAAAGGACTTTCAGTACAATTACACTCCAAAATGAAAACTAAGTAACAGGCTGCGGGACAAGTGTCATACAGAAAACAAAGTCCTGGTAATTACTTTTAGCAGCCTAAATGGTTTGGCTATAAACATAATGCAGGAGAACACCCAACTTGATTGTAATTCATGCACAAAGCAAGATTCCTCAATTCAAGTGGATATGGTGTTATGAAATTTGCTGTTAGTAAATACAGTTATGTCATTTAACAACATATCACCTTTAGGATTTACTGAGACATTTGAGTTGTAATAGTATTGGGAACAATCCAAAAGTGCCCACTGTTGATGCCACTGCAGAAAAGTTGATTTGAATAGATTTCAAAGTAAGAAAAATAATGGAGATTAGAAACGTTTTTCTTATTTTAAGAAATATTAACAAAATAAATTTACTCACTATATTGGCAGATAATTTTACTTGATTCATGTATATATTTTTTCGTGATGTGTTTATTTTTCTTATTTTTAGAGAAACTAGATTCTGTCTGGCCAAAATATAGCAAATACCATGACCTAGGTGTTTTAGATCTTAGGTAATTAATCAATGATGGGGTCATTAAGTGGGACACAAAATACATTTTGTATTGTTATTTGGTTATTTTTTATACTATTATACTATTTAAAAAAATATACAAAATAAGTAATAGAGGAAAAAAATACAATCCTTTTAATGGAACTTTATGAGTGGCCTTAAGCACATAAGGCTCTCATTCATGACAAATTGAAACAATGAAGCTCTTTCTCATTTAAATACCTGAGGCAAAATCTGCTTACTGCATCCTTGATTAATTAAAATTGTGACTGTAATGGGTGATGCTGAGCCACGAGATATCAATATGAGTCAAGAAAAATCATAGCCATTGAAAATGATCAGAGGGTTTTACCAAAGAAAAAAAATGTTTCAAAGTCTCTAGTCCACCTTTAAAACTGTAAAATTACTCAAAAAACAAATACAATGACCATTACTTAATGATACACTGCTTTATCCCAACAAAGGCATTGTACCCAACTTCACCTTTATCTAATAGTTTCATCCCTCATATCGGAAATATAAACCTGTGATGGATTTATTTATCCAGCCTGCCTGCCTCTCCATCATGTCCATCTGTGACAAGGACGCTCGTAAGCCAGATGAATTATAGACCTTTAGAGGGTTCTGGCAATTTGGTGTGACTTTCCCAAAAGATAGTTCATAAATCCCAAAGCTTTGTCTGGTCAATATTGACAAAAATATGCCCTCAGAATACTATTAAAAGTCAGGTAAAAAGTATTAATAAAAATTATTCTAAATTTGTCAATTGCTGTTGAAGTACCGTATTTTCCGTATTATAAGGCGCAGTCTGAATTACGGGGTCTATTTCTGTATTTGTCCCACGTATAAGTGCACCGTACTTCTCCCACAAATCCATCAAAGTCCTCATCTTCTGTGTCTGAATTAAAAAGCTGCGCAAATTCACTATCGAGCACTTCGGTGTTCCCTCTCATCAATGTCTGAGTCAGTCTCGTCGCCAGGCGGCTGTTCGGCAATGATGCCGGCTTTCACGAAAGCTCGGACAATGGTCACAGAAGAAACCTTAGCCCAGGCTTCCACAATCCATTCACAGACGGTGGCGTAACTCGCCCGCCGCTGCCTCTGAGTTTTAGTAAACGTGTGTTTGCTGTCTATCATCCATCGCTCCCGCAACTTTACTTTAAACGCCCTGTTTACGCCAATGTTCAGCAGTCGTATAAGGCGCACCGGATTATAAGGCGCACGTCCGATTTCTGGGAAAATTTTAGGCTTTTAGGTGCGCCTTATAGTCCGGAAAATACGGTAATGCCTTGGGCCCAGCAGTAGGATAAGGGCTAAAGTATCGATATTACAAATGTAACAGTAAGTTATATATATATATACACATACATACATACACACACCGCTTTTACAATAGCACATTGTCTCAAAGCCTCTTTACAGTCCGAGCCTGAACCTGCAAAGTGCAAGTTATAGTGACAATGACCAGAACAAAACTCCCGGTTAAGTTGATTTTGTGGCAAGGTCTTTAATACATATGGATATTTGATATAATGGTGAGTTGTAAATATAAATTCCTTGCAAATGTCAATGTTTGTAAAGAACTCTGCTATATGGACAATTACATATTGCACATACATGCCTTTGCTCATTATGTGTTGTCTCCCGTTTGCATCTGTAATTCAGTCTCCAAGATTTTACATTATGTCAGAAACTTTGACCATTTATCCAAAATAGCACTGAGGTAGGATAAGACCTCCTTTCTAGTTCATTCCAAAGGTGTTCAACAAGGCTCGAGTCAGAGATCTATAGTCAGATTAAACTATTCCATACCAAACCAACTGTAACTTGCTGTCTGTTTTAATGATGATTTGCCCCCATATTGTGTATTACATGTACTTGCTAAATTTCCTGTAGAAGAGCAGAAAATAGTTTAAAACAATATTTTTTCCCCCACCAAGACAAACAGTGTCCTTGTAGATCACAGTTATTGAAAAAATGTCAAAAGCTTGATATTATTATTCTTTAACTTCTCAACCTGATAAATATCCTCTTTATCTTCATATTACCGATCAATAAATATTGAATCTAAGAAATCAATGCCATTGTGTTATGAGTTAGCTCAGTAGTTTTTCTTAGTTTAAAGCTGCACTGACCTGCTGCAACACAGTTTGTGTGTTTTAATTAACCTTATTACCATTTGTGTAAGAGGATCAGTATTTCAATACACTAAAACTGTTACTTGTAATAGTAGTCCTTCAAAGAAACAGGAAACATTATAGCTTTTCAGAAGTACTTTGCATAAATCCATTTTTACTTCTATCTATCTTCCTTTTCACTACTACTATTACTACTACTAATAATAATAATAACATAAAATAATGTTATTACTTCTTACCCCATACCTGTCCACATTTCTATATCATGTATAGCAAATGCTTGGAAGTTCTTGATGCACCATTTAATAACTGTATTAGTCCAGACATCGTATTTACAATCACATTAAGAGAGCAAAATGGTTTAAGGGCACATGGGCTCACATTAGAAGCTTAGAAGTAGACAAGGGGTTTGTACATGCAACTGTTCTCTCGACACCCCAATGCATTAACCACTGGATGTCCATAAATGTCATTTATTATTTCTCAACTTTTTGGCCAAGGGCTCAACCTTTAACTCAATCAAGAGTGTACTATTTAACAAAAGTACTTATACAGTATATAATTTACTGTATTTGATGTCATTTCTATGTAAGAATGATTATGTTAATGCATAAAAAGCAAGGTTTTTGGGTTTTGGGTGGTTAAACTGTAATTATCTGACCTCAGATTTTAGTGTCACAAATTACTATTTGGCATTACTGACTTTAGAGAGGTTTTGACATGAAATTAGTTTTTCAAAATGTAATGCTCCACCAATATAGCAAAGTGTATATGTACAGTTAGGTCCATAAATTTTTGGACAGAGACATTTCTCTAATTTTGATTCTGTAAATGACAACAATGAATTTTGAATAAAACACTTCAGATGCAATTGAAGTTCAGACTTTCAGCTTTAATTCAGTGGGTTGAACAAAATGATTGCATGAAAATCTGAGAAACTAAAGTATTTTATAAACACAATCCCTTCATTTCAGGGGCTCATAAGTAATTGGACAAATTAAGTAATTGTAAATAAAATGTTTGTTTCTAATAATTGGTTGAAAAACCTTTGTTGGCAATAACTGCCTGAAGTTTTGAACTCATTGACATCACCAGATGCTGTGTTTCCTCCGTTTTAATGCTCTGCCAGGCCTTTACTGCAGCAGTTTTTAGTTGCTGTTTGTTTGTGGGCCTTTCTGTCTGAAGTTTAGTCTTTAATAAGCAAAATGCATGCTCAATTGGGTTGAGATCAGGTGACTGACTTTGCAGTGAACATTCCATTTTTTTGCTTTAATAAATTTCTGGGTTGCTTTGGCTTTATGTTTTGTGTCATTGTCCATCTATATTATGAAATGCCGACCAATCAGTTTGGCTGCATTTGGCTGGATTTGAGCACACAGTATGTCTCTGTCTGTGTGACATGCATGCCCAAGCCATCACACTGCCTCCGCTGTGTTTTATAGACGATGTGGTCTTGGATCATGAGCTGTACCACGCCTTGGCCATACTTTTTTCTTTCCATCATTCTGGTCAAGGTTGATCTTGATTTCATTTGTCCAAAGAATGTTCTTCCAGAACTGTGCTAGTTTTTTTAGATGTTTTTTCTTAGCAAAGTTCAATCTAGCCTTTTTATTCTTGTGAGTGGCTTATGAGTGGCTTGCACTGAGCAGGGAATCCTCTGTATTTACTAGCATGCAGTCTTCTCTTTATGGTAGACTTGGGTATTGATAAGCCTAGCTCCTGGAGAGTGTTGTTCACTTGGTTGGCTGTTGTGAATGGGTTTCTCTTCACCATGAAAATTACTTTGCGATCATCTACCACTGTTGTCTTCTGTGGGCGTCCAGGTCTTTTTGCATTGATGAGTTTACTGGTGCTTTCTTTCTTTCTCAGGATATACCAAACTGAAGATTTTGCCACTCCTAATATTGTAGCACTTTCTCAGATGGGTTTTTTTCTGTTTTCTCAGATTAAGGATGGCTTGTTTCACCTGCATGGAAAGCTCCTTTGACCGCATGTTTTTTCACAGCAAAATCTTCCAAATGCAAGCAGCATGCCTAATATCAACTCCAGGCCTTTTGTCTGCTTAATTGAGAATGACATAACAAAGGAATTGCCCACACCTGCCCGTGAAATAGACTTTGAGTTAATTGTCCAATTATTTTTGGTCCCTTTAAAAATAGGGTGGCACATGTTAAGGAGCTAAAACTTCTAAACCCTTTATCCAATTTAATGTGGAATGTGGATACCCTCAAATGAAAGCTGAAGGTCTGGACTTTATGTCCATGTCAATTAGATAACTTGAAGTTGAATATATTTCAGTCAACAGTAAAAAAAAAATAAAAAATTTGCGTCAGTGTCCAAATATATATGGAACTGTATATATTCATTCATTCATTATCTTCTGCTTTATCCTATATTAGGGTCGTGGTGGGGTTTCCCATGCCCATCCAGGGGAGAACGTTTCGGGCGCTGGGCAGATACACCCAGGACAGGGCGCCAATCTATCGCTGGGCACACACTCATTCACACAGACACGCATGTATACACACTCTATATGGGGCAATTTGGAGAACTCAATTGACTTGATCCATGTTTTTGGACTGTGGGAGGAAACCGGAGAACCCGGAGGAAACCCACACAGACATGGAGAGAACATGGAAACTCCACCCAGATGGGGATTCGAACCGGGAATCCCTAGTGCTGAGAGTCGAATGTGCTAACAACTAAGCCACCGTGCCTCCTGACCTGTACATATATGTACTGTATATATAACTGTATATATGAAGATACATTGTAATTGATGGTGGAGCTGTAGTAAACCTGGGAACACAAGATACGGGTCAAGTCAACATGGTATACATTTTAATCTACATATGAAAATTCTTACAACAATATAGTGACCACACAGTCAAAAACCCATTAACTCACTTCAAGACACGTGATTTACATGTCCTTAGACCACAGGAGAAAAGTGAAGTACACCCACACAACCCACATGGAGAGAATGCAAACTTTACTTTTAAAGGACCGAGACTTCCCTCCTACGAATCAAACTCTGGACCCCGATTGCCATAAAGATACAGTACTACCTACGGATCCACAAGGTTTGTTTTCACTAGAGACATCTCCTCTAATGCACCTTAAAATGGATGTTTTTGTTCTGATGCTTTAACTGAATCTTATACCTAGCAATCATCTTCATAAGCAGTGCAGATGATGCATTGGAACCACTTTATGTACCACTTTAACATCTATGTTTACACACTTGTATACAGCTGTTCAATGAGAAAATCCTGCCTGTGCATCAATTACAGAAATAAAAGAAATGCATTGAGTGCCTTGAGAGAAAGGTACATTACAGCATCTCTATATGAGTTGCGACCATATGAGCTATATTTAGCATGGTTATAATTCTTACTGCTCTTGCTAAATTATTATTTTTTCATTCATTCATTCATTATCTCCCACTTTATCCAGATGGGGATTCGAACCGGGAATCCCTAGCGCTGAGAGGCAAACATGCTAACCACTAAGCCACCCTATTCTTTTTCAAACATGGGAATTTTTTTTGGTGGTAATATATTCATTACTGAAAATTGGAACATGGAAAAACAAGATATGAGGTGAGGGGGAACATGAAAGGATTACTCTATGTTTTTATTTGTTTTGGCCTCACTCTTATGTACCAGATACCTTAATTGCTACTAATGTAATATGTTCACTGTTACCTGAAGAAATTGAGACTGCTGTGTTAATTTTACTAATAAAACACAAAAGATTTAAATCCCTGATGCCCAGGAAAACAGTGGGTCTCATAAGTACAGATTAAACAAGTGTAAGATTCAGACATCTTTTCTTGAAAATAACTTATATTATGAAAGTTTGCAGGTTGTCATTTGTCTGTTTTGAAGAAAAATAAAGCTGATGTTTTCAAGGCAGACACAAAGCTATAACTTAAATTTAAAATTATATTATTGAATATTTGAGAAAAAAACAAGCAAAATATATTTTTTAAATATTTTTTTTTAAACCACCCCATATCATGTTAAATTACTTTATCCTAAATTCTGCTTGTGAAGTATAAAATTTTGTAGAAACTGGGCAATTTATCCATAGAAAACAAAATTAATTAATAACCACTAATTGGTTAATTAATTGGTAATTAAAAAAATGTATTCATGTATTGTTATTGACGATGAACAATTGTGCAAAGTTTCAGCTTAATCAGATAACGGGAAGTGGGTGAAATAGAATTTATAAACTTTTTACCAGACACACAGACAACCAGATGAAGCCAATATAGGGGTGGTTAAAAAAATAAATAAATAAACTTTTGACTTTACAGTACTTTTTTTCTCTCTCTGATCCAAATTAGTTGTATTTTCTTCTTGGTTTCTTTCTTTGGTAGGTTTCTCGTTATACAAAGAAAGTTTCAATTGCACTGACTTTACTTTCTCTGCTTATTGAGCAGACCTGTCCTAAATTAAATGTAGGAAGAAGTGTACTAGTGCATATTTCTATGTAATTTAACAATGGAACAGTGACAGATATTGCACTTTATAGCATAGTTGTAATGATCTGTGCAAATTGGAAAGTGAAACAACACCAGTGACTTACCCAATTAACTCTGAGTCTTTAAAATGCTGTACTGATTCAGGCTTCACATAGAAGCTGTCTGCCAACCATCATCATGAATTTATTGCTTGATATTCACACATAAATTTTAGTGAGGTTAAAACAAACCAAAGGGAAAAAAAAACACTCTAATTAACTGTAGAGAACTGGGAGCTGGAGTTCTGTTACCAAAGGTATGGTTAGAAAATTAAAGATAGATCAAATTACCAATCAAAAACAATATGATGGCTTATAAATGTCTGGCAGACACACCCAGGACACAGAGACACACACACAAACACATTCTATATCTATTCTAATCCATGTTTTTGGACTGTGGAAAGAAACCGGAGGACAAAAAGGAAACACAGGCACAGAGAAAACATGGAAACTCCACCCAGCAGGAACCCCAGGGCTGAGTGGCAAACGTGCTAATCATATATTAACAATTGCAAAATATTCTTTGATTAAGACAGCACATACTACAAATTACAGCCAAATACTAACTGTTTATTTTTTTTTAAATGTCATCAAGATCAGTTACAGATATCTTGCAATATATTTTGATTTTGTTCATTTGATCACCAGACTGTGACAAAACGTCATCTTGCCCCACTTATAATATATATTGTTTATAATAATAATCCTGTTGTGGAAACTCATCCTTCATCCATAGGTTTTCCAGATTTCTTGCATGCATCTCAAGCAGTGTTTACAAGTTGTTGGTTTAAATTTATAGAAATAAGTCTAGCCATTTTAATTAGTGCTTTTAATTAATGCACTACATATTAAATCACTTTAGAGAGAGAAACAATATGTCAGAGTTTATTTTGAAATATTTTTACATGCAATTCAGCCAATTTTATGGCTTGATCAGGCATACTTGCTAAATTAGACTTGTAACCTAAGCTGCACTGCATTAAGACATTTGCATGAAACTTCATTAGTCATTATAAGGAACATACACCTTTTACGAGGAACACAACTCTTCCAAGTGTTACCCTTATACGAGGTAAACTGTATGCTGATATATCACATATGCATAGCATGATCGGTTTATTATGACAAAATTATGCCTTCAAATCTTAGTGACAGTTCATGTAAGGTTTTTTTCTCTTGCAGTTTGGCTGATTTATTGGGTTTAAAGATGCTCTTATTAAACATTAAAAAGTATTTTGGATATCTTCTACAGAATTCTTTACAGAAGGGGAAGATTTACTAGCTCATCAATCATTCACTCTGTGATGATGATCTAATGCACACTTAAATTCAGCTTATATCAGAAACTTATTTTTGTGCAACTTAATCAAAAATGTGCACTTGAGTAAGAAAACCAAAACAGTCTCACATAAATATGGGTGCTGAGAAGGTAGTGCATTCAATTAGGTCTTTTCATCAGTAGATATGAAAAAGGAACCTTCTGCTATACACTGGAGGCTCAAGAAGTCGAGCAGCAACGCGAAGGAGCAGAATATTGAAAATATCATGCGTACCACCCACATACAAGTTCCACAAACACATGACAAACTAGAATTTTTATCAAGTTTTGCTTCAGTGCGCAAACCTTCCTGCAAGCAAGGCATCTGCTTCCAAGCAGCTTTGGAAAAAACACACGACATGCCAGCTGAAGACGCTAATATCCATGCTTGTGAGTTATTATAACGCCCACGGCAGGTAATAATAAAGTAGCTGAAGCATCCATGCGTAACATTTTGGGTTTTGAACCTAGCTTTCACAGATCAAAACAGCCTCCAGTAAAGAATCCGCTTTAAATTGAGAAAGGAGCGCCATCTAGTGGAAAACAATTGTGTCGCCATTAACTGTATTCAGGGATGAAAAGGATCATTACACCAATGACAATAGACATTCCTTAAAACTTACTGATTAAAGCAAACATTATCTGATTAGTAATCATACGGCTAGAAAATTATATGAAATAAGCTGGAGCTTCTGTAGCTGAATATGAAACCTTGTAATCCTTTATATAAATCGGGATACAAAAAAAATAAAAAATAAAAATAAAGGCCATTGTTTATATAAAGCCCATATAGATTTTGAGCTGTTAATGTAATTGCATAAATTAGAAGGCAATTTGGAGGCTCTTTTTTGGGCTGTAAGATGGACAAAATCTAGTCTAAATGTTGTCTAGTAATCTGGGACAACATTTAAAACCAAATTTCTTGACAGCTTAGATACATGGTGCTTTTGACAGATATTTCACAAACTACGATATCGACTTAACCAGTAACCACTGGAATCAGAAGGTAAAGGCTATGCTGCTTTGGTCGTGTTTGGCTGCAGTACAGGGGGCTCCTGGTAAAAGTAACCAGGTTGAAAAAAGACAAATTGGACAAGCATTGAGGAATTTTAATTTTGCTTCCTTTAATAATTAGTATGCTTGAAGAAAGGCCAAGCACCAACTAAAGTAAAGTAAAAATAAATAAGAAGTAAAGTAAAAAAGTAAATTGTCAGAGATGTATATTGTTAGAGATGGAAGAGATTTAAGTTTGACAAGACTAGCCTTTATCCTCATCACATTTAGTACCTAATGCCAACAGTGACATGAATGATTAGTTGCATTAAAACATGGGATCTTTAACTCAGATAATGGCCAGATAATCTGTATGTCTCCTGATGGGTGGAGCCAAAATAAAGTTCCATTCTGCAATTAATTAAGAAATCAAGCAGAATGTATTAAACTGGACAAGATCTGAACACTGCTGTTTACCAACACTCTCATTATTTTAAATAATTAACATTATTTATTATTAAATAATAACAAAATAAACTAATTTTTCAGGAGCAGCATGTAACATTGTACACCCTAATTTCAGGAAATCTTTATACAAGTAATAAATGTAAACCTGCTATTTGTTGCTTTTGTCAATCAGAAATAGGATGTACTGTAGTAATCCACATAGCACACTCACACACACATACACACACACACACACACACACACACACACACACACACACACACACACACACACACACTAAATACTATTTTAGTGCTTTTGCTTGTAAAATCTACATACAAAAAATAATAGCATTTATATTGAGCTTATTTGATGAATAGTATAACTGTTTTACAGGTTGTCACTGAGTGCACAATCCAGTTTGTGCAAAAAAATAACAGATCAAGTCATAAATCAGAATAACATATAGGTAGGAGACTAAAACATTGGAACAAATAAAATGATACCAGAAAAATGTGTCTACACAGCAGATCACATGAAGCTTAACAAATGAACAGTAAAATGAACAGATATATAGTAATAGAAAATCAAAATAAAAACACCAGAATGTTCAGACAACAATCCAAAGTTAACATAACATCCATAATATAAATACATACATAGTGGTACAACCCAAACACCTGGATGATTAAAGGCAACACAAAATATGCCTGGGCTAATATTACATTAAATATTAAATAAGACAGTATCTTTAACAGTATCTTACAAATCTATATCAGTATCTGTACAAATGACATCATAAGCTAAATATCTACAAAAGCCTAAAAGGGGAAACTACATACGCAGGTATATACACATGCAGAACCTAACAAAACAGGGTAGCACATAATTAGGCCATCAATCTGTGCAAATCAAACAATGCAAAATATAGCTTCCCAAAACAATACCTTAACATGAGAATGAGGAGACAAATTATAAGCAAGATACATTAAACAGGAGCCATACAATTAAATTAAAGCAGGTGAGCTCATGATACCTGACAGACTGCAAACAAATAGGAATGTTATAACAAAAGCTCCAATATTGAAAACAGATGTGGGCATTGAGAGAACATTTTAAATTATTTAATTAGTACTTTACTAATTTGGGGTCGAGACCTTTGAACTGTCCTTGGAAACAACCTGGTCAATGTGTTGCATTTTAACTAAATGAATTTAAATTAAGTTTCAAATTAAGTGGTTATTATTTAATTAAGTTTTAAATTAAACAAGATCCTAAGAGAGAAATACTTTTGTTATAAGTACTTATATACAACTGCAGTATCAAATATCCAACTGTAATTGTATTAATTCAAGCAACTTAACATTTAAAAAGTACAACACATTTATTGAAATTGTTATTGTGTACTTGTATTCTAAAAGATCCTAAAGATAAGTAGAATAAATTGTCTTTTGTGCTGCTAGTGTTCCAGTTTTTTGACAAAATGCACACTGGTCACCATGGTAACTCTGTAAAGAGACAGCTCCAATATGGTCACTCTTAACAACAAAGCAAGCACAAGAGGAGACTTTAATGAGAGCTGTAAGGACACAGAATGGATAGATCAGGTTTTGTAATTATATACCCAAACAAATGTGTATTTGTGTGTTTCTATCACATGTCCATTGACTGCTAATTTTCATTATAATAAAGCATCATAGGTAACTAGTTTTTTTTAGGCACAAGAATACAGAAGGATTTCACTATTATTTTGCCAATGACACATGTAAAGTTCCAGTCTGTAGAACATACTGGGGAAAACACAATTCAAACAATGAAGGATGAATGACCCATTTTACAACTTAATTTTAAAAGATCTGCTGATGACAGCTTGGTTCCACATGTCAAAGGGCAATTTTTTTTATTATTTCACACCATTGACACCATAACCTGGAATCTGTAATGAACTGATTAGCTTTGGGTGGTCTCCGGGTCACTATGTCCTTATATCTGTCCCATTCCTGTAATATCATAATGACTCCACACCATTACATTTCTGTTTCCTGTCTCAGTAATTATTATTAAAAAGTATTAATGCTTTTTAAAAATGTGTTATTTGTACAGGACAACATTGTGGCTTAGTGGTCAGTATATTCGCCTTTCAGTGGTGAGGATTCAGGTTTGAATCCAAATCTGGGTGGAGTTTCCATGTTCTCTCCATGTCTGCGTGGGTTTCCTCCGGGTTCGCCAGATTCCTCCCACAGTCCAAAAACATGGATTCAAGGTAAATTGAACACTTTAAATTGCATCTATAGAGTCTGTGTAAATTAGTGTGAAAGCTAGATTAGATAGATAGATAGAGAGTTAGTGCCCAGAGATAGATTTGCGTCCTCCCCTGGATGGTCATCTAAATTGCCCCATATAGTGTGTGTTTGTCATTATCTTCCGCTTTATCCTATACTAGGGTCGCGGGGGGGTTCCCCATGCCCATCCAGGGGACAACATTTCGGGCGCTGGGCAAATACACCCAGGATAGGGTGCCAATCTATGGCTGGGCACACACTCACTTACACACACAAACACATATATGGGGTAATTTGGAGAATTCAATTGACCTTGTTCCATGTTTTTGGACTGTGGGAGGAAACCCACGCAGACACAGGAGAACATGGAATTTTCCAACCAGATGGGGATTATTCTTGTGCTGAGAGGCGAACGTGCTAACCACTAAGTCACCATATGTTTAAGTCATAATTGTAATAACAAAACTTTAAACATTTTGTTTGCGGAGCAAAAGTGACAAACTTGTTTGTCCTCCTATTATTAACAATGTTGTTTTAGGATTTTCAAAGGTCTGTTTGACATTTTCTTTTGAAATTGCATTATTGAGCAAAGAAACACCTGTACTGTTTTCTAAGTAATCCTCGTAGTTGAATACTGCATGTTTTGCTTGTTTTTCTTTAGGCCAAGGTCTGCTAGAAAATTTATACTTTAAGTGTATAATTGTAAATAACGTCTATGAAGTGGGAGTCTGGTTTGAGAGAAATAACTTTGTTTATTATATAATTCCACACAACAGTGGGCATGACACAGTACCTGGTACACATTCACTGTAAAATTAATAACTCTAATAATTATTACTAAACAATAACTCATCATTGATGGTTTTACTTTCTTGTTAAATGTTCCATTTACTTACTGAGTTCTGAGATACATTCATTCATTCATTATCTCCCGCCCCGTCCTCCACCAGGGTCGCGGTGGGGCTCCCCATGCCCATCCAGGACATCCAGGGAGAACATCTCGGGCGCTGGGCAGATAGACCCAGGACAGGGCGCCAATCCATCGCTGGGCACACACTCACTCTCACAGACACACTCTATATGGTGCAATTTTGAGAATTCAATTGACTTGATCCATGTTTTTGGACTGTGGGAGGAAACCGGAGAACCCGGAGGAAACCCACGCAGACACGGGGAAAACATGGAAACTCCTCCCAGATGGGGATTCGAACCAGGAATCCCTAGCGCTGAGAGGCAAACGTGCTAACCACTAAGCCACCGTGCCGCCTTCTGAGATACAAAGGGGAAAAAAAAGTATTTAGTCAGTCACCAATTGTGCAAGTTCTCCAACTTAGAATGATGAGAGAGGCCTGTAATTGACATCATTTCAACTATGAGAAAATGAGAAAAAAAATCTGAATATCACATTGCCTGATTTTTAAAGAATTTATTTGCAAATAATGGTGGAAAAAAGTATTTGGTCAATAACAAAAGTTCATCTCAATACTTTGTTATATATCCTTTGTTGGCATTGACAGAGGTCAAACATTTTCTGTAAGTCTTCACAAGGTTGGCACACACCATTGCTGATATGTTGGCAGATCTAGAGATCCTCTAGAGCAGTGATGTTTTGGGGCGGTCGGTGGGCAATACAGACATTCAACTCCCTCCAAAGGTTTTCTATACAATACAATCAATATCAATACAACCTCAAGTAATGTAAGAAACAATTTTAAGTTAAAACTTGGGTTATTAAACATTAGGTCACTTTCATCAAAATCAGCTCTAGTTCAAGAAATAATTATTGAAATGTCTTTTGTCTCACAGAGACCTGGATTAGGGCCAATGAATACCTAGCATTAAATGATGCCTCTCCACCTGGTTATACTTATGCTCATAAACCTCGTCTTAGTGGATGAGGAGGTGGAGTGGCTACGATCTATAAAGAAAACATAAATGTAACACTTATTAATAAGTATGAGTCAAAATCCTTCGAAGCTCTTGTACTAAACATAAGCAGCTCATCTGCATTGAAGAATAAATACAATCTAATGCAACTTATTACCATATACCACCCTCCCGGCCCATATACAGAGTTTATTAAAGAATTTGGTGAATTTCTCTCTAACATAGTAATCTCATCAGACAAGGCCTTAATCCCAGCTGCAGGTAATTCACTAGGTCCCCCGTGTGGTTCTTGTATTTTTGCTCACCATTCTTGTGATCATTTTGACCCCATGGGCTGAGAGCTTGCGTGGAGCCCTTGATCGAGGGAGAGGGAGTTTTTGGAGGTATTCCATTTTCTGATTATTGCTCCCACAGAAGATTTCTTCACGCCAATCTGCTTGCCTATTGCATATTCAGTCTTCCCATCCTGGTGCAGGTCTGCAATTTTGTTTCTGATGTCCTTTGACAGTTCTTTGGTCTTCACCATAGTGAAGTTTGGAGTGTGACTGTTTGTGACTGGTTGTGGGCAGGTGTCTTTTATACTGTTAACCAGTTCAAACAGGTGCCATTAATACAGGTAATGAGTGGAGGACAGAGGAGCCTCTTAAAGAAGAAGTTACAGGTCTGTGACAGCCAGAAATCTTGCTTGTTTGCAGGTGACTAAATACTTATTTTCCACCATTATTTGCAAATAAGTTCTTTAAAAATCAGACAATGTGATTTTCTTGAATTATTTTTCTAATTTTGTCTCTCATAGTTGAGGTCTACCTATGATGTCAATTACAGGCCTCTCTTATCTTTTTAAATGGTAGAACTTCCACAATTGGTGACTGACCACTGTATGTTTACAATTCTCATATGTTCGGCACATTGAATTTTATATGAATTATTATAATTATATAGTCCCTTCAAACAAGTATATGCAAGTGTATATGCAAGGTGTAAAATAAACATTACTTTATATACAAATATTTAGACTATGGTCAACTCAAAAATATCTGAACCTGGCATTATTCAAACAGATTATAAATCTTAGTTTAATCTTAATTTTACATCAATTTCCAAAATGACTGCTGTTTGTTTGCAAGTTTCATAGTATAAAATGGAATAATTTATAAAATATTACAGCAACTGGTGGATCTGAAACCATCTAGTGCCAGTGATAGGTCAATAAATAATTTGTAAATAATTTGTTTTAAAGTAAGAGAGAGCAATCTTAGTGAGTAATTTGTTAATTTTTCCCTGGGCAGTTTATGAATGATAAATTTGTGTTTGTGTCATTTTTGTTTCAAGTCTTGCAGTTTATGACATGACCACTATATCATATACCCAGTGTAAGAACGGCTGAGTTCACAAATTATGTCTGACTATGGGTTTTCCACATAGATACAGCAGTAGCATGAGCTTTTATTACTGGATAGGAAAGATAATTGTTAGGTTGTCAAATAGAACATAGCAGTACCTGTGTGCTGCCTAGCTATTAAATGAATGTTTATTTATACTCTCTGTTGGAATCAGGATATTTCTTTTTTGTTCATAGTCTCTCTCTGTGCTCTTAAAATTGCAACTAGTCAGTTTCATAACTCAATAAACATATCATTACATTGTAACAAAGCAGCTTTACAGAGTTAAAACCCTTTAAGATTTTTCAGTAACCGGTGAGTGTTGATTATTGATTACACTACACGAAGCATTACATGATTTAGTCTTATTTTCAATTTTATCACTAAAGAAATTAATAAAATCATTGCTGCTGAACTGTGAGTGAATCTGTGAATCTCATTCTGTAGCACTCTGGATATGGGAGTTTTTTCTTGCCACTGTCGCGTCGGCTTGCTCTTTGGGGGTTTAAAGGCTTTTCATTATGTTGTGATGACGTACTGTTGTAAAAAGTGCTATATAAATAAATAACTTGAACTTGAATATCAATTTCTAAATCATAGGTTATTAATTAATGATCAGAGATGACCTCATTTTGTGGAACAATAGTTAAATTACCAATGTTAATAACGTGATAAAATTAGGTCTAATGTATGCTTACAGCGATATGTTTCACCAACCACACTTTGAGTAACGCCCATGGAATCGAGGATAGAGTCAAAGGCTAATTTAAATGAGTCAATCCATGGTGCTTTTAAAGTGACAAATTATTTAATATGTTCATTGCAATGAATAAGATAAAAATATCTAAAACATTAAAATGACCTAAACCTTCCTTCAATAACTCCTAGTTTCTTAAATATAATATATTCTTAAATATATTCTTAAATATATAAATACCTTGTAAAGTTTACAGACCCAATTAAATCAGACAGGAAACCACAATAGACAAATAAAAGTTTATAAAATGTATAAAAAAAATCTTATAACTGCGATATTAAATACCCTAGGGCACATGCATATCTTATGTACCAATCCTAGTGTCTAACCATACCTTGAATGGCATTCATTAATTTAGTCATTCATTCTCTCTCCTGTCTAATCCTCTACTATGGTTGCAGGGGGGATACCCCGTGTCCATCCAAGAGAGAATGTTTTGGGCCTTGGGCCCATAACCAGGCCAGGGTGCTAATCAATCGCTGGGCACCCTTACTCACACAGACACACACACAAACACACAATATATGGAGCAATTAGAGTATTAAATTTACTTTGAATTCATGTTTATGGTTGTGGAAGGAAACCGGAGAACCCGGAGGAAACCCATGCAGACATGGGGAGAACATGGAAACTCCATCCAGATTGGGATTCGAACCTGACCTGTGAGCTACAATACCATAACTCAGGTAGCACGCCAATGTTGCTACCATGGTTGTGCACATATGTTTACTCCCAAATGCATGCACACACTACATAGAAATAAATAAGAAAGAAAAATTGCAAAAAAGGAGCATCTTTTGACATCTGTCATACAGCAGTTGTGCCAACTGTGGAGAGGTATGAAGGAAAGTTTGTCACTATGCCACTAAGAACATAATTTGCTTTAGGTGTGGTCGCACTGAAAGCCAGGCACAGCAGTACCTGAACAATATGTGACTAGAGAAACCCTTAGCCATGATAACATCATTAAAACATTAGTATTGCTGCATTAAAGTGATGTTGATTTTAATGGACAAACAAGTTTTGCACCAGAAAGAACCATATAATCCTCTAAATTGTAAAATTTTTATTGCATCACGAATCTGCTGAGTTTTGCTGTTAATTCAGTCATTTTAAACACCTGCAAATAATTTAGGGCAGCACAGTGGCTTAGTGGTTAGCCCATTCGCCTCTCAGCACTTAATCCCGATCTGGATGGATTTTCCATGTTCTACCCCATGTCTGTATGTGTTTCTTCCGGGTTTTTCGGTTTCCTCCCACAATCCAAAAACATTGATTCAAGGTAAACTGGCTGCTCTAAATTGTCCATTTTTATTGTCTGTAGGAGTGTATGTGTAGCAATAGATTGGTGCCCTGTCCTGGGTGTATAAGCCCAGTTCCCCAAACATTCTCCCCTGGATGGCCATGGGACTCCCCCCACACACTTTTTTATAAACCATTGTGCTCCTGTTATGCTCCTCTTAAATCTAAAATATATATTATTACATACCAAAAAGAAGAAAAAAACTTTAATTTGTCAAACCCTGAAAGGCAAAATCTATTAAACTTTTCATGAGTTTCATGAGCAGCGATTGAATGAATTGATACAACATGTTTGTATGAAAATGTTTTTATTTTAGATGAAGTGATTTATTAAAATGTTGCATTTTCCTTTAAAAAATTACATATATACTTAAATACAGAGAGAGAGAGTGTGGAAGCTAAATATTTTTTTATAAAAACTAAAAACACAAGGAATATTATAAATAGCTTAAAGATAGAAGTACATATATATTTCAAATACTTTTATAAAAATAGTATTATAAAAGCCTAATAGGTTTATATGGATCTGGCATAGACATGTCTCCCTCCACGTTGACGTTTCATGTAGTGTCATGAACAGCAGTCGCCACTAGGGGGTAGTAAAATATAAATAATATGACCAGCTTCAGCATCCATTCTGTGACGTGTGGGTGGATTAACTGCCATTGTGTGATCGTTCCATTTTATATTCTACACCGTCTTCTTTTATACTCGAACTGCATATATCTCAATTAATCATGTGTCCATTTTTACAATATCAGAGTAGCACGACAGAGCCAGAGAGTGAGCATTATGTATATGGCCATGTTTATTTCATATCCTAATTTCACTGAGGTCAGCCTCCATTAACGAATAGGGTCACAAATTTACCCATAATGCATTTGGAACTCTCTTATTGAGGCTTTTTAAAACCACTCACATTCAGTAACTGCTTCATGTTCAACAAGGTCAGTACAGGGCCAGTTTTTACAATTGGGTCGATTATCGGGCATTAAATTCCCCCAGGCTTGCACACGACATTTTAGACTTAAGCTTTTTACTAAAGTAGCTGAACGTAGAAAATCTCCTGGATGTTAAAATGCCTAAATCGTATTTACTTTCTGCAGTTCCACTTAGTGACTTCTGTTTGAAGAATGCCTCTTTTCCACCTAAGCTTAAATTTGCCACCATTTATTTTACTTGAATGTATATGTGTTACAGTGTAGTTTCTGTTTTGTAATCTTATTCCTATTTGTTTTTTAATACCACTACCTCAAATAACACCTTGAGTTAATTGCATAATTTGTATAGCATAGTTAGATATTGTAAAAATAAATAAATAAATAAATAAATAAATAAATAAAAAGATGTGTAGTGTTGAGTGGAACCAGTTACAGGAAGGGAAACAAATTGTGTCTGTCTGAAGGGATTTAATTTGTAACTTTGAGCAGTTATTATCATGCTTGTTATTTATTTACTTATTAGAGAAATCAATAAGCTGACACAAAATATTAGTTAAAATTTTTAGATTTTATTGCTTTCCAATAGAACAGCAGAAGCCTCACATCCATAACAGCTATGTGTTATTGATTAGCAGTCAGCAATTCAGAAATAACAGGCTTCAGAATGCAGTTATTAACCAATCAGAAATGTTCAACAAAGTGGTTCAATGAACAAGCCATATAGTCTCTCTTCAGTGTATTGCTGTTTTAATTATTATTTTCACCTTTATTTAATAGCTCCTCAGTCATTGCTGCCATACATGACATTCTGCACAGGGCAGGCAACATTACTGATCTACTAATGGACTGCATCCATATCTATATCATCGATAAATATAAAATAAAAATGTCACTGACTTAGAACGTTTTTTTATATTGTGATGGACATATAAATCCAAATGTGAAGGAAATAAAAACAATAAATGCAAAACTATATAGATAACCTCTTGACAATACAGAAATGTAGATTTATAATGTTTTATAATGTATAATGGCTTTTCAGTAAATTTATTCCAATTACTGCCCAAAAAGCTGTCCCCACCTACATGAATATTGGCATCATCATCCCACTCCCAAAGAGCTCCACAGTGATGAGGCTGAATGACTACCAACCGATAGCCCTTATGCCGATAGTCACTAAGTGTTTCGAAAGACTGGTCATGACCCACATCAAAAGCTACCGAGGACTCATCACTGAGGACTCATACCAGTACACCTGCAGGAAAAAAACGTTCCACAGAGGATGCCATTTACTCCATGGTCCACACCACTCTCACACATCTGGAGCAGAAGGACTCTTACTTCTGTATGCATCTGTATTATATCTTTGTGGACTTCACATCCACCTTTACCACAATGATCCCTCATACCCTGACCAAAAAATATCTTGCACTGAGCCCTTCCATTTGCAACTGGATCCTGGACTTCATGACCAACAGGCCACAGTCAGTGAGGATCCACAATACCTCCTCTTCCACTATACATAAATAAAACCAAGGAGGTGATTGTGGACTTCAAAAGGACACGCCCACCTCCCCCTGGATGTCAGAGGGGAAGTGGTCTCTAGCTATAGGTACTTGGGTGGTGCACCTGAGTAACAACCTCACCTGGAGCACCAACACTTCCACCTTAGTCAGGAAGGCATAACTGCGGCTCTACTTTTTCAGGAGGCTGAGTAGAGCTGGACTCAGACCTCATCTCCTTCTAAAGATGTGTGGTGGAGTGTGTCCTGTGCTCCAGCATCAACTTGTGGTATGGAAGCTGCACTGCACTAACTCAGACACTCCCCATGGACACTGCCACACTAGACACTTTACTCAACAGACACTTTCCAAATGATCTCATCTCACTGCTGCTATATTTTTATTGCTACTATATTTTATACTTGTGTTTAAATTATTATACTTTTTTAATTCTACCACTTAGGTTAGTTCGTGAAACGAAATTTCGTTTACATTTTATGTACCACGTTACATAAATGACAATAAAGTCTCATTGAATATTGGGGGGTACCCTAATTGGGGGTACCCCTAGGTGCTCCTCTATCAGGGTATCGTCTGTGGAGTCTGTCGCTCTTTTAGAAATCTAAATAACGGGCTTCTAAATAATGAGTATAAGATTCCAAGTAACACTCGTCCAGATTCCAAGTGCAGGTCAGCCAGTACAATCAAAAAAGAAAAGAAAAAAAAGCCTAGCCCTTGATAAGCTCTAAAAATTAAACAAGTCGATAGCCATGCAATCAGTACATGTAAATAGTACATGTACTGATAGACATGCTATATGTACATGTAAATAGTACATGTAAAATATGTCCTTGGAGGAGCACTGTAGTGACAAAAGCACCTCTCTGAACTGACGCAATGTATTATCAATTGTCCACACTCTGTTTAAATAAGTGATGTAAAACAGAGGTAAAAAAAGCCTCCTAGCTATGTTACAATTCTAATATAAACTTATGTAAACTTATGTGGATTTTTTTGACATTCTTAATACAAGGTGCTTTCACTTTACCTAATGTCTCGTAAGAGCATTTGTGTGAAGTCATTATGTGCTAATATTGTGGCAGTCTCATTCAAAGAAAAGACTCATGATGATGGCACACAGTGTACTAAGTGGTTGCAATGTCTTATTATACAAAGTAGTCTAGAATCCCTAACAAACAAAACAGACAAAATCTCATAAACAGGGCTAACAAAAGAACAAACTCTACTAGGCTATGTACTGCATTTGCCATTTCACGCCTAAATGCCTCAGTATTAGAAATAGAAAAGACAGATTTACATTGGCCAACATTTATTCACACAATATGGCAAGTATTTTAAAATATTCCTTACTGTAGGAATTAAGTTAATTCCCCTCACTGTGTCACAGGTGCCTGTGGCACCTGTCCCTCGTTTGGTCCTGAATTGTTTCAGTTGGGTGATTGGTTTGTTTTGTGCACGTGGTTAGTTGGTTTTGTATTTAGTCTTCGTTTTCCTGTAAGTCTGTGCACGTCTTTGTTTTGTGGTTTGTATACCCAATGTTATTGTGTTCGTTCTGTTCCCCCCTTTTCGTTGGTGTCCCGTCACCAATTTTTATTAAATTCTACTTTTGGATTTTATCCCGGTGTCTCTCTCTCCTTCCACGTTCAACCACGTTGCGGAGCTGCGCATTGTCTCCGCGTGGGTCGCACTCGTGGGAGTGTTTTCCGTGGACCGGCGCACGCTTTATTCCCCGCGTGGTCGGTACCCGGGGAGCGCTCACTAGGCGCCAGCGGTTTTACGCAAATTCCTCCGCGTAGCCGCCCTCCTCCGGGGAAGAACGGACAAAGGTAACACACTGCAGTAATGGATAATGTTATTGCTTTGTTGTCACTTGCATAGAGCCCTAACCCTCACCCTGATAAATTGGGACAAATTGAAACAGCTACCGTGAGCCATGTCTTTCAAATTATTAAAATCACACATTTATCTAAAAGTGTATGAACCACTTATCCTAATTAGGGTCACAGAGCCTGTCCAGGACAAGGTGGGGAAACACCCTATACAAGTTTTCAGACTATCACAGATTACTTGGGAATACATCAAGACACATTCATTATTTGGCTACTAAGTATCTCCGTATGAGAATCTAACTGTCATAAGCTATACCCGCAACACCTTGTGAGTGTAATTGGCTACTTTACCTATAAATCTGTTAATTTATTCATCAATGTTTTAATTTGCTTATAATAATCAGGGTTTCAGGGGAGAGGGGTGCTGGAAATTTTCCTTCTAGGTCCTAGGTTTTGCATGTCAACTAACAGTCACACCTAGGTAATTGTGAATCTTTAATTCACCTACAGTTATGTTTATGTACTGTGGGTTAAAACTCACAAAATTCAACTACTCATGCATGAGAATAACAATATGTGGCTAAAATTAGAAACTATTAGAAACCATTAGCCACAAAAAAGGACCATGTCCACCATTTAAAACCCTATCTTCCTGCTGTAAAGCAAGAGTAATAAATACTGTGCCACCCAATTAAATCCCTCTACATTTACATTTAGTCATTTTTTATACACTTTTATCCAAAGCGACTTACAAATGAGAATACCACAAGTCAGTAGTTTTGGAGAAAAACAGCTACACTGTAGAATTATCAAACCTGATCATTATCTGATCCTGCTCCCCCTCCCCCCCCCCCTTTTTTTCTTCTCTTCAACAGGTGTTTAAAAAGATAACAGGTGTTTAAAACTGTTGGCTTTATTAAGAATACTAAAGGTAAGGATTTTTCTTATTAAATTTCAAGAACATTGTGGTGTATGTAGTTACTCTGCATGAATCCATTTTGACATAAATTATCCATTTATAGCTCTATAAAAAATTAAATAAAAAACACATGAGCTTTGCAAGATCAAAAATAACACCCAAGGAAAGGTTCATATAACATCTAAGTATTTCTATTTCTCTCCTTTAGACTGTTTATCACTAAAGAAATTGTGTAGGAGAATAGGAAAACCAACTAATTCTGCACTAGACGGAGTAATGTTGACATTTTTACTATTAAAATGCATATTAACATGATATAATATTAAAATAAATGTAATGTAATTGGATTCAGTGAAATGTTTTTTATTTTATAGAAACTTAGGTGAAAATAACCTTTATTTATTTTATAAATAAATTTATTTTATTTATAATTAATTTTTCTATGTAACTCAAGGTTATAAGTGTTACTTAAACCCATGGCAACTGTTAAACATCCATCTTCCATTTTATTCTCTACTAGGGTCGCGGCGCTGGGCAGATACACCCAGGACAGGGCGCCAATCTATCGCTGGGCACACTCACACAGACAAATACACTCTATGTGGGGCAATTCAAAGAATTCAATTGACCTTGATCCATGTTTTTGGACTGTGGGAGGAAACTGGAGAACCCGGATGTAACCCATGGAAGTAACCAGAGCCAAAGTCAAGTTTTGACGTGTGGTCATCTTAAGCTGATATTGTGCAAAATGATAAAAAGAGGCAGACTATAGCTATCAACAGTGTCTTTCAACTCTCTGAACTGGTCTAACATTCCTTTTTTTTTACAATCACACAAACTTTTCTTGTGTCTGTACTGACTGTCCTCTGGGAACACTATCCTTCTCCATCAAGACTCTGTCCTAACAAGCTTTGTGGTGAAAATGTCAATGATGTGTAAAGCAAGACTAAATGATAATTACTTGTCTTTTAACAATGTGAGTGAAAAAATATAAGGCACAATAAGCATTTAAGGAGATAAGAACAGAGGGTAAGAACAGGGTAGAGAGTAATTAACCAAGATAATACAATAAATCAACTACAGTATTTTAGAAGAATAATTAGTGCTTGCGTGTCACATGGGCACATAGTCTGGAAGCTGAATTCATGCCTTTTAAAGTGATGATACATTCAGATAACAATCAAACAAAATTTAAATTTAAATAAACATAAGCTACTGAGATTAACTACAGATGCACAATCAAAACTACTCTGATATTATGGTCTGAATATATTAAAATCTGATCAGTTTGATCCAAATGCATGCTGCAAACAACCAGGTCTGTCTTGGCCATCTGTCTAGGCTTACCTGTTACTGGTTTTTGGAACGACGGTCCACAGTAGGGTTGCTACAGCTTTCAGTTTACACGGTACAAATTTAGATCTGACTTTTAATTGCCATCAGTGTTAGAAATCACAGAGAAGAAGTCCTATAACAGATGTAAAATTGGCATATCTATATAATCTAAATAACAGTTTATTTGATACAGGCCAAGAGCTCAAAGTCTTCTTATAGACACCAGATAAATGTCCACCGTCCCGGCAGCACTATCAGTAAATCTAAAACTAGTAGTGTGACAGTTCTGATCTTGTTATGACTGGGAGAATTTCCAGCAATTAGCTACAGCCAGTAAAATGACAGTTGAAGTCAGAGGAAACTGTGGGAGCTGTGGGAGAAGTAATAACACTTTAATAATCTGTAGCATTCCTGCAAACAGCAAAGTTGAAGTAGGCACATATGCCCTCAGCTACAATTAACAATCCAGCACCAAGAACTATTGAGACATTCTCTTTTAACAGTTTGGTCATTAATATGCTCTTTTCTCTTTTAAGTGAGGAAGTAAACATCACAAACCACAATATTAATAGCTTACATATTATGCAAACTATGAGACAAGAGGTTTGTAGTATGAGCAGTACAGTGATCATACAACTATGCCATGCAATATGTATTAGTCACTGGTTCTCTTGTTATGCTCAATATCTTTCATAATTATCTAAATTATTGTAATTATGACTACTTCTAAACACCACTGAGACAGCTAACATGATATAATTGTATGGTATTATTTTTAAAAATTAAACTACATATATATACACTGGTACACAGCACAACAAAATTATATTCATTTCATCACATATCTTAACCTGTTAGAAGATTGGGGTCAGTGCATAGAGTGTAATTGAAATGGCACTTCTATGGCACAGAGGGATAAAGGCTTTGCTTAACCTGGCACTTCAAAGAAATGGTCCAAAGCTCTGTCAACTGAGCCACCACTGTCCAAAAAGGCTTTGAATGTGCTTAAGTCCACTTAAACTGCTGATTAGACTGGTGTGCTTACTTCTATGCTATTATCGAGGATATGATAATGCTGAAATGACATTATAATTATTTATTATTTTATTTAATCATAATTTAGGATGCAAAACTATTTCATTTCTACCCATCTATCTACATATTAATTTTATGTACCTGGTACCTAGATAACGTTTTTGGAGGTTTACTTTCTTAGACAATAGTGGCAGCACAGTGCAATTGTTAGGGTTATCACCTTAAAGCAACATTCGATGTTTCAAACCCATATAGGGCAGAAATAGGTTATTTCTGTGTGGAGTTTGTATGTTTTTCCTATGTCTGTATAGTTTTTCTCTTAAAGCTTTAATTTCCCCACACTGTTTAAAATGTGCTAGTAGTGTAACGTGGAGTTTTTTTTTTTTTTTTTTTTTTTACCACTAGCAATGCAGTTCCTGCTAGTGATGGGTATAATGCTGTTAAGTTGAACAGGTGCATTTGCAATTTTAACTCCACCTGCAGGTGCCCCTGAAGCCTGTGTACCTGCGTGTTTTACTGCACAGATGGTTTCAATTAATTATTTAATTTCTCATTTCCTGTTACGTTGTGAATTTCCCCATTGTGGGACAAATAAAGGTTTATCTTATCTTAACGTAGCTGTTGTAAGTTCCAATTAGCTTGTTTGGTTTATCAGCAGTTTATTATTTCAAAGTGATTCTATCCCAGTGAACACGGCATGGGCTATGATGATTAGTTAGTTGATTTTGGTGTAGAACAAGACTGGCCCACACTATGTTCTAAATTTAACCCAAAAAAATGGGGTTAGTGATATTGTGAGCCAGATCCTTTCTTCCATCAACAGTATCAAAAACTGGGCATAAAATTTTTACAGACACATTCAATAATTAGTTTAGTTTGTGATTTATATTCCCTCTTATGTGCTGAAGCAACATTCAGCTGTTTCATTAATATTCAATATTTGATTAACTACTGAAGCTGTACTTAACAAAGTTGTTTTAATGCAATCTGTGGTGCAAGGGCTTGATGAACTTTCGCCTGTTTGGCACAAGTATAATGAGGTCTGGGGTGTGACACCAGGGATCATGTACGCTGTGTCACACACAGGGTGTCGTGTGCAGATTACGCACTCTCTCTCCCATCTGCCCATTTCCTGCCTCTTTTTCTGGGACACATGTTGAGAGATAATTAGTACCATCAATCCCAGGTAGGTTTTACCATTTACCTGATCTGCACCCTTAGCCTGCCTCTCATCTGCAGACTCCGCCCATCATACCCTTGTGCCACACCCAATATTAACTGACAGTAACACAAATGAAAGCATTAAAGAAAATGCTGAGTCATCCAGAACCATCCATCTATATAGCATCTTATGAACTGCACACTGTTTGGTGTATCACAAACGCCTATATCCAGTCCTGTTGTAATCAACTGTGTGAAAATTCTTTCTGTCTCTCCAGAGCTTTCTTGCTAGGCTGCCTGATAAACAAATCCAATAGCTTGAAATGCCAGGCTATTCTCCTGCAGCTCCACTGGGTAGAATGCTAAGTAGCCTTTGAAACATTTAAATGGGACTGAAGAGGTAGCAAGACGATGGCACAGACATAACTATTAACAAAGAACATTTTGTTTGTGAACAAAAAAGGAAAACAACCCCACCCAACTCCCACGTTTCACAGCATTTATATCTGACTTTTGGTAAAGATATTACACATTTTTTTCAAGAAATGACAATCAATAATTTTGTAAAGCCATTTATAGAAACAGTGGTCTTATGTGGAATCTTTTAAGCTGTGTAATAATAAGATGAAGCAACCGACATTTTATTTCATTGATATTCTGTTCACAGTTCTGCCACATTCAATCCTTCTCCTTCAGCATGGTTTATTATGGACATCACATTTCCCCTACTCTGGTCAGCAGGGAGAGATTATTTCTTTCATTAGGGACTGTGGAACATCATGTTTTGTTAATATAAGCACCCACGCATGTACACAAACAAGGTCTATCTAACTCTTCTCTCTCTCTCTCTCTCTCTCTCTCATTTTATATACATTTGCATTCCATCCAACATATACAATATATATATGTTATATGTTCTTTATGGAACACTGGGACGCCATGTCACCCGGACCAGCGAGGACAAGGTTAACACAAGTTGTTATCAACACTCCATTCAGAAGCCTGCATCACTGATGGTATGGATGCATGAGTGCTTGTGGCATGGGCAGCTTGCATGTCTGGAAAGGCACCATTAATGTAGAGAACTATGTTCAGGTTCTAGAACAACATATGCTCCCAACTAGACGTCTTCTCTTTCAGGGAAGACCCTGCATTTTTCAACAAGATAATGCCAGACCACATTCTGCAGCAAACACAACATCCAGGCTACGTAGGAGAAGGATCTGGGTACTTAAATGGCCAGCCTGCAGTCCAGATCTTTCACCTATAGAGAACATTTGGCGCATCATAAAGAGGAAGGTGCGACAAAGAAGGCCCAAGATGATTGAAAAGTTAGAGGCCTGTATTAGACATGAATGGGAGAGCATTCCTATTTCTAAACTTGAGAAACTGGTCTCATCTGTCCCCAGACGTCTGTTGAGTGTTGTAAGAAGGGGGGATGCCACACAGTGGTGAAAATGGCCTTGTCCCAACTATTTTGGGATTTGTTGATGCCATGAAATTTTGAAACAACATATTTTTCCCTTACATTGATACATTTCCCTTACATTGATACATCAGTTTAAACTTGATTTGTGATTTGTGTTCTATTCTGAATCAAATATTGACATTTGCCATCTCCACATCATTGCATTGTTTTTATTCACAATTTGTTTAATCTCCCTAATTTTTTGGAATCCGTTTTGCATATAAATCAAATCTACCAAAACATTGCCGTTCACCCAAACTGAAAGATGAAGCACTGGTCACAGCTTAGCTAGGACCATCTGTTCATAGGATACCTATAAGTCGTGCACTCAACAAATCTGTCCTTTATTGAAGAGCAGTAACCATTGTTGAAAGAAAGAAGAGCCACAAGTCATGTCGGGGAACAGCAAACATGTGGAGGAAGGTGCTGTGGTCAGATGAGACCAAAGTTGATTTTTTGGCTTAAATGCAAAGTGATTTGTGTGGCATAAAAGTAACACTACAATGTCTACCACTACCATCCCCACTATGAAACATTGTTGCTTTTATCCAAACTGGCTGAGTTATTTTACTCAGAATGGGCAAATTCTCAGTCTGTAGATGAGCAAAATATACAGCAGTTGTAATTGTAGTTGTTAAAAAGTATGGGGGCTAAATACATCACACATTTCAGATATTTATTTGATAAAAATTTTGAAAACCATGTATCATTTTTATTTCACTTCACAATTTTGTTCCACTTAGTGTTGGTCTATCAATAAAATACATTTACATTTGTGGTTGTAAGGTGACAAAATTTGAAAATGTTCAATGGGTAAGAATATTTTTGCAAGAGTAAAGGGGACTCTAATTCCCTTTACTATGTTCTCCTATGATTAGGACCCCCACAGAGGAGGTATAAGTGTTGTGGATGATTCTTACTACTACAGTGATACTGACATGGTGGTGGTATGTTAGTGTGTTTTGTGCTGGTACCAGCGGATCAGACAACATTGCAGCTGGACAGAGAATAGTACACCAATCAAAACCTACAGGTGTCTGATCCACTCGTACTGTCATCCACCAACCTAATAATGCTCGCCCTAGGGGATCCTGATCATCAGAGAAAAGAGAAAATGGGACTAAGAATCTGGAGAAATAGATGTACTGCAGTCTGTTATTTTACACAATACAGCTATAACAGCTGTCCCTCTTCTGGGATGGTTTTCAATAAGATTTTGTATGTGAAGATGTTTGCTTATGCATTCAAATGCACATGTGTGGGATCTAATACTTCAGTTAAATTTAAGTTTATGATAGTAGTTTTGAGGACGGGGCACTGTGTGGGCCAGCCATTGAAGGTGTTCCAAACCAGACACACCCAACCATGCCTTCTTTGACCTGTGCTTTGTGCACTGTCAATTATTTCAGGGGAAAAAATGAACTGATTCAGTAAACTGCAGTAAATCTGCAATGGTAATCTGGGTTAACTAGAGTGAAACTGAAAAGGCAAATCATGATTTAGATAACAATGTTAGAAGTGACGTACAGACATAAATGATAATATTAAGTACAGAATTGGCAAGGCAGCAGAGATTTTCTAAAATGCGATCTATCTGACATAGCACTAGCATTTCCACTGTACCAAACTTAAAAAGCATCATCTTTTGACCTGCCATCTATGCCAGTGAAACATGGTGGAGAATAGCAAAATTAAATTTATTCCAAACAGTGCTGTTTGAGTCAGATCACATTACCAACAAGAAAGCACGAAAAGAGATAAAGCTGATGTATTATCTAAAAATGTCATGAAACAATGTATGAGGCTAGCTGACCACATTCTATATAGTAAAGAATATAGACTTTTGAAGTCAGCCAAGTAATGTATTCCACCAGGCTTGGCATGCTGTGTATTAGCTGCTGGATTGGACCTAAGAAATTGCTAGGACATAACTCAAGTAAGTATTAAACTACATCAAATTGGTTGACAACAATTTTAAGCCACAAAGTAAGGAAGTGCAACATGTCATTAAACAGCCATTTCCTGCATTCACATTTGTATTTCTTAAATGATAATCTTGCGGTAAGTGATGAACATGCCAACCTTTCCAAGACATCCAAATGATAGAAAAGCATCACCAAGGCTCCTGGAATTTGTCAGTGCTGGCTGACTATTGCTGGACACTAATGCAAAATGCATAGGATGTATGAATAGGCTAGTGTTTGACAAATCTGTTATAATACTATTAGAATTTCTCTGTAAGTTAATTGCTCATTATTCATATTCATATTTTTTTTTCTGTCCAGTTCCCCAATGAATCAATATTTCAGAGCAGCAAACAGGCCACAGCCTTATTTAAAAGAAAACTGCTAGAGTTTGCAACCAGCATTTTCAATACATTTTTATTAAATATTTTATATCTAAATTTTATCACTCCATAAAAAAGAGTGAAGGCATGTCTTCTACCCAAAAGCATATTTTAAGCGTATACATTTATAGGGTAAGTCACGCCACACCTTCTGTTATAATGCACTTCTGCAGAAACCAATTTTAGATCCTTTCATTTGCCTTCCTCTAAGAAGGATTTACACCAGTCTGTCATCATAACTCAAATAACACTTGAATTTATTTGCTTCATGTTGTCCTGGATTTGCATCATTCTTAAAGTAATGTAGGACATAAACTTATATATTTTCTCTACCGTAACGTTCTACTTTATACAGCTAATTTATATCGTGAAAATATAAATTTTATATAATCTACATAATTATATTGTTTAAAAATTCATTTTTTTAATTAATATGTTTGACCAGGGCGTCTCTCAGCGCTAGGGATTCCTGGTTCGAATCCCAATCTGGGTGGAGTTTCCATGTTCTCCCCGTGTCTGCGTGGGTTTCCTCCATTCATTCATTCATTCATTATCTCCCGCTTTACCCTCTATTAGGGTCACGGTGGGGTTCCCCATGCCCATCCAGGGGAGAACGTTTCGGGCGCTGGGCAGATAGACCCAGGACAGGGCGCCAATCCATCGCTGGGTTTCCTCCATGTTCTCCAGTTTCCTCACACAGTCCAAAAAAAAGGTCAATCGAATTCTACAAATTTGTGTGTTTGTGTGTGTGTGCCCAGCGATAGATTGGTGCCCTATCCTGGGTGTATTCTCCCCTGAATGGGCATGGGGGAACCCTCCTGTGACCCTAGTAGAGGATAAAGCGGAAGATAATGGATGCATGTTTGACCAGCTTAGATAAAGACATATAATATTAGAATATGTTGGATAAAGTTTAATGGTGATATTTCAGTTACAATCAGCAAAAACCTGCATATGCAAAGCAACTTTGTATTGTACTGATTTTTTGTACTTGCATTTAAATAATCCAGAACTAATCTAACGGTAAAATAGATTTAGTATAGATGATGAATTTTGCGATAAGCAGTAAAATCAAATAAGAAATTTGGGCATGCTAGCCATTCCTCACTTTTGACAGCACTCAGTGGATTAATAAGTAATATTACAATACCCAGGCATCACAGTGGCTTAGTAGTTAGCATGTCTTCTTCTCAGCACTGGAGATATAGGTTTAAATCCCAGTCTGGGTGGAGTTTTAATGTTCTTTTTGTGTCCATGTGGGTTTTCTTTGGGTTCTCCAGTATCCTCCCATGGGTCATAAACATGGATGCAAGGTAAATTGTCCTTATGCCCAGTGCCCAAAACATTCTGTCCTGGATGAGAATGGCGAACCCCCCTGCGACCCTTGCTGAGAATTAAGTGGAATTTAAAGAGGTGAGATAAGATTGCAATACCCTGAATAAGCTAAGTTTAGAACAGAAATACTTTCAGGTTCAAAACCGATACTATTAACAAAGCTTGGTATTGTATAAGCTTTTCTGGTGTAGGCCACACACAGTGTTAACATTTTTATCATAAATGTCAAGGATTTTATGTAAAATGATTACACTGCCCCTATTTGAATATACACAAGCTTGAGCTATGTTTGTGTATAAGCACATTAACAAAGTATAATCCACTAAATCCAAATGTCAAAAAGCATGGTGGTGGAAGCATAATATACTGGAACTGCTTTACGTATAGTAGGAGTTGTAAAATTTGGGAAATTAATTTATAAAAAACAAACAAAACGCTAGTTTTATCAGACATAGGAACCTAAATGCATATCCAAGTTTGCTATGGAGTAGCTTTTTTATATTGTTAATAAAGATTGGCCATATAATTATGTTTTTATATTCTTTCAGAAGCTGAATTATGAATTATAACTAAAAACATTAGTCAAAATATCATAAATAACACTTTAGGTTAAATTACTACAGCAGACTTATATGAAAATATTATACATTATAATATTATACAATATTCAGGTTTAGGTCAATTATGAAATAAATGAATCTCATATTACACTGTTTACAATTTCGAAAGTATGAAATTTGAGTGACTCTTAGATTTCAACATATTTCTTGTTAATGACTTCTATGCAGAGCACTTCATTTGAAGCATGCCTTCAAAACATTAATATAAATTATTAAACACTGGAAATATGTTTGACAGCCTGGTGAGTAAGTGATTAGCAACCACAGTATACAGTAAAAAAGTTATTGATTTTAATAATTTATTTCATGTTCTTTCCCAAGTTACCATAGGAGTTTTACTTTCCATCCACTCCAAACACATGCTAGTAGGTAATATAAGGACAGGACTTGTGAATGTGTTTGTGTGTCTACCATGTGATAATGTGCTGAGCTAATCATATATGATATGTTATAAAACATCAAGGGTTTGCAGAATCGTCCATCAGTTACCAGAATGTTAATTTGTTCACCGTCAATACCTAAAAATGAACAACTAACAAATTATTTATTTTAGTATTACATATTTACATACTTTCTACAGCAGAATGCCAAAAGGTAAATCTCATATAACATTCATTTAAAATTGTATCAAAAAGCATCTCACTGCATGTCCTTAAATTGTTAATGCAAATACTGCCACCAACAAATCAACCCAATGCCAAGCGTCCTGCACACGTCAATAGCCATGTCTAATCTGATTTTCTGCTCAAGACCACAATCTAATTTAATAAGCATTGACTGATAACAGATTTGTGCAGGTTTCAGAAAAAAAGTGAGGAAGACAGAAATACAAAGCAACAGAACTCAATCTGGCCTTACTACATGATGTTTGCAGCACATCTGACTTGCATCCCCATTTTTGCTGGCTCATGCTGAGATTAGATCTGCACACTTACCTGCAGAGAAAAATAAAGATGGTCAAATTAAACAAACACAAACTTAATAATAATAATAATAATAATAATAATAATAATAATAATAATAATGTGTTTATATAGTGCAACATTAGACATCTTGTAAATCAGCAAACAGCAATAATTTTAATTGATGGCTAATGTCATGCAGTTTGTAGATGCTTCTTTGAAAATTACTTTTTTTGAAGGTCATGTGTGATGAACTCCATGTATCATAGAAATACTTATAATTGCTTTGCGTTTCAATCCAGAGAAAAAATATACATAAATTCATTAATTAATTTTCTTCAGCTTAATCCTCTACTTGGGTTGTGGGAGGAGGAGCAGGGGTTCCCCATGCCTATCCAGGGGAGCAGCACTGGGCAGATTCACCCAGGACACTCTAGATGGGACAATTTAGAGAATTCAATTTAATTTGACTCCTTGTCTTTGGACTGTGGGAGAAAACTGGAGAACCTGAAGGAAACCCAAACAAACACTGGCAGAACATGGTAACTCCATCCAGATTTGGATTCGAACCTTAAATTCCCCACAAAGAGAGGTGAATATGCGAACCAATAAGCCACCTTGCCGCCTAATATAAATAAATATTTGTTATAATGTAGATGAGTGAGGGTCCTAGCTAACACCATGTGCATTATTGTTATCTCACACCCATTATTTTTTTAGATTACAGTGAGTGATCTGAGTTACTCGATATGATTGGAGTTAGACTAGCTGAGTTAGATTATCTTATTAAAATAAAAGTCTTTAATAGGGACATGCAGCCTCCTGACATAATAAGGCTATTTAATTTTGATATCTGATTCTAGTACAGACATGAAAGAAAGAATAGATTAAAATATGGAACAACAAGGAACAACAAGTTCATTTCCTCTTTAATGGTGATACATTTAAAAATTGATACAATATAATATCTATTTGTAGGCAATGTTTTTGTTAACTGGGCACCACTCTTTTTTTTGCATTTCTTTCTATTACATTTCTCCCAATTTCTTGAGTTATCATGAACATTCCTGTATGAGCTGGGTTCTTTGTTTTTTTATTTTTTTTTTTTTTTTATTTGCGGTCTTGATTTTATCTGTGCATGTTTGTATTTATTAATTAATTAGTTTTTAGTTTATTATTTTTACCTGACTTTGCCCTTTCCCCTGTGTTAACAGTTTGATTATTTTTAGAAGTCATGTCCATTGTCCAGTGTGTGTTTGTAATGTTTATGTAGTGTTTCATATACAATATAACTATATATATGTTATATTTGAGTGGCACAGTGGCTTAGAGTGGCGCAGTGGTTAGCACGTTCCCCTTTCGGCGCTAGGGATTCTCGGTTCAAATCCCAATCTGGAGTTCTCACTGTATCTGCATTGGTTTCCTCCGGGTTCTCCGATTTCCTCTCAAATTCCAAAAACATGGATTAAGGTAAATTGAATGCTCCAAATTGCCCCATATAGAGTGTATTTGGGTGTGTATGTGTGAGTGAGTGTGTGCCCAGTGATAGATTGGCGCCAGTCCTGGGTGTATTTTCCCAGCGCCCGAAACTTTCTCTCCTGGAAGGGCATGGGGAACCCTGCCCCCATGACCCTATTAGAGGATTAAGTGGAAGATAATGGATGTTGTATTTCAATTTTTAACACTAAATATTAGGGGAAAAAATCTAATTGTTAAATTTTTTTCATGCTTTGATTTCTTATATTTACTCTAGTTATATTTGAAATCTCTGTTTTGTTTTGTTTTTATTTATATAAAAGCTTTAATTTAACTTGAATATCTTGGCTTATCTAATTTATTTTTCACCTCTCAAACAATGTTTTATTATTTTCATATGGCAATTTTTTCCATTACCTTCTAGCTCAAACATTTCAAGTTTGCTTCAAGAGTTGAAACACATTCTTGTAAGTATTCACTATTTTTGAACCTTCTTATTAATGATAAATGCCTTTCTGAAAATAGCCTTTTACCCAAAATTTCTCCACTTTGATAATGTCTTCCCTTTAGCTACAGCTTACTTCAGCACTCATCTGCCTGTGGCCATCATTTCCCTCTCCATCTTTACTATCCCTTGGTGGAACATTGACTGTTATTTACTTGAGCAGGGAAGCAGCAATATGATGTGAGATTGCAATATTCCTGTGCTATTAGCATAAAGGCTTCATTGAATAGATGGAGATGTAGGTGTCAGGTACGGTGTTATTCAAATTACATATTAAAGCATCACTATAATGACGATGGGAGATCTATGGGACTGAGGATAAAGCTAAAAGCAACAGTTCCATGCATAATATGAGAAAAGACATGAAACAGCGATTGTACATTAATATAAAAGCAACACCTGACTTCAAGACTTTTCTTTCAACATTCATTCATTCATTCATTATCTCCCGCTTTATCCTCTATTAGGGTCGCGGTGGGGTTCCCCATGCCCATCCAGGGGAGAACGTCTCGGGCGCTGGGCAGATAGACCCAGGACAGGGCGCCAATCCATCGCTGGGTACACACTCACACACTCAAACACACTCTATATGGGGCAATTTAGAGAACTCAATTAACTTGATCCATGTTTTTGAACTGTGGGAGGAAACCGGAGAACCCGGAGGAAACCCACGCAGACACGGGGAGAACATGGAAACTCCACCCAGATGGGGATTCGAACCGGGAATCCCTAGCGCTGAGAGGCGAACGTGCTAACCACTAAGCCACCGTGCCGCCCTTCTTTCGACATAAAAACATATATATTTTTTTAAATGTTATATATATATATACATATATATATATATATATATATATATATATATATATATATATATATATATATATATATATATATATATATATATATATATACATATATATATATATATGTATGCAGCATATAGAGCCACTAAGGGTGGAGCCACTAAAGCTCCATCATCATAGCACAGCAGTCAAAAAAATGGCAGCCATGACTATGGGCCATCGGGATAAAAGCAGTTTAATGATGTTATGGGAGTTGATATTTTGTTAATTAAAACATCTAAATAAAAAGATAACACGACAAAAGAGATACATTAAATTATTAACATAAAATGTCAAGAGACATTTTTGAGATCCTGTACTTATGTAAGCATCATGTGAAAATATAATTTACGTACATGTTTTTATGCACAATCATAGCCAAGAAATACACATAACTATTGTTGCATAGTTTAATGGTAATATGTTTTTTTTTGGTAAACTTTACCTAAAAAATGAATGGTATTCATAATGCATTATTAAAAGTATTCATAATGATTTATAATACTTGTAAGAATGTCTAAACATTCTAAGAATCAAATGTTTATATTATAATACATTATGTCATTTGTGTTATTAAACCTTATGTCAAATTGCTATAATAATTTATGACTATGATTATGAATATCTATGTACATCAACAAAGGTTTATGACAAATGTTATAAAGCATTTTGAAAAATATATAAAGCTTTATAAATGCATTTATAATGCATTATGAATACCTGAATCAGTGTTACCTTTTTTTGTGATCAGCTACTTTTACATGGCACAGCTATGCTGGCAAAGGAAAATTGTAAACTACACAGTAAAGATGCAAAGTTATTTTGTAAAGTTACAAAAAGAAAGTGAAAAGTGTGGGCGTGCCGGATCCAATCACATGTGAAAGAACCAGCAGGTATGAAATTGCATAGGCTGTAAGAATTGCATTTCTACAACTGACATTTTTGAAAACAGAGAATGGTCAGGCTGTCTTCAGATTTGGGTAATTCAAATTATTCAGAGTACAGTAAAACATTAAGATGCACAAAACAAACGTTTGTATGAATAGGGTACTAATATATAATACATTATAATTACAAGTCTGTGCTATGGGGCCTGCTAGTGAATGTCTCTCCCTCGCTCATCCAAGTGTAAATGTTTTTTACAAAAGAGCAAAAAAATTAATTCAGTTCAGTGAAATTCTCTTTAAAAGTACTCAATGGTATTTGCAGTTATTATAGCGCTAGCATATTATTATTATAAATATATAATAATAATAATAATAATAATAATAATAATAATAATAATAATAATAATATAATTGGCTTGAACCTGTGTGCAATGTTAATTACCTGTCGGTAGACAGTAATTATAGAAAAGACTCAAAGTACAGTACAGAGTCTCGACTTATGTTTGCAGCAACATTTAGATTTAAACAACAAAAGATTTAAATGTGTTTTTATTGTCATTTTCACAATAGTACTTTTGCATCCAACTTCCTCCAGCTTTTGTTCTTTTGAAATGTAACACCTCTTTAAAAATTTTAATTAGTTCCCTTTTTTATCATCTCCAAAATCTCTGGAACCAATTGTACCTTTTGTGCTTTTGTAAGTTTATGATGCTCTGCATACAAATTGGGCTCTATATTATCCATCTATTGGGCCCCAATTATCCAAAAATATAAAACACATTTACTGGAACAATATTTCAAGCCACATGTCCTAAATCCATCAAAATATACCTTGTCAGCTTTTATTTATACTATGATTTATTCTCTTTTATCACAACACCCAGTGTATATAAACAAAAATATATTTATATTTGCCACATGCATAATCAACAGCATAAATAAAATATATATATATATTTTTTATATATGTTTGTTATAGGGTGGCAAGGTGGTTTAGTGGTTAGCGCATTCGCCTCTCAGCAATAGGTATTCCCGGTTCACATCCCAATCTGGGTGGAGTTTCCATGTTTTCCCCGTGTCCGCGTGGGTTTCCTCCGGGTTCTCCGATTTCCTCCCACAGTCCAAAAACATGGATCAAGGTCAATTGAATTCTCCAAATTTCCCCATATAGAGTGTGTTTGTGTGTGTGTCTGTGTGAGTGAGTGTGTGCCCGGCGATAGATTGGCACCCTGTCCTGGGTGTATCTGCCCAGCACCCGAAACATTTTCCCCTGGATGGGCATGGGGAACCCCCCCGCAACCCTAGTAGGGAATAAAGCAGAAGACAATGGATGTTTGTTACATTTTTTTACCCGCAGAAAATAAGAACAAGAATGCCGTTCTGGAATATTTAGAATTCAGATGATCCTAATAGCAGATGACTTATTTTATCACATTAACAACAACAAGCAGTTTTAAAGAGATTCCATAAATCCATAAAGATAACAGTCTGTTTACTCTGAGTCTACAGATGATACGGTTTGCATCTTCTAAATTACATGAAGCAAGGGTAAACTTTTACCCATCTCTAAATATGTCAGCACATACAACAAACCTTGGTCTAATGGACATTGTGAGAATGTGAAGCCAGAACATGGTTTTGAACAGACCTGGGGAACTGCCACAGTAGTCTCACACATATAGAGTCATGCATTTACTGGTAGACTACATTTCCCACAGTACATTTTGTACCCACATTGGTTCAAGTGAGATTAGCACAGTTCGCTAATCCAGCATTTAAGAACAGACAACAGCGCATTTTTTAAAGCATGTTTATTTAGTACCACAATATAGCAGACAGTAACTACTTACAGATTCAGCTTTCATCGTGTCATGGTTAGCAGTTAAACTCCTGGTATAACATTCACCACACTCATCTCACCTCACCAGCTTTCTTCCTGGACCGTCCGCATACTGGTCCATGGGGAAACGCATTCCGCCTTGGAACCAAGTTTTTATTCATTATCCTGGGACCATTAAAAGTACGTTGTTAGGATGGGGGGGAGGGATGATTGAGCAACTGAATGGCCCATTAAATCATTGTAAATGTATTTGTTGTTTATATGGACATAACTGTTGTGCATCAGGTGGTGATTTAATAGAAAAATGGTGCTAGTATTTTGGGTATTGACAGTTAAAATTACCCACTTTTGCCTCCCAGTTAGAAAATGTACTTCCCCAATTAGGATTAGGTTATTTAAGGAGTAAGGGGGGCTGATGAAGTTCGTGTGGTACCAGCTTGCGGTGAGGCTGTGTGTTTTGCATTCTAAAATTTGTATTGCCTAATATGGCTGGCTATTTGAACTAACATATAATTTTGTTTATGATCACTTGGCTCTTGCACACCTGTAAATAAATGAAACCCATCTTGCACTGAAAATCTACTGCTCCTGGGTCATTTTCTGCCTAACAACGCGTCCTCCTTCTAAAGTGAGCCAGCTGTCCTAAGGCGGCGCCTCACAGACATAAATCAAAAGGAATCGAGATTTAAAAAAGCTATAAATAAACAAAAAATATCCACATGTATTATTGAGAACTATAGGTCAATATATTTTAATTTACATTTACAGTGCTTAACTTTCTTTTTAACGCGTTTTTTTTTATTGCGTGCAATAAATATATCATTGTAGGTTACAGACTACAGGTTTCAATGTTAAAAATAAAATTGTAAGCCTCTTTTACTTGCCAGGTTTTCATCTATATATGTAGAGTTTTATTTAAACTGATCTTGAATTATTTGATTTTGCTATTTGTACTTAAGAAAAACTTATAAATAGGTGTAAATATTATATGCTCTGTGGCTTTTCTTGCAATGCAGAACTGACATGATTTTATAATAATAATAACCAAGCACAATTCATTAAAATAATAAATCATGAAGTTCAAGTTCAAGTAATTTATTTATATAACGCTTTTTACAACATTACATTGTCACAAAGCAGCTTTACAGAATGAAAAGCCTTTAGACCCCCAAAGAGCAAGCCGAAGCGACAGTGGCAAGAAAAAACTCCCTTTTATGTTCTTATTTAAGGAAGAAACCTTGGGAGGACCAAGACTCAGTGGGGGACTCATCCTCCTTGAGTAGCCAGGTAGCAACAACAGTGTAGGACAGCTATGTACAGATATTAAACAAATGGAAGGTTCTGTCATCTGTCAAAATCATAGGTTCTGAATTAAATACAAATAGCTTTTCTGTTTTAAAAAAAAGTGTGGATATTTCCTAAATTTGCAATTAAAATTAAAATCTATTTTTTATTCACTTGACAAAAAAACACAATTAAATATATTAATTGTTATTAAACATTAATTTAATTGTTAAATATGACCAAATTTACTAGCAGATCACTGCAAATAAGAATTGTTACAACAAAGAGGGGGTACCTCTGGATAAAATTACTTTTTATTTTTGTTATATTATATTACATTGATACCCAGGGATAGGTTGGCGCCCTGTCCTGGGTGTGTCTGCCCGGCGCCCGAGATGTTCTCCCCTGGATGGGCATGGGGAACCCCACCGCGA
This sequence comes from Corydoras sp. C115, assembly GCA_019802505.1. NCBI lineage: Eukaryota > Metazoa > Chordata > Actinopteri > Siluriformes > Callichthyidae > Corydoras > Corydoras sp. C115. Next base: position 61,031 of record JAFMOC010000202.1, read on the forward strand.
CCCTAATAGAGGATAAAGCGGAATATAATGAATGAATGAATATATTACATTGAATTATTTGGTGATGTTATGATGATGATGATGCTGATCAAGTCATCATCCCCTTTTCCTTTTCCTTTATAAAGGCAGAGGAATAACTAAAGTGCTGCTCCTGTATGGCATCCAGTAAACATAAGAGTGAGATGCGACTTAAATGAGAAGTTACAGAGGTATTTATTTGTTCTGTCCTCCTTATACCCATAAGTGTATAATTTGACAGGCAGCTAACTCATTTCCCATTCACCACACTGTAGAGGTTTGGTTTTCTCATTTATTGCAGCAATTAGGAAAACATAAAACTGAAATAATAAGCCAATAACAATATATTAATATCGATAAATGCTACATATTAACTCATACACACAAATTATTACTTTTTAAAGACCCTAACCATGCATTCACCAAAATCGGTATATACGTACACATACTTTATAAACATACATTTAAATACTTTTATTCAACATTAAACTATCCATCCATTATCTTCTGCTTTATCCTAGGTCTTTAGACTAGGGTCACGGTGGGGTTCCCCATGCCCATCAGGAGAGAATGTTTCGGGAGCTGGACAGATACACCCAGGACAGGGCGCCAATCTTTCGCTGGACACACACTCACTCACACAGACACACTCTATATGGGGCAATTTTGGAGAATATAATTGACCCTGGTCCATGTTTTTGGACTGTGGGAGTAAACCGGAGAACCTGGAGGAAACCCACGCAGACACGGTGAGAACATGGAAACTCCACTCATATTGGGATTCGAACCGGGAATCCCTTGCTCTGAGAGGCAAACGTGCTAACCACTAAGCCACCGTGCCGACCTCAACACTAAACTATTATAGTATAAACCAGTTATATATTTAGAAAAACTCTCATAAAGTATTCCCATACCGACGATGCATCAAAAGGGTCTGAACAGATGAAAGATTTACCAGGATTGTCCTTAAGATGCAACCATGCTCGTCTTTCAAAACAGGCTATTACTGATAATGTCATTGAAGAAAGACCGTCAATCTAGCATTAAACATATTACCAAAAATGTCATCAAAATCAGAGGGGAGAAGAAACATAAACATAATAACTTGCACACACTTCCAACACACTCCCTGTCTGAAATCGGTAGATACCACTATTAAAATAAGTTATTTATCTAAAGATAAAAGTAATACAATTTCATTCACTGATCTAAGCCGAGTCTTTATACTCCAATCTTTTGAGATTTTGATTTCCACCTTGCGTATTTTACCGTCCTTACTCGGAAACACTTTTGTAACCCATCCCATGGGCCATTGGCTTCGCTTAGTTTGGTAGACCTTTAAAAAACAACAACATAATGTTCATTTTTTCAAATTGCCACTTCTTCCACTTTATGCAGTGTACATAAATATTGCTTTCACCATCTGTCCCAAAAAGCACTAGCCAGACTCTGAACTTGTTTCCACTGACGTCTTATAGATGTGTGGAGTCAAATTTTTGTGTTAACAATGCTGCAGGTGTAAGTACATGAGGGTCTTCAGGGTCTGTAGTTGATAATTGAGGCGGCACGGTGGCTTAGTGGTTAGCACGTCCGCCTCTCGGCACTAGGGATTCCCGGTTCGAATCCCCATCTGGGTGGAGTTTCCATGTTTTCCCCGTGTTCTCTGGTTTCCTCCCACAGTCCAAAAAACATGGTTCAAGTCAATTGAGTTCTCCAAATTTGCCCCATATAGTGTGTGTATGTGTGCATGTATGTGTGAGTGTGTGCCCTGCAATAGATTGGCGCCCTGTCCTGGGTGTATCTGCCCAGCGCCCAAAACTTTCTCCCCTGGATGGGCATGAGGAACCCGCCCGCGACCCTAATATAGGACAAAGCGGAAGATAATGAATGAATGAATAAATGAGTTGATAATTGCAGTTACTTCAGACATGAGAGTTGTAAGGACCTCATGGGTGAGTCTAGATCAGGGGTGCCCACACTTTTCTGGCCCGAGATCAACTTTTCCATTCGACAGATCATCGAGATCTACCGGGGTCAATCTCTATTTTTTAGGCTTTTATATTGAAACCTGTTTACACACATCATGTTAGTATTGTCGAATCTGTTAGAATTGCTCTTTTATTAAAAACATTCCAACAAATAGCACAGAGAAAACCTGATTTTAGTTAAACCCAAACGACCAAACACACAGTATACAGCACTGTAAACAATCACTGTAACCTGCATTTCGCCAAACAGAAAATCCATCCATCCATCCATCCATTATCTTCCGCTTTATCCTCTATTACGGTCATGGGGGGGTTCCCCATGCCCATCCAGGGGAGAACACTTCGTGCGCTGGGCAGATACACCCAGGACAGGGCGCCAATCTATCACTGGGCACACACTCACTCACACAGACACACTCTATATGGGGCAATTTGGAGAATTCAATTGACCTTGATCCATGTTTTTGGACTGTGGGAGGAAACCAGAGAACCCGGAGGAAAAGCCACGTGGACATGGGGAGAACATGGAGACTCCACCGAGATTGAGATTTGAACTGGGAATCCCTAGCGCTAAGAGGAGGACATGCTAACCACTAAGCCACTGTGCTGCCCCCAAAGAGAACATGAACATTAATAAAAAGCAAATGCATTTTGAGTTTGACATTGTAAAAAAAATATTCACCCCCCCCCACTCTAAATGAAAGTGGAACATTTTAGTTCTTTTGGAGTAAAGTCCTTCACTCATCTTGTCAAATAAAGTGTAAAAACACAAACAGAAACTATCTAATGTACATGATTCTTGAGGCAGTGCTTCGGATTTTGGCACGTAGGTGTGGCCATGTGCCGGTTTTGGGAACAGCGAGAGAGAGGGGGGGGAGGGCAGACCGCTCGCTTTCAGAATGATAGAGATCGCGATTTAGAATGAATCACATTGTGTGTGAATGTGTGCGTATGTGTCTATAAGTGCTTCCGATACTGTGCTGTAAAAAAAAAGCACTTTTTTTTCTCAAACCTCCATTGCTATCTACCTGACACCCCTTTGACGTATTGAGCACCCCTGGTCTAGATGGTCCAAACTGTGTAATTACAGAATCCAGTATTCGTCGTGTAACCCCATTCATCCTTTCCCAAACTCCCCCCATGTGAGAAGCATGTGGTGGATTGAAAATCCATAAACACCCTTGCTCAGTAAGAAAATCTTCGAATGGCAAGTTCAATAAATTTGTAATTTGTGACAGGCTCCAACAAAATTCTTACCTCGATCTGAACTAATAGTTTTGACTGGTCCACGTATTGCAAAAATTTTCCTCAAAGCATTTATGAAACTTGAGGTGTCCATAGTCTCTATGACCACAACGTGAACAGCTCTGATGCTGAGACAGGTCAATAGGACTCCCCATTTCTTGTTGTTAACAAGACCGCCACGTGTATGACGTGAGGTGATGGTCAAAGGCCCAAACACATCTACTCCAACATGTGTGAATGGAGGATCTGTACTAAGCCTATCCGCGGGCAAGTTACTCATTTGTTGCATTTTACATCAGTTGCGGAGTTTCCGGCAGGTGACACATTGAAAAATTAGACTGTTCATGCACCTCTTGACAACCAAAATCCAAAATCCTCCTGTACTGTACGTATGGTGCTTTCTGTAATGTGGCGTCCTTGATGCTGCACCTTTTCATGAAAATGCCGAACAAGAAGTGTAGCAAATGTTGTGCCAAGCAGGGATGATGGTGGGTTTCTTCTCATCGTATGTGATATTTGATTCTCCAATATGTCCACCTACTCATAGCAAGCCAACCTTATCAATGAAGGCATTTCAGCATTTTGAGAGCACTGTCCTTTGAAATGTTCCTGTTCTCTTTAATGGAACTAAATTCTTCTGTGAAGACATCATCTTGCACACACTGTGTAATGACTTTCTTGGCTCTTGTTAGGTTTTCAATTGATCTTGTTGCTCTACATTGAACAAAGTTTACGAAAAATGAAAATGGCAGGAAATGGACATTGTGATCTTCTTTGTATTTGGCCCACTGTTACATAAATTTGTCCTTCAGTGAATGTGGCAGTTTGTGCACTATCCTGTGTACACTTCGGGCAGTATCCAGGAAAGCAAACCCTTGAAAATCACAAAGTCAAGCTGCTTGGAGTTCCATTAGCAAATCATTAAGCTCTCTAAGCCTGTGGAGCCCCATAGCACTCCTTCAGTCTCTCCCATGCCATAGCAAATCCTAACATGGGGTTGTTTACATGTACTGCTTTGATGACTTTTACATGTTCCGCTGACTGACAGCTAAGCCACATCACAAACAGGTCTAGTTCCTCTTTTTTCTGTCAAATTCAATCCATTGAATGCATTGGAAAATTATGCACACCAAGCCCTGAAAGTTTCAGGCTGATCATCAAAATGTAATAGTCAGGTGGTGACAATTTCGAGCCATAAACCTCACAAAATCCACCATATTTTGATCTTGACTTTGTTTTGCTTGCCGCAAGTTTGTTTGATATGGTCCACTTAAGGATGGAGTTGATGAATTATAATCAAATGCACCTTGATTTATAGTACTATCATGTTGCTCTAATTCCAACCCTGGTTGCTCTGTTTTGAGGTGAGTGTATGCTTGGTGAAATTTCTTTTGCCATCGTACTGTAGTAGTATGTTCTGGCTCTTCTTTTACATGGAGAAGATATTTTTCCCTGGTGCCACTTTGTTGACCATGTTGCAACGTCCTCTGCTGGTGGTCATCTGTTGGAAAAATTCCTGAATCCATGTTCATATGGAAACTGGTTTGTGGCTGTGAATGTTCTTGTATGTAGTCTCTGGTATGTTCTGTTGGACTTTGAGACTCTAGCCGATCAATGAGCTTTTCACTGAGCTCATCATTAGTAAGCGTGGCTTCCAGTGCTTCAGCTTTTGCTGTTGCTGCTGCAGCAACTTTCTTCATGTTGAGAGCTTTCAGCGAAGCTTCTTTGTGAGCCTTCTGCACTTGCAATCTCTTTGTCTGAAAATGCAGCTAGTGCTTTTGCTGCCTCAGCTTCAGCTCGAGCTATAGCAGCAGCATTGCTGGTTGAGGACTCATGTGTATGCCTTCATGAGCCTGAAATCTGAGACCTGGTCTTCAGAGAATGTTTGGATGGTGTACTTAGTTTTTTCATTGTAGAATGAGAGGGACTGAAAATTGACTGGAAATTATCGTGGCAACTATTGTGCCGAGAAATATACTAGTCTGTCGTTCCACTCTTTCAATACTCTTTGTTTAAACGTTGCTTTTCTGTCCTCCTTATACTCAGGGTATAATTTGACAGGCAGCTAACTCATTTCCCATTCACCACACTGTAGAGATTTGTTTTTTCTCATTTATTGTAGCAATTAGAAAAAGGTAAAACTGAAATAATAAGCCAATAACAATATATTAGTATTGATAAATGCTACATATTACCTCATACTCACAACATATTACTGTTTAAAGACCCTAACCATACATTCTCCACAATCGGAGAATGTGTACAACATACATTTAAATACTTTTATTCAACACTAAACTATTATAGTATAAACCAGTTATATATTTAGAAATACACTTGTAAAGTATTCCCATACCGACGATGCGTCAAAAGGGTCTGAAGAGATGAAAGATGGACCAGGATTGACCTTAAGATGCAACCATGCTCGTCTTTCAAAACAGGCTATTACTGATGATTAAAGAAAGATCGTCAATCTAGTGTTAAACGTATTACCAAAAATGTCCATCAGAGGGGAGAAGAAAGATAAACATAATAAATTCCACAAACTTTCAACGCAATAAAAACTTGAGGAGGGTGGCACGGTGGCTTAGTGGTTAGCACTTTTGCCTCTCAGAGCTAGGGATTCCTGGTTCAAATACCAATCTGGGTGGAGTTTCCATGTTCTCCCTGTGTCTGCGTGGGTATATATATATATATATATATATATATATATATATATATATATATATATATATATATATATATATATATATATATATATATATATATGCATTGCTTATATCTATAAAATATTGCTTATATATAATATTGCTTATATATATATATTTATATAATATATATAATTTTTATATATATAATATATAATTTTTTTTTTTGTTGGTCATATTTGTCATATATGGGTCCGCCATGCCCAAATTAATAGACACCATGCTGTGGGCCATCTTTATATAAATTCATATTGACCCCATGGTATAGGAAAGGGATGTCACTTAAGCTCATATGTGAGTCAAGGCAGGTGAGTGTAACAGGTGCCTAGGGCACCTGTCACCTGTTCTGTGTTTCCTTTTGTTAGAGTGAGTTAATTAACGTTCATTTGTCATCAGTTAGTTAAATAACCCTGTCTTGTCATTGGTTTGTTTTGTGCACATGGTCTGGTTTCGTTGTGAATTTATTTCCGTAGTTTCTCGTCCTCGGTGCTGGTCGTTGTTATATGTCACTAGTCTGTCCGTACCTCATGTTTTTTGGTGCTACTGCACCTTTAAATAAACTCGTTCTTCTGCTACCTGCGTGCCTGGCTCCCTTCAGTGCGTTAAAACGCGGCGGCTCTGCGCTTCCTATGCGCAGCCGCTTTATTCCGAGGTAGACTACCGTGACAGTGAGTGAATACATTTGGCAATATAGTGTATATATACTTTATATATACATGGTGAGAGGCAGCATGTCTCATCAGCTTGTGAATTTCCCCTTTGTGGGACAAATAAAGGTCTATCTTATCTTACAGTATATGGATGGACACTTTACACTTTAAAAATCAAAAGGGAAAATGTTGTCCTATCTTAGAGGCATATAGACAAAGGCCATACTACTTATTTAGATTGATAGGTTGTGGTCAACAGGTCAATTACTATAGCTGACCAACAGTTATATATCCTAATGCTGATCCAATACCCAGTTACATCCCTGGGTTCCTCATTAGAAGGGGATCAACAGATGAATAGGAAATCAGACTGATTAAATAGCCAGATTTGCACTCATCTGCCTCTAATCACATCCCTTATGGGATGATGTCACCTCGATATGTAAATCACCTGTAATTTGCCCATCATCATAGCAGCAGGAAATGCTCCGTTTTTTTTTTTTGTTTTTTTTTTAAATAAATTGCTTTTCAAACCTGGAGATACAGAGTGTAGCTAAATTGGCACAGAATTCCATTTTTTTCAGCATTTAAGTGGGTATGAGCTGTCTTGAGTTACAGTAAAGCATTATGCAGTTCTAACAAATTTTTGCTAAAAGGTCATTGTTAATGATAACAACAAGGGATTAAGGGGGTTTTATGAGGTCTAATAGGTCTAATTTTGGACCAGAACTCTGCCAAACCAATATTATTCTCAGATGTTTCGAGAGGTTTTTCACTACACAATGCAAAATAGTTGCAAAATGCAATATTAGTTTTTCTTAAAACCAGCTGAAGAACTTCTACAATATGATGTTTCTAAAGTGTAACTGTAATGATCTCTTTATTCAACATTAGGAAAAAATTTATTATTTTTATTGACAGGTTAAGCACTTGCTTATGAGGCAATAAAGTAATTGGTTATTGGTAATTGGTCAATTTAATAAATAACTCAAGATATTCTACATAAACTTGGTTGAAAGCATACTGTGCACTATTTGTCAAAATTCAGATGACAGTTACTACAACACTTTAGTTCCACCAAGGCACATTTAAAAGTAATTTAGTCATGCTAAAATTCCACCACAAACATGATATCAGACTTTAATAGATAATTGTTATTTAAATAAAACTAGGTATTAGGCGTCCGGTCCAGTTTTTTTTAAAGCCTGACTCCAGGCATGGATGTCATCTTAACCCACAAATTTGGCGGCAGCCAGCAAATGCCAGCATCTTCTAGGCAGCGCATTAGTTGTTCCACCAATCGGGAAATGCTGCCTAGAAAACGTAATTAGTAATAGTTGGTCTCACCTGGGTTGAGGTTTATATATTTCACCCTTCTCTTAACCCAGTTAAGGCTGCATTGTATTTGCCACAGTGGAAGATGGAAATGGTATTTTGTTTGCTGTTTTCTCTCATTGGGGGATTTTTGTGTGGGGTCCGAGTTGTAACAACTTGGGCTAATATAGGACCAAAGAGCTGTTTTTGTTTATTTTACCCCTGGATACTTCAGGGGTTTTATTGCTGGCTGTCGGGATCACCCCAAACTGTATGTGCAACTCTATCCCCTTCCCCATTATATATTTAAATAGAAGAGTTTTCTTGTTTAGCCTCTATGGAAGCCTGTTTCTGCCCCACTAAGAAGAAGAAAATAAAAAAAAAGTAACTCGGAATTCTGACTTTTTAGCTCAGAATTCTGACTTTATATCATATCGGACTGCATGCGTGCACATGCGTGTGACAGGCTCATAGCCCATTACATATACATATACATATGGTGTGCAAAAAGGCTGCTTGTGGTTTGGTTGTACGCCATTGTGTTTAAAATGTTTATTAAATTAAATAGTTAAACAACCTTGACCTTGCCTTTAATCTATGATCATTGAGACTTTATCTCAGTGTATTACGGTAACTGCCCTGCATCGGACTGCGAAGCGCTGCAGTGGGTGGAACCACTGCCCAGCGCATCACTGACACTCAGTTACTCACAGTTTGATGCATCTAATGCAAGTGGCTAGGGTATAGGAAGTTTCTTATCCAAACCATAGGCTTTTCATGTGACAATGTACTTTTGTTGTGACAATGTGCTGTTGTAAAAAGCGCTCTATAAATAAATTACTTACATGAACTTTTCAATCTCAATTCATAACACGTCTCCATTTTCGAGTCTCTTTTATTTTTTATCTTTATTGATTCATCACAGTCATTTTAATCACATCACTTTATTCACCATTTTAATGATTTACTGTTATTTACTGAATTATTTAAAGTATTAAACTGTGTTGTGTTAATCACTACGGTAAAGCTGCTTGGGGTTACCAATATTAATATATATAGTTGGGCACCGCTATATATAGTATAGTTTTCACCACCGGCCGGCCGGAGCAGTCATCGTAACACACAGAGATGCAGTCTCATCACTAAATTAATGTCGGGCTAAAGGATGATTCACTGTTTATTGAGGTTTCGTTTTTGAAAAGAAAACAAACATAGATACCACAAAATTGTTTTAACGAGTTGCTTTTCAATGCAAGATTTGTTATTCCATACTACACAATTTGACATCCACATCAGAATCAGATTACTTAATTCCCAGGGGAAAATTGCAGAAACATATACTATAGTATAGCTTATGCGTGTTTGTAAAATTTTTTAAAAAATTTATAGGTAACTCCAAGTAGATTTACTTAGTAGACTTATTCATTCATTCATTCATTATCTTCCGCTTTATCCTTTACTAGGGTCGCGGGGGGAGGATCGCTGGGCACACACTCACACACACAGACACACACACAAACACACTCTATTAATTAATTAACTAAACTAACAACAGTGCAAAAATAATGTTATTAGAAATGCAAAACACTCTTAAAAACAATAAGATTTATTTTAACATTAAGGCAGTTGTATGTTTGAAATAACTTTTTTTAATAATTATAAATAGTAATCGGAGTCAACTCTTTGTCGAAAAATATCAATAGCTTAACTTTCTTGAATAAACTCAAATCTGCACAAATTGAAGTGGTATGGGTTCAGGCAAGACAATGTGTTACAAGATGCATTTCACTCTCTCATGGCTGACTTAAATGGGAACAATTAATTCAAGATTGTGTAAGAATAAAAAGAAACACTTATATATGATTTTTGTTTCCATTTCAGGACATGCAACTAAAAACAATCCAAGAGTTTTTGTGATTCCGGTCACATATTTAAAAAATATATATATATTATATATATATTTATTATTAAATTTGGTGGCACGGTGGCTTAGTGGTTAGCACGTTTGCCTCTCAGCACTAGGGATTCCCGGTTTGAATCCCCATCTGGGTGGAGTTTCCATGTTCTCCCCGTGTCTGCGTGGGTTTCCTCCGGGTTCTCCGGTTTCCTCCCACAGTCCAAAAACATGGATCAAGTCAATTGAATTCTCAAAATTGCCCCATATAGAGTGTGTCTGTGTGAGTGAGTGTGTGCCCAGCGACGGATTGGCGCCCTGTCCTGGGTCTATCTGCCCAGCGCCCAAGACGTTCTCCCCTGGATGGGCATGGGGAACCCCACCACGACCCTAATAGAGGATAAAGCGGGAGATAATGAATGAATGAATTATTAAATTTGGTACAATTACTTAATAATATCATAATCATTGAAACAGTACAAATTTCTCCTTGGTCATCTTTTACTTTTAGTTAATTTTTCATTTTTATTATATTCACCTACAAGTTTTGTCACAGGCCGTGTCGCCACAGGGAGGCGACAGAGACGCACGCTGCCATCCCACTGCGTCAGGACTCCAACTCCCAGGAAGCGCAGCGGCAATCAGGTCTGATGAGACCGAGCTGCCAGCTTCCTTATTTAAAGCGGCATGTGGCGTCCTCGCCACGCCGTCACCTTTTTCACGCGCAGTGTGTGGCCGGTTGATAAGTTCTCCATGTTGATTAAACATTGGGCCTTTTACTCATATTGTTTCCTACTGTCCTATGATATTGGTTGCTGGGGTACACCATGGGACAATATCACAAATTCTTCTGTTCTGTGTGTATTATTATTATTGTGTCCAAATAACACATCCGGTCGAACGCCGCTCATCCGCGGAGGTGGCAGTGTGCCCCAGAGCACAGCGTTTGATTTTGGGATTAGGGGATAACGGGAGACGTGTGCGTCACTTGGTGACGTCACATCGTTTCATTTTGGTTCGGGTTTGCGCCGCGGTTGCGGAGGCAGTGTTTTACAAACTGCTCTTTAGTTTGTTTATTTCTTTTGTGTTCACACGAATTGCGCGCCTCGCTTTGGCACTGAGGCTTATTAGTTTCGTTTCCTTTTTTTTTGTCTGGCTGCCATAGGGCTATACCGCTACTTGCACTAACTCCCTTCACATGCAAGTGCCGCGTTTAGTTGGCCCTGCGGCTTGTACGTCGCAGTCTGCCGGTTCGAACCTCGGTTGTGACGTTTTGTGTGGAACTCCCAGTGTGCCTCATGATTGATTAAGTGACAATCGCTGTATAAATATATATGTATACCTTGTTTTAGTGGCACCTGTAGCTTTCATCTTTCCCCCCACCCCTGTATATTGGCTCCTACCATTCTCCCCATCATAACAAGTTTATGCTTGAAGTAGTAAATGTGCAGTTTTTATAGTAATATAGTAAAGTCCATTCATTCCATTCCATCACACTGCTCATCCAGTGGCTCCCTCTGCTCTGACAGGTAACTTTTTTGGTCCATAAGTCTTCAAATAGGAGGAAATATCAATTTGTTCCTCCCCTCGGCTCCATGGTTTACAATTACACGGATGATGGCTCCTGAAACTGCATTTACCTATGTTGGAAAAATACTGTGCAGGGATGGCAATCACACCATTTATTTTCATTTAGATAATTTTATGTGGTTGTAAAACTTTGAAAACCAATTTATGTAATGTGAAAAAAAAATTATGTAGGTGTCTAAATACATGTGAATGTTCAATAATATTTGGAATAAAAAATGTGTTAGTGGTCATATACGTATATAAGAGGTCAGTGTACTGATGCTAAGACAAGAAAGTGTCTCTGCCTCATCTTGACATGTTTTGCTTACTGTTCAGTTTGAAATACAGACACGTTAAAAGTGTTACTTTTGCTTCCAAACAGCAGTGAAGAGATATACATTACATCAATGTATGGTCTTTTTTTGTCATTTCTTTGCATGACAAACAGTACTGTTTGTCTGTTTCTTTAATAGCAGAGTTGTTAATTTGAACTGAATATTTCACATGTAGTTTGATCCAGCTTAAAATTCTGTTTATAAGTCGATTATATATTACAGGGTCAATTTTAGCATGTGTATAAAACTGCAAACTACAAACTACAAACTACCAGTCTAAAGCTTGTACACATATCATTATAATTATTGTCAATTATATCAGTTAAATTTAAAGAGGAACTTTGTAGTTCTACAATTACAGACTGTAGTCCAACTGTTTGTGGACTACTGTACATAATGTGTTAGTCCCCTTTACTCTGTTCTATAATGATCAGGACACCAGTAGTAGCACCTCAGAGCATTATTTGGCTTGTGCATTGTTATCATTTCAGCAGTGCCACTGAGGTGTTGAAAATGAAACTACAGCAGCTGCAGCAGCAGCAACACTGCTGCACTAAAACCCCAAACCCCCTCACCGCATAAGTCTCACTGTAGAATAAACCACCACCTAGATTATACCTCATCTGTTATGGTCTTGACCAAGATAAAACAGATAACCATCATCAGGGAACTAACAAAAAATCCAGAGTTCATCTATATGGTAAATTTGACTGGTACTGTATATACGTTATTTAGATTTGTACTGTTTAAAATGAAAAAAATGTAGAAAAATTCAAGGGGTATGAATGTGTGTGTGTGTGTGTGTGTGTGTCTATAATGTAATAAATGTTTAAATGGTATTCACACCTTCCAACATTAGATATAATTTGAAACAAATTGAGCTAATTAATTGTTAGAGAACACTAGTTACCTCACACAGCCCAATTAAATGCAAGTATTTGAAGTGTGAATGTTTTTGCCCTGATAACATTGGTTTGAGCACCCATAACAACCATCAACAACATGTACCTTATAAAGTTAATGAGTGAATTAGGAGGGTTACTCACATATATTTGGTCAGAGTATAGCTTTACAAGAAAAAGCTTGTTTTAAGTAAGTAAATTTGAACAAAAATATATTTTAAAAATTGTTATAATGTTATTCTTTGCATAATTTGTTGTTCTGCCACAGAAATTGTAACTTTACTTCTTTAAACCGGTGAATTTCTTTTTCTTTCTCTCTCTCTCTCTCTTTATGTGTATGCTGTAGCACTATGGTTGGGTGAAAAATAAATTTAGTCAGCAGTCCAATGGCTTTTTATTTGACTATCATGAGGATTGGCAAGCTTCATTTTCATGCTTTTCTCACATGAATGAAAGCTGTCTCAGAAATGTCAGACTGTGGAGAGTAGTCAAAGTTGATTTTATGTAAATGCAAGGCTCATCCTCTATTCCTGACTGCAAGAATCTGCAATTTTCTCCCCATTCAAAGCCCCATTCTTTTTGGAAGGAAATTACATGACTGAATCATTGGCAAAGTGAGAAACATAATTAAATTTTAGATTAAGCTAATTTATAGACTGTTTGATCAGGTGACTAACCATATTGACCCGATCACACAATCCAAGATATTTTTGTATGTTTCTTCTTAGAGTGAATGTTAAAGAGTTTAACCAAGATTTCTGTTAACCTTCTAGAGGTCATTGTGTGAATCGAGTGCAGAATTGAGTAAATATTAGGCAAAATACATATCCACAAAGCAGTCAAGTTTTAGAAACAGAAAAAATGTTTATTTAAAAAATACAGTACTTAAGCCCCACAATGTTGAGTGATTCTGATATATGGTTAACATTTCTGGGGCACATAACTTCCCAGGTATTATATATGCTTTATGCAGTATAACAGGAGTAGAATACGCTCAGAGGTGTCTATTCAATACTTTTATCATAATTGTTTGCATGAACTTTATCTTTTTATTGTCTCTCATGTGGTTTTCTGTTACATCTAGTTAGATTGATTATTCTTACATATTATATCTTAAAGTGTCTTTATACAGGTGTTTATTAAAGCTGTATTTTTAGCAAGCTTTCATTAATTTATTATTATTATTATTATTATTTATTTATTTATTTTTTACATAATTAACTGAATTTTAAATACTGTTAAAATGTCATTTCAATATACATTCGAAAACACAGCTTGTTATGTTTATAATTAATGCTGCTAAAGAACTGTCTGTAATTAAGAATCAACACTAACACAAAAAAACTAAATTAAAATGGCCCAAAAAAGCTTTTATACAGAGGACGTGATCTGTTTCAAAAGCGCTTTTTTGAACCTGTGATCAAAAGCCTGTATGCAGGTTTATGCTAAGAAAGAAACAAAGCTATCCTTCATATGAAAAGATTAAAGGATATTCTTTGGGTGATGCAATGATGAAAGTTCTTTTTTTACTGACTTGAAGTCTGAAATGGAACACAAAATAAGATAAATTGAAACTGATAATAAGTTCCTTTTGAAATTGTATCATACTTCCTGAACTAAAAGTCTTTATCTGTCCTTGTGAAATGAATGTAACTTTTTGAAAGACTCATTTATTGTAATATTGGTGATTTTATGGATTTCAGTTATTAATTATTAAGACTTCAGTTTGGATAGACATTGAGTCTTTTATTTAAATTATGGAAAGTTGGGAATGGTGTTCAATTTATTTAATACATTGCTTAAACATTTTTTTTTTTCGCAAAATCTTAGTATTTTTGTCTAATGAAATCACATTTAAATGATAATTGTGGCTGTCACTGGCTGAAAGTTTTGAGATCTCTGAGCTGAATATCATAATGGGACATTAAAGCCATTACATATTTTATATCTACAGGTCTTAATGATAATCAACTTGTAAAGACACCTTATTAAATCAAATAAAATATTATTTGTCACATACACAGTGATACATAGTAAAAGTTGCAGTAAAATGTTTTTAAACAACAGTTCTGCTAATTAAAAATAAGAGTAAAAGTTAAGAAAAAGTTTTAGTTTGAAACTAAGTTTTAAACTGTAGTGCACATATACAATTAAACCATGTACAAGAATTAAAAATGTGCAAAAAGGACTATTTGAATTATAATAAAAAATATAAAATAAAAATATAAGTAAGCTAAACTACTATGTAGAGAGTTTTTATTTATTTTGCAGGGAATAAATGACATAAGGCAGTAGCAAATTTTCAGACCAAGAACCACCCATTATTAAACCAAAACTTTGAAATACCAGCTATGTTTTTTTTGTCATGAAACGACATACTGTATTGCAAACATTAATTACATGTGAGTGTATATGAAAGCAATAAAAAAAAGAGGTGTTGTTAGGCGTGAAGAAGGGCACCGTTACATTTCCCCCCAATGATTTATTTACAACAATACAGAACCTCGAGTGCATTATTGCTTTTATAAAATGGCTACTAAAAAGTTTCTAGTCAGTATAAAAATGTAATCAATGCTTGTTACAAACCAGCCCCAGAATGTGGCTAGGGGTTGTGGGGCTGGTGACATGCGGACATGTGAGTGTGGGTGATTTGGTGGAAGGATAACACACAGGACAAACTTAGTGTAAATTTAGTGATTGTTGAGTAACATGTTTCTGGTTTCTCTAACAATCAAATATTGTCATGTAGACAATATTTTCCCCATCACCACGCCCTATATAAGCACCTCACCCCCGTTCCCCCACGCCAGATAGTCTTGTGCCCACGTACCCCTTAAGCCTTGACTCTTCTAGCTCCCACGCCACGATCACGCCTTGCCCTACCTCGCCTCGCCTTACACAGCCCACGCCTCGTCTCGTCTAGTCTGTCCCTGGATCCTCTGTCGTGTTTGTCCTCACTCTCGTCTGTTTGTGTTTCTGTGTGCAGCGCTCCAGCCGGACCAAGCCGCCTACCTCTAGGGCGCCTGGATTGGGACGCGTCCCGAGCGTGACATCGGAACCTGGATGTGCGCTCCGTCTCCGCAACACGCCGCCGTGCTGCACGAACACTTCATCCACGCCGCCTCTTACCATTACACAAACTGTCTGCAATAAACCTGGTTTCTGCATCCTATTCTCTGCTTCAGACTGGTCACTCCGAGTAGCGGATACAACCGCGTATCGGCCGCCTGGCCGCAACATTACTATCTGGCCATACATGGATCCCTCGGAGCGACACACCTCTGGGGCGGAGCCAGCACCACCCCCATCCGCCAAGCAAACGTCTTCCCGCCTCAATACGCTCTACAGCCGCCAGGGAGAACTGGTGGACATGGTCAGCAGTCTGGCGCTACAGGTTCAGACGGTGCTCGCCGCCCTGCCTGCACCCTCCTCTACGTCTGGATCACGGAGGATGCCCGCGTCGCCTAGCCTTGACAACCAGGTACAAGAACCGCCTCTCGCGTCAGTAGTCCGCTCCGATGGACGGTGCAGCCCGATCCTTACGACAGTAATCTGCAGAACTGCCGAGGATTCGTTTTCCAATGTGAACTTTATTACGGAATCCGCCCCTCGTGCTTCCCTACCGATGCACACAAAAATCGCGTTCGTTATCGGACTGCTCCGCGGTCGAGCGCTGAAGTGGGCGGAGGCATCTCAGGGCACCGTCTCCCCGCTCGCCACCTCCTCTGCCATGTTTATCAAACGTTTTCGCTCCGTCTTTGACCGTCCGGATCATATGGACGATGTAGAGAGCCGTCTGCTCACCGTGCGCCAGGGAACCCGATCGGTAGCAGAGTTCGTCGTAGAATTTCAGACGCTCGCCGTGGAGTCGGGCTGGTGTGAGCGCTCGCTGCGCGGCGTTTTCCGTCACGCTCTGCACGATCAGGTTCGGGATGAACTGGCAACCCGCGACAGGCCCGACATGCTCTAAGGGCTCATAGACCTGGCTATCCGCCTGGACAGGGGCATGAATGGGCACCGGCGCGAACGCCTATACCGGGATTCCACCCGCCCCACCACCTCGTCCGGGTTGTCCGTCGCACACCACCCCACCACACCTCCCTCTGAACCCGCGGAGCCCAAACCCATGCAGTTGGGACGCACTACGCTCACGCCAGAGATACGCAGTAGTCGTTGGAACCAAGGGCTCTGTTTTTACTGCGGGAAGGCAGACCACCAGGTGAGGGCATGCCCGGTGTGGCCCAAGAGACCCGACTCGGCAGTAGAACTTGGGGTCCTGTCGAGTCTGGCCCAAAAACCCCAAGCCCACAGGTTCAGCCTCCCCGCGGCGTTTCTCCTCCGGGAAAAGAGCCTGCCGGTCAACGTTCTTATAGATTCTGGGGCAGAGGAGAATCTAATAGACGTTGACTTTGCCCACCAAGCTGGAATCTCTTTATCTCCATTGGCCTCCCCCCTCCACACTGTGGCCCTAGATGGGCACCGCCTGTCCTCCATCACTCATTGCACCAACCCCTTTCAGCTGTGGATCGATTGGAACCATCGTGAGAAGATCCAGTTCTCGGGGTTCCAATCCCCAGGGACACCGGTCATACTGGGATACCCATGGTTATACCGCCACAACCCGC
Organism: Corydoras sp. C115; assembly: GCA_019802505.1. NCBI lineage: Eukaryota > Metazoa > Chordata > Actinopteri > Siluriformes > Callichthyidae > Corydoras > Corydoras sp. C115. The sequence continues at coordinate 78,279 of JAFMOC010000202.1, forward strand.
ATCTTGACTGGGTGAACTCTCGGATCCTCTCCTGGGGGGATGCTTGCCATTCCACCTGTCTCTATGCGGCAGTACCCCCCTGCAGGACGACCCACTCCCATAACGCTGTTCCCATTGACCTCTCCCAGGTACCCACGGAGTACCATGACCTGGGCGAGGTCTTCAGCAAGGACAAAGCCTGCCAGCTTCCACCCCACAGATCCTATGACTGCGCGATCGATCTCCTGCCTGGTGCCCCCCTTCCGTCCAGCCGGCTGTATTCATTGTCTCGTCCTGAGAGGGAGGCCATGGAGAATTACGTCACAGAGTGCCTCGCCACAGGATTAATCCGGCCATCGACATCCCCCGTTGGAGCAGGATTCTTCTTCGTCTCCAAGAAGGACCAAGTTGCGACCCTGTATTGACTATAGGGATTTGAACAACATCACAGTCCCCTACAAATACCCTCTGCCACTAACATCTACCGTATTTGAGTCTTTACAGGGCGAGACGGTGTTCACCAAGCTGGATCTGCGGAACGCCTACCACCTGATCCGCATCCGGCAAGGGGACTAATGGAAGACAGCCTTCAACACCCCCAGTGGGCATTATGAGTACTGGGTAGTCCCCTTCGGCCTCAAGAACGCCCCCGCCGTCTTCCAGGTCCTGGTGAACGACGTCCTGAGAGACTTCCTGGACCGCTTTGCCTTTGTTTACCTGGACAATATCCTCATCTTTTCCAGGAACCTCGAGGAGCACCGCCGCCATGTCCGTCTGGTCCTCAACCGACTACTTCAGAACCGGCTTTTTGTGAAGGCGGAGAAGTGCCAGTTCCACCAGGCCTCCGTGTCCTTCCTGGCATTAATCGTCTCCCCTGGGGCTATCCGACCTGATCCCGTGAAGATCCAGGCCATCAAGGAGTGGCCGTCCCCCACGTCCAGGACAGAGCTACAAAGGTTTCTGGGGTTCGCGAATTTCTACAGTAACATCACCGAAACCCCTGAATGCACTCACGTCCACCAAGGAGCGCTTTCGCTGTAACCCCGAAGCCCAACAGGCCATGGACCTCCTGAAGGACCTATTCACTGCTGCTCCGTCCTGGTACAGCCGGACACCGCCAAACAGTTTGTTGTGGAGGTCGACGCTTCGGGTGCAGGAGTCGGGGCCATCCTCTCCCAAAAGTCTATGGATGGCCGCCTTCACCCCTGCACATTCTTCTCCAAGAAACTCACAGCGGCTGAGAGGAATTACGACGTGGGGAACCGCGAGCTCTTAGGGGTCAAGCTCGCGCTGGAAGAGTGGCGCCACTGGCTAGAGGGAGCCGAGCAGCCGTTAGTAGTTTGGACCGACCATAAGAACTTGGCCTACATTCAGTAAGCCAAGAGGCTGAACTCGCACCAGGCACGTTGGGCCTTGTTCTGCACGAACACTTCATCCACGCCGCCTCTTATCATTACACAAACTGTTTGCAATAAACCCGGTTTCTGCATCCTATTCTCTGCTTCAGACTGGTCACTCCGAGTAGCGGATCCAACCGCATATCGGACGCCCGGCCGCAACAATTAAGACATGCTTTTTTTGTCCAATGTGTATTAGTGTGTGAATGAATGAAAGTGACCTAGTCGACTTTTGGGGGAAGGAATAGCTTGTGGATAGAAGCTCCTCCTCATTCTCTGTGTTTTCCCTCAGGGTTGTAAAGCGCTTCCCTGAGGGTGACAGAGTGACACAGTGCATTGTTGGGATGGCTGGGGTCATTTAAAATGTTCCTGGCCCAACACGGCTGCTTGTTAGATGGTTTGCTCGTCAGAAAGTTCCATCCTAGTGATATGCACTGCTGATCACTAAGCCGAACAAGGCTGTGATGTCCCCAGTGTAGTTGCTCTCGATGGTGCATAAATAGTTTGTGATACCTTGGAAAGCATAAAGATGCTACTGGGTTTTTTTTGCTTGTGTTGATGTGTCAAATCCTGTGAGATATTAACTTCAAGATATTTAAAACCTTCCAGACTTTCCACAACCGTTATGTTGATGAGGACAGGGTGATGGCTCCTCTGCTGTTTCTTTCTGAAGTTCACAATCAGCTCTTTAATTTTTCTAACTTTGAATGGAGATTGTTGTCCTGGCACTAGTTTGCCAGGGCTTTAATCTCCTCCAGGTAGGCCTTCTCATCATTACCAGGGAACAGAGGTACTACAACATTGTCCTCAGCAAACTCAATGATGCTTGTAGATATGAAAGTGGCCACACAGTCTTGTGTATACAGCGAGTACAGCAGAGGGCTTAGGATGGAGTGTGAAGGATGGGTGAAGGATGGGTGAAACATGCTTGCCTAACCAAACTGCTTGTGGTCTGTTGGGTCAGGAAGTTGGCGATCCAGTCACAGATAGATGAGTGAGGACCCAGATCTTCCATCTTCATGGTGAGTTTGAAGGAGAAAATAGTGTTAAATTCTGAGTTGTAGTCCACAAACAGCATTTTAACATAATAACCCCTCCCAGCATCTAGATGTGTGAGTGATGTGTGGAGATGAGGATGATGTATTTTTATATAAGTTTCTTATACACTATATTGCAAAAAATATTGGTTCACCCATCCAAATGATCAGAATTAGGGGTTCCAATCACTTTCATGGCAACAGGTGTATAAAATCAAGTACCTAGGCATACAGACTGTTTTAACAAATATTTGTGAAAAAATAGGTCACTCTCATCAATGGGTCAAGCTTAATAGAATGGGTTTCCATGATCGAGCTGCTGCATCCAAGCCATAAATCACAAAACGCGTATGACTGCTGAATACAAACAACTACACGGAACTAATGTCTGAATAGCACAAGAATACAGAAGCCAAAGAATGAAATAACCGCTTAACGTAAAAAGATTGAAAACTGAATACAAAAAACCACATAAGCTTTCAAGTAAAATGGCACAGAATAGACAAATTAAGAGACTAAAAGTGTAAACCAAGAAGAAGGCCCTGTACAAACAGTAACGCGATATGACATGATTTTTCCCTGCAGACGGACATCCAATCACAGATTTTAATAGAACAAAATGACTATGTGACAACTGTGCATAAGGTGGGGCTTCTAAACATAATGCCAAAATGTAGCCCAAAAAACAAAGAGAAAACAAAATTAAACCGAAATGAACATTTGTAACAGGTGCCTAGGTGTCACGAGCACCTGCTCTGTGTGTCATGAGCACCTGCTGCACCTGTCCCTCGTTGTCGGTCCTCATTATCTCACTTGGGTGATTGGTTGGGTTTGTCACATGTTTAGTTGTTTTTCTATTTAATCTGTTTTACCCCTCCATACTGCGCACGTCTTTGTTTTGTGGTTTTCATACCCAATGTTATGTTGTTCTGTTTGTTCCCCATTTTCGTTGGTGTCCCGTCACCAATTTTTATTAAATTTAACCTTTTGGATTTTATCTTGGACTCTCCTTCCGCGTAAAACCACGGTACGGCGCTGCGCACCTTCTCCGCGTGGGTCGTATACCGTGGGAGCGTTCGCTGTGGACCGACGCACGTAATTTTCCCCGCGTGGTCGGTACCCGGGAGCGCTCACTAGGCGCGAGCGGCTGAACGCAGCCATATCTCCGCGTTAGCCGCCCTCCTCCGGGGAAGAACGGACATTGGTAACAGAAAGACGTGCCCAACTATCTGGAGAGTTCCGGACACCAGGGGTCACCCACCGCTGAGCCGGAGGACCCGAGGCTGCGCCGCTGACGAGGCAGAGCACCGGGGACCGCCGATGGTCGAGTCTGGGCGCCAGGGACCGCTCCATCGCTTTCTCCGAGCACCAGGGTCCGCCAGCCGCAGACTCCGGACACCAGAGGAGCCATCCCCGTCTCGCAGCTAGAGGGCGCCGATTTGCGCCCTCGCAGCGAGAGGTCGTGCTTCACGCCGTCAGCAGGGGGCACACAGCATGCCTCACCACCAGAGGGACTTTTACCTCCCCCAGTTTTTTGTGTGTACTGTTTATTATTATTCTTTTCTTTTGTTTTAGGGCCGCTTTCCCTTTTAGCGCGACCCTTGGGGTGGGGGTATGTCACAGGTGCCTGTGGCACCTGTCCCTCGTTTGTGTCCTTAATTGTTTCTGTTGGGTGATTGGTTTGTTTTGTTCACAAGTTTAGTTCCTTTTGTATTTATTCTGAGTTTTCCTTCCCTTTGGTGCACGTCTTTATTTTGCGGTTTGTATACCCGATGTTACTTTGTTTCGTTTGTTCCCCCTTTCTGTTGGTGTCCCGTCACCAATTTTTATTAAATTATACATTTTTGGATTTTATCCCGGTGTTTGGACTCTCCTTCCGCGTACAACCACTGTACGGCGCTGCACACCTTCTCCGTGCAGGTCGTAACTCGTGGGAGTGCTTCCTCGGACCCACGCACGCATTCTTCCCCGCGTGGTCGGTAACCGGGGAGCGCTCATTAGGCGCGAGCGGCTGAACGCAACACCTCCGCGTTAGCCGCCCTCCTCCGGGGAAGAACGGACATTGGTAACAGAAAGACGTGCCAAACTATCTGGAGAGTTCCGGACACCTGGGGTCACCCACGTGTGCTGAGGACCAGACGCTGAACCACCGCTCCGACCGAGTCCGAGGGCCGGGGACCGCCAGCGGCAGAGCCCGGCTTCTGGAGGGCGGCAGTCGTCGAGTCGGGACCGACTGAGGCCGTTCGCCATCGGTCCCGAGCACCAGAGGCCGCCCACTTCGGACTCGGAGCACCAGGAGGTGCATGCCCCAGCCTCGCAGCCAGAGGGCGTTGATCTGCGCTGCAAGAGGACGCGTCTTCGCCGTCAGCTGGGAGCAACCGGCTGGTTCAGCCCGAGGGACTTGTTACCCCCCCATTTATTATTTTTGCATGCTTATATTATGGTTATTATTTTTGTTCTTTTTTGTTTGGGTCGCTTTCCTTTTTGCGCGACCCTTGGGGTGGGGGTATGTCACGAGCACCTGCTCTGTGTGTCATGAGCACCTGCTGCACCTGTCCCTCGTTGTCGGTCCTCATTATCTCACTTGGGTGATTGGTTGGGTTTGTCACATGTTTAGTTGGTTTTCTATTTAATCTGTTTTACCCCTCCATACTGCGCACGTCTTTGTTTTGTGGTTTTCATACCCAATGTTATGTTGTTCTGTTTGTTCCCCATTTTCGTTGGTGTCCCGTCACCAATTTTTATTAAATTTAACCTTTTGGATTTTATCCCGGTGTCTTGGACTCTCCTTCCGCGTAAAACCACGGTACGGGCGGCTGAACGCAGCCATATCTCCGCGTTAGCCGCCCTCCTCCCGGGGAAAGACGGCATTCATGACACTAGGGCACCTGTTTTTCTGTTTCTGTTCATTTGTTTCCATGATTTGAGTTAATTAACTGTCATTCTGTGTCATTTATGTTAATTAGCTCCTTTGTCTTATTGGTTTGTTTGGTGCAAGTGGTCGGAAGTTTTCGTGTATTTATTTCCTGTGTTCCCCGTCCTCCGTGCACGTCGAAGGTTTATGTTCACTCGCCGTTTTGTACCTGTTGTGTTTGGTGTCCTTACACCCGGAAAATAAAAGCTGTGTTTCTGCTACCTGTGTGCCTGGCTCCCTCCTGCGCGTTAAAGCACTGCGGCTCTGCGCCTCATCTGCGCAGCTGCTCTTAGCCCGAGGTAGGTGAGTGTAACAACATTCAAATCAATCAAACTTAATGTGCTGGGCACCAAAAAGCGTCACATTAATCCAAATCTGCTATAAAATAGCCTGTTGAGGACTGCAATAGGGCTCAAATGTATGTACAACTGGAGACTGTGTAACATGCCATCTGCATAGGTATGCGAATATAGCAAGCATAAAAATGTTGTGGCAGTAATTGGTGCTAAGAACATGAACAGAGCAGGTATTTTTTGAGTGATGGATAAATATCGGCCCCACAGTGACGCTGACATGGTCGTAATGTGTAAGTGTATTACACTGTTTAAAAGGATCAGATTTTTTATACACCTCGGCTCAACCATTTTGTAATCTTTATGAATCTCATTTGCTATGAGAGATAATGGTTGTCCTAAAAAAAAAACAGACCAGGAATGTCAGAACTGCCTAAAATATCATTGCATCATCACATATTCAGTGAAACAATACTGTTGCAAAAGACGTTTTCAGACAGACAGAAACCATGTTTTGTAAGCCTTCACAAATCTTCATACATCAGCACTCTTACTGCAAAAAGCAATACTTTGCACTATAATTAGTCTCAGTATTTACTGTCTATCTTATTCAATAATGATGGATAGTTTTACAGCTGAGCTTCTTAACAACCTTTGAGGCAGTAAATTTCTCAGAGGAAAAATGAACATAACATACTTGTCCTGTCTAACCCAATATAGATTTAACAAAATGAGCTTTATGTTAATATAATATACAGGATGATTTATACCTTGCATATTACACCTGTATGAGAGGACAACAACATTACCGGTCCTTGTAAGCAACAAGAAATATGAAATAAGAGCAATCATCTTTTAAATAGCAGGCAACCCCAAAGGTATATATATATATATATATATATATATATATATATATATATATATATATATATATATATATATATATATATATATACAAACATATTCAAACAGAAGTGGCTAGTTGCTGTTTCACCATGCCATCAGATGTATACATGTTACAGATGTATAATGATCACTGGTACAAAAAATTATCTGTCTCAGATTGTAACATCACCATGGTTACAGTCAGCATCGGGATATTTTTTATTATAAAATGAGTAATTATGGTCCTTAAATCTGAATCACACGGGTGGTAAAGAAGGCAAAACAACGCCTCTACTTTCTCAGACGGCTGAGAAGGTTTGGCCTGAACCCCAGTATTCTTAAGACTTTCTACACCTGCACCTGCACCGTGGAAAGTGTACTGACAGGAAGCATTACCACCTGGTATGGGAACTGTACAGCTTTAGAGCGAAGATCCCTGCAGAGGGTAGTGTGAACGGCGCAGTACATTACAGGGGTTCAGCTCCCAAACCTTCAGGACCTATATAACATCCGCTGTCTCAGGAAATCTAGTGGCATCATCAAGGACCCCACTCACCCTAGCCACTGCCTTTTCTTGCAGTTGCCGAGTGGGAAGAGGCTCAGAAGCTTAAAGACCAGAACCAGCCGATTTAGAAACAGCTTCTTCCCACAGGCAACCAGACTGAGGAACGGCCAATAGAACTGTGAACTGCTTATACTCGGACAATTACCACCTACATATGCACCGCACCTTGCACTTTACTGCACAGCACCCACATACACCCTCTTCCATACCCTTCTCATATTTCATATTTTATATTTAAAATTTTTTATATTTTAAATTTATTTAAAATGTATTGTATTTTCTTTCTTATATTTGTAAATATCACTTTTTTGCAAAGTTGTGGGAGCTTGCTCATAAGTTTTTCACTCACCAGTAACCCAGTACTAGGTGATGTGACAATAAAATCATTGAATCCTTGAATCCTTGAAGGCAAACACACATCCGCTTCACATTCTTATCAATGCATGATATGCAATACATTTTTTCTTGATGTTTTTTTTATAAGCTATGTTCTATAATTTGTCAATTTTAGCAATTTTGTTGTTATAGTAACCAGAAACCTCTTAATCAGCGTTTAGTGTTCACTTCCAAAACCAGATTAGATTATGTCATAGCAGACCAGTTTATCAACATTTATTTTCAATAAACACATTCATGAATCCAACCTTATTTTGTTTATAGTTTGTAATTGTTTTATAAAGGCAGTAAGACACTCAAGGTTGTGCATTATTGTGAATAACAACTCTTTGAATCCCATGATTTTCTTCTACATCTGGCAATTTGATAGGCTTCACATCTGGGCTTGTGGTTACCAGGAGAAGATGCTTGTCTGAATGCATTGTGTCAACTACAAAGTTTGGTAAAGGGGATTATGGTGTAAGTTTGTTTAAGTGGTTGAAATAAGCTTCTAATAAGATAACAAAAAACAAATTTGTCTTTAGTTTTATTTATTTATCTATCTATTTATTTCTTTTATTATTATTATTATTATTATTATTATTTTATTTTTTTTTTTTAAGTGTGTTGGTTTTTACTGCATGACTTCACAGGACTGACATGAAAATTCACAATGACCCAATTAAACATTTTTCAAACTATCCACCGCACCAGATTTTTCTCCCACGTGTTATTATATTTTGAAGCTTTATGTAACAGGTGCCTAGGGCACCTGTCACCTGTTCTGCGTTTCTTTTGTTCTTTTGAGTTAATTAACGTTCATTGGTCATTAGTTTAGTTAATTAACTCGTTCTTGTCATTGGTTTGTTTTGTGCACGTGGTCGGGTGTCTTTTTGTATTTATTTCCTGTGTTCCCCATCCTCGGTGCACGTTGTTTATTTTATGTCCACTCGTTGCTTTGTACCTCTTTTCTGTTTGGTGTTTCTACACCTTTAATAAACCCTGATATTCTGCTACCTGCGTGCCTGGCTCCCTTCAGCGCGTTAAAGCGCGGCGGCTCTGCGCTTCATATACACAGCCGTTTTAATCCGAGGTAGGCGAGTCTGACAGAACGACGTGCCAGACAATTTGGGGAGTCCAGAGCCCAGGTAAGCAGTTTTTAAATTCTTCTTTGTAGGGGCCGTATAACCTCGTACTCGCGGCGCGCTCCGTCGTGTCCGCGAGTGCGACGCTATGCGCAACCCGCCGTCCCGGAGCCGTAAGGACGGCTCGAACACAGTGACGTCTGAGTATTGTGACTCCGATGATGAGTGGTTATGGAGGTATGGGTATGAGGCGCTCTGCGCAGAGGAAGGTCTCGACCTGGTCGAGATATCCAATGATGAGGCGGGCGAGTTGTACCTGTATGGGCATATTCTGCCCATACGAACCCTCCTGAACTCTAAGGGGTTCTGGACTGACGCTCCAGTCCATTTTGTTAAACAGCCCCCATGGCGAGATCCAGACGCATAGCGTGCCGGTGCAGTGCCAAGACGCAGCGTGTGCGCTGCGCAGCTGCTGAGCCAGGTACGCCTGCATGTGATGCACGCTCTGCATCCGCGACCAAGCCGGGGCGTGCCGCGCCTGGTTCGCGCTGCGAGGGGGCGTTTCCTGAATTCTTGGATGAGAATGTCGCTAATACAAATGTTCCTGATCTTTCTCTCTCACCCATGTCGTACGCATTTGGGGCAGTGTCCTTGGGTCTGGCGGTTGGTGTGTACATGTTCTGTATGCAGGATGGTGATCCCGAGGTGGAGGTCCACCCAGCGTGCATGCCCACTAAGGTCCACCCAGCGTGCGTGCCCGCCGAGGTCCAGCCTGCGTGCGTGCCCGCCGAGGTCCACCCAGCGTGCGTGCCCGCCGAGGTCCAGCCAGCGGGCGTTCCTGCCACAGACCCGCAAGCATTCACACCTGTCGTTGTCCAGGGGCCGCACGCCGCCCAGCCCGTTGTCCTGGGGCCGCACACCTCCCAGCCAGTTGTCCAGGGGGCGCACGCCGCCCAGCCCGTTGTCCAGGGGGCGCACGCCGCCCAGCCCGAGAAGCAGGGGCCGCACGCCGCCCAGCCCGAGCAGCAGGGGCTCACGCCGCCCAGCCCGAGCAGCAGGGGCCGCCCGCTGCCCGGCCCGAGCACCTGGGGCCGCCCGCCGCCTAATCCGAGCACCTGGGGCGTCCGCCTCGCCCCGCAGCCAGAGGGCGTCCTCCTCGCCCCACAGCCAGAGGGTGTCCTCCTCGCCCTGCAGCCCGAGGACGTCCGACGGATCACGCCGCCAGAGGGTGTGGCCCACTCCTCGTCTGCCGAGGGAGCCCACCGGACCACGCAGCTAGAATGCGTGACCCACTCCTCGTCCGCCAAAGGCGTCCATCGGACCACGCAGTCAGAGGGCGGGGTCAACTCCTCGTCTGCCGAAGGCGTCCATCGGACCACATAGCCAGAGGGCGCCCACCGGACTACGCAGTCAGAGGGCATCTGTCACCTGTTCTGCATTTCTTTTGTTCTTTTGAGTTAATTAACATTCATTGGTCATTAGTTTAGTTAATTAACTCGTTATTGTCATTGGTTTGTTTTGTGCACGTGGTCGGGTGTCTTTTTATATTTATTTCCTGTGTTCCACGTCCTCGGTGCACGTCGTTTATTTTATGTCCACTCGTTGCGTTGTACCTCTTTTCTTTTTGGTGTTTCTACACCTTTAATAAACCCTGCTATTCTGCTACCTGCGTGCCTGGCTCCCTTAGCGCGTTAAAGCGTGGCAGCTCTGCGCTTCATATGCACAGCTGCTTTAATCCGAGGTAGGCGAGTCTGACACTTTAGTACTTTATGTGATTTATATGCTGAAGTGAATAAACATATTTATTTATTTGAAATTTGCTTTCAGGCAATGAAATGGACCTTGAGGATGCAAAAGAATGAAGTTATTCTTAAAAAGAATAAAATTAAGAGGTACTGAATAAAGTAAAACTGAACAATCAAATTAAAAAAGTTAAATATTCAATATTTTTATAAAACAATAAAACTGCACATTCTGCATATGTGTGTATGTAGGCTTATTAATAAAATGCAATAACATTTTAACTTTGTTAACATTTGTGATAAAATTCAAGACAATAATCTGTGTGGTGGTGCAACATCATCACTTTTTTCACATTTAATCTAGTTAATTTAGCTAAAGATATGTTGTGATACTGTAACGGGTGCCTAGGGCACCTGTTTTTCTGTCGTCCTGTGCTTTTGTTTTTGGGTTCTGTGTTTGTGTCTTTGTGTAGATGTTAATTAGCTGTTTAGTCAAGTCAAGTCAAGTCAAGTCAAGTTTATTCTTCACATGCATAGTTATACACAGTGAAATGCTTGTACGACCCTAGAACAGTCGACGGCAGCCGAACACAGCGGCGCTATCATCAGAAATAGGCAGAAAAAGTGATACATCAGGAGAATAGGTGATAAAAAACAACCCGCTCCCAAACTATGCTTTAATAAGCACAGGTTGGGGGCCCGAAAAAAACACCTTTTAGCACACAAGCAAATACAAACATAAAGACATGGACAGGAAGAAGCTGTAGGAGACGTGTCCATGAGGGATCGGAAAGGAGGGGCATAGGAGAGCAGGGTAGAGCAGTTCATCAGGAAACCATAGCAACAGTTCTTCTGGAGGAATTTCAGTAGCAGCTCTCAAGGCCGAAGCTGATAAGGGAACCAAACAGCAGATATGACTCAGTTTGTTTTGGTGACTGTTCGCAGCCATTTTAGCAGCTCGAAACAGCTCGTGAATTTCTGATCTCCAACTCATCATTCGTTCGCAGAGCCGATAGCCTCTCCAGGATCGATTCCATGTGGCGATTTAAATTCGCAGTCTGAGTCCCTATGGCTCTGCCCAGCATATCAATCATGTTGGGCAGTTTCCTGGGGCTGTTGACAACCGACCCAACTCTCATAATTTTGCGATACACCAGGACCATGCATAATCCAATCAGCAGAAATCCCAGGATCATAAATACGAATAGGTAGACATCTTCCACATCTTCCACGGACAGGGGGGCCAGACACACGATCCGCCAGTTCCCCCAGGCGTCCATCGTGTATCCAGACGCCAACGTGCCGTCCGGGCAAGCTGGTTCCCCCGAACCACGACTTCTCCTCGAGAAGATAGTGTCAATAGCGTTGAAAGACCATTTAATTAGTTCCATAATTAAATCCGGGTCCGGGTCACTTTAGTTAATTAGCGTCTCTGTGGGATTGGTCTGTGGGTGCACGTGGTGAGTGTATTTAGTTCCGTCGTTCCTCGTCGTCTGTGTGCGTCTTAGGTTTATTCGTGTCTCCTCGTCTCTGTATGCCGTGCTATGTGGTGTTTGGACACCCTAATAAAGTTTTTGTTCCTGCCACCTGCGTGCCTGGCTCCCTTCTGCGCGTTAGAGCGCTGCGGATCTGCGTGGTGTTTGCGCAGCCGCGTTTAACCCACGGTAGACGAGCGTGACAGATACATTGGTGGATTGTACTGAGACATATTTAATGTTGAAAACATGTTAATGATGAAAACATTTAATTTCTCATACATCTATCACAACATATATTTTGCTCCAACTTTATACTATGAAGTGGCATCTGTTCAGTTGTCATAATGACCATCAGATTGTGGTTGCCCACTGTATTATGTATTCATTCATTAATACATTCATTATCTTCCATTTAATCCTCTATTAGGTTCGTGGTGCGGGTTCGCCTGTTCCCTATGTCCATCCAGGGGAAAATGTTTTGGCCACTGGGAAGATACAACCAGGACAGGGTGCCAATATATTGCTGTGCACACACTAACTCACTTACAAACACACACACAGGCTTATTTTAAGATATTTATGTTAGAGAGGCCCAGCGATAGATTGGCGCCCTGTCCTGGGTGTATCTGCCCAGCGCCCGAAACGTTCTCTACTGGATGGGCATGGGGAACCCCCCCGCGACCTGGATAAAGCGGAAGATAATGAATGAATGAATGTTAGAGAGGAGGTGGTTCACCAACCTCAGATGCCATCTTTAGGGGTACTTTAAGATGCATTGTATCCTGATTTAAAAGGTTTGGAAGGCACAGGTCAAATGTATGGGGTCATATTTGCGATATGACCATATCTCCTATATACCAATTGGCATAAATAAGTGGCTGAGCAAGTTTTTAGTTCCAACCTTTAGTTCCAACCAGCCGTTGACACCTCAGAAAGATGATGTTTTACACACACACACACACACACACACACACACACACACACACTTTAAGTCGAGTCTCAAAACGCACCTTTTTAGAATTGCTTATAATCTCTGATTTTATTTCCTCTATCTTTTAATTTATTTTTTACTTAAATTTATTTTACTATGATTGACTGATTGCCTTATTTATTATTGATGTTTTATTGTTTTTTGTTTGTAAGGTGACCTTGAGTGTCCAGAAAGGCGCCATCAAATAAAATGTATTATTATTATTATTACACATATATATATATATATATATATATATATATATATATATATATATATATATATATATATATATATATATATTCATTCATTCATTATCTCCCGCTTTATCCTCTATTAGGGTCGCGGTGGGGTTCCCCATGCCCATCCAGGGGAGAACATCTCGGGCGCTGGGCAGATAGACCCAGGACAGGGCGCCAATCCATCGCTGGGTACACACTCACTCACACATACACACTTTATATGGGGCAATTTGGAGAACTCAATTAACTTGATCCATGTTTTTGGACTGTGGGAGGAAACCGGAGGAAACCCACACGGACACGGGGAGAACATGGAAACTCCACTCAGATGGGGATTCGAACCGGGAATCCCTAGCGCTGAGAGGCGAACGTGCTAACCACTAAGCCACCGTGCCGCCCCTATATATATATATATATATATATATATATATATATATATATATATATACAGTGATACCTCAGTTCTCGAACGCCTTGACTTTCGACCAAATTGGTATTCGAACAGGAAATTCGAGAAAATTTTGTCTTGGAATCCGAACAAATATTTGGAACTCGAACATCCGAACGTCCGAGATGAGCCGAGTTGAGTGGAATGGCGTTCATTCGGCCTTGCTTGCGTCATCAGTGTGAGTGCAGAGAGAGAGTCAAGTTTTTGTGGAGAGAGTCACGTCTTTTTGGAGAGAGTCACGCTTTGTGGAGAGAGAAACACCCGAAGAGCAGTTACCCTCTGTTTTTATTGAAGAGGACTCTCCTTCGAATACGAATACAATAACCATCCCTCTTCCCTCCTCCCTCCACATTCATTCCCTCCTGCCATAAAGGTTGGTACAGGTACAGTAAATGAAACACAATTTACTGTACTGTACAGTATATTTTATTTTTTTTTTGTTTTAATAAATACACTTTTATTTCTTATTTCTTGTTGAGACTCATGTTTTTCTACATATTATATACAAATAAGCCAGTAAATAGGCATTTTCTGGGGCTTGGAACAAATTAATCCAGTTTTCATTATTTCCTATGGGTTTCATTGCTTCGGTTCTCGAACAATTTGGTTCTCGACCGTCCTCCCGGAACGAATTATGTTCGAGAACCGAGGTATCACTGTATATATATATATATATATATATATATATATATATATATATATATATATATATATATATATATATAGCCTTTACTGTTTAGTGGCTTTTCAACCACTATAAGTGTACTGCAACTAGGGCTAGACTGTACTAGGAATATGTAAGCCAAGGTAAGTGACACACGTTTAACCTGAAATTCAACACAGTTACGACAGGAAAAAGAGGAAAAGGAGGCAGGAAAAGAAATGGTGGAAACCCGATGAGGCAAATTAACAATCAAAATAAATTAAACCCAGAGAGAAAACAAGCAAAACACAGAATGTGTGCTCTTGAAAATTACTATAGACATCAAGTCATTACCCACATAACCAAATTACATTGTCATTACATCCATCCAACTTAACCTACTGACAAATGTTTATCGTTATTACGTAATCAATTATGTTATGTTATGTGTATTTGTTTATATTCATAATGTTTCTTCCTCTTAAATACTTTGAGCAGCAATTAATACAAGACTATACATAATGATATTAATAATGCAACTTTCAATGTATCAAACTTTTGTACACGTTTTGGCCATCTTGTATGTATCATATATTATGTAACATAAGCTTTATACATAATTCATGACAACTGCAGCTTGTAAGCTGTACAGACATTTATAGACATCAAAGCTGAGTTTTTCAACATTCACCAGATTAGGATAATAATTAATCGATTTCTGCAGAGCAAATGCCATATGCATGTTGAGATTTTCTCTGCTGTGAATAAACATGATCGATATAAGATGCTCTCTTCATTGAATAATACATACAGGGAAAAATCATTTTGTGATAGCTACACAAAACACAGTGAAAAAAGCAAAGACCTGCATTTACAGTGTGTGTGGGGTGGATATGTGAGTGAAATATAAACCTCAGGGACTGTCAGCAAAGCTCGACTCTCTAAACCCATCATTTGAGAGGATCAAAGGCTCATGTGGAGATGCTCACTGGTGGCCTCTGCATCCAGAGCAGTCAATGAACCATAAAACAGCATTGGAAACAGATTTAACAGTTTTGCGCACTTAAATGCAAATGTATCTTGACACCTTTGCTAATTAATTAAATTAAATTTACAATACTAAGGTAATCATAAAGGATGATATTATTGATTTAGAAACAACCATTGTTTGGACATTTCTGTGTATCTACAGTAAAACTGGTGAGAAGACAGGTGGAATACTGAAAACATTAAAAAAAAACTGCAGGGACCTATCATTCATTTATGTATACCATCAGTTTACCGTCAACCATACAATTGAAAAAACAAGACAGCAAGGACCTACAGATTGTGAGTGGGTGAGAGACACCATGGGCACTACCTTAAATGTTACACAAGGCTTATCATGATGCTCATTGCTATGTAACACCCTGCAACCATCTATTGTCATGTCTTGGTCTGCATCTGTTTGATAGGTGTTTGCGGATATATCTACAGCAGTGGATGTGGTGGTCTCACAATGAGGTGTGTTCAGTTAAGTTTTTGGCAAATTCTATCTTGGCAATGGAAAACACAGGTGCACCACTGACTGAAAACAACCAAGGTGTCATTACTATCTTGGCAGTGAATTGTCTTGTATGAAACGTTTTACATTTTAACGTTTTATATTTGTATAATGCATTTTACATTTCATTAATAATTCGTTATATCTATAAAGTAAATTATACTTTTAAAATTTAAAGAAAAAGAAGCATTGAAAATGAAACGCAAATGGCATACTGATTGAATTATTTCACATTACTCCCAAAACACCCCAGATGGGGATTCGAACTGGGAATCCCTAGTGCTGAGAGGCGAACGTGCTAACCACTAAGCCACAGGTACAGGCTTAGTACAGGTCAGGCACACACCCACTTAGCTGGCCTATATTCAGTGTTTTTTTTATTCCAGTCTGGTCTTTGTATTTGTCAGTACTTGTTAGTGCTAATTTATCCATTAGTCTTATGTTAATTATTGTCAGTTCTTCATCTTTGTCCTGTCACTGTTCTTAAGCATTTCTATTTTGGATTATTCTTGCTTGTTAGTCATTTGAAAGTCATGACAGCTTATAGTGTTAGTGTTGTTGGTGTTTTACCTCCCATACCTGGTCTTCAGGTAGCCTTTTTTCATGCCTGCACCGGCAGCAGTTTGTGACAGTAGCACAATTTCTTAGCCCCCTGTTAGTTCTCTATTCTCTATTGGTCAGGACCATCAGATATAGATATAATATATAATTTGAATAGATATAATTTGGGTGGTGTATTGTTTATTGTCAGTTGCACAGTGACGCTGATGCAGTGAGTAGTTTCATTTAAACATCTCAGTGGCACTGCTGGGATAGGAATAATGCACCAACCAAATAATACCTGCTCTGTGGTGCTATTAATGGTTTCCTGACCATTGAAGAACAAAATAAAGGGGACTAATACAGTATGTACTGTAGTCCTCAAAGAGATCAACTACAATATGTAATTGTAGAACTACAAAGTCCACCTTTATGCAAAGTAGAACTGATAAAATGGACAATAAGTGGAGCAAAAGGAGGTGTGTCCGAACACTTGTACTGTATGCTTTGGTGTATACAGTACCTAAAGTATAACAAAGGTGAGTTTTAGCTTTAGAGAGCTTGGTGAATATTAACTTGTACTTTAGCCTTTAGGGCTGCCGTTTTTATTTCCTGCAAGTAAAAAATCAACTTAATTGGACCTTTCAAAAGGCAAGAACAAAAACAAAGCTAATGTTTGCCTTTCACTTTTAATGTTATGCCCCCTGCCATTACATGACCTTTTCTGCTGCAGCTTTTTATAAAACAGGAAAGTCATTTAATAAATTCTCCTGTATGACATTTTGACATTTCCACAGTTTGACCGAGTAAGATGATCTGTCCCTCAGTACAGCAATGATCTTTTTTTTTGTATAATTTATTTTTTATGTCTTTTAGTCAAGTAAAAAAAAATCATTCTGATTACTGAATTAGTGAAAATGAAAAATCTACTTAAAGAGATAATATCATATGAACAGCAGGATAAGCATTTAGAATATTAATTTATAGCTCTTTCCTCCCACAGGAAACGAGAAGAGCCCTGAATGCTCAGACGGGTCTGAGGAGACACTACTGGCCTCAGGCAATGCCTTGAGGTCGGCTAAAATAATTTGCAGTCACACTAGTAAGGCTTTTCCCAAGTACATGTGCAGTTGGCAAAAAGACCAACTACTGTTATCTGTGCAATGGCTTCAGGATTTCCCTGACGACATACCCATCGTCAAGATTTAGATTTCAAGCTGAATAAATATAGAATGTAGTAATAACATAGTTATTGATGATGACATGCTTATATACCTTTCGCCAATTCATCAGTCTAGCATGCTTTTTGGACCATGGAAAGAAGCTCCTGGCAAAGAATATGAATGGGATTAAGTCCCATTTCCATCCACTCCCACAGACTGTTCATACTCATATGACTTCCAGTCACTGTTGCATGAGAACAGGTTGGATTCCTGACTTAATCACACACAAAAGAGGGACTCTGATAGACCCATCTGTGCAAGGCAGTGCTAACGATCCTGAGCCAGATACAACTGTGAGGTTCATTTACTGTTGTTCTGGTCTAACGCAAAACAATAGTAGCATGCATTCAACTTAATCTAATGCCAAAGTGCCATTTACTTTTCAGCTAGCATAACACTGGAAAACTGACATGGCACTAACTGACATGGCACTTGTTTTTTTAAGCTGTCTATGAATTTCAAATCTCCATTCCATTCCAAAAGTGCCACAAACCAATTATGTATCAGAATACTTTGCCTTAAAAGATAAATTTGTAAGACGTTACTGCATCCAATTAGTAGTGCTTCTTGTGTGATTTATTTAAATTAAATACAATGTCCTTCTCCTTTGAGCTTATAGCTTAATTAAATTTTATTCATTTTAAAATGCATTTATGTTTGTGCTTGCCGCTTGTTTCTGTACAATAGTAAACAGTGTTTGTGAAAATGCTGGAAGCATCCTGGAAATGCTGAATGCACATAATGTTGAAGCAGTCGGGACTCCTACCTGAAACTCATGTTCAGAGAACATGGGATCAAGATACCCAAATTGGCATTCAAACAGGGACATTCAAACAGGGACAATGGCAGCCCCTTATGAAGTCTAGAGCGATGTGGGACCAAGGGTGCGAGGGCATCGGGAGAGTCCAGGGGTACGAACCAGAGGGGTTTTGCTGCGGGCGCATGTCTCTCACACAAACTCTTAGACAGACCTCTCGATTCCTGGCCACCAAAACCTATGCTGTAAAAACTCCATAGTTCTGATCTCCCCAGGGTGGGCTGAAAATGGGAAGTCATGTCCCCAAAGCAAGACTCTAGCGTAACTCCAACGGGACAAATAACCGACAAGTGGGCCATCCCTGGGGCCTGGGTTCCGCTGGAGGGCCTTGTTTACCTGTGCCTCAATGGGCCAGGTCAGGGGTGCCACGTCGCAAGATTGTGCAATAAGGGCTCGGGATGAGGGAAAGTTGCCCTCCCTTTTTGGGGATTTTGGGGACTGGTCCCAACACGTTGGGGGAGCACTGCCTCAACCCACACTTCTGAGGCATCTACCTCAATCATAAAGGGCTCCTTTGGGTCAGGAAGTTGATCACAGAGAGTATCAAATGCCTGCTGGGCATCTGGGGGCCAGTGAAATGGGCCAGTGATTTTCCGGGTAAGCGCCATTTGGGGGGGGGGGGGGGGGGGGGGGGTGGGGGGGTGGGTGGGGGGGGGGGGGGGGGGGGGGGGGGGACTGCTATCGCGCTGAAATACCTAACAAACTTTCTAAATAAATTAGCGAAACCCAAATCCATTACTGCCTGGACTTTTGCAAGATCCATCCTAATGGTCCCCTGAGATGTGGTAAAACCTAGGAAGGATACTGTTGAGGTATAAAAATTCTCCAATTTAACATAAAGATGATTCTCTAAGAGGAGCTGCAGCACTCGACGGACATGACCTATGTGCTCTTTAAGTGACCGGCTATATATTAGGATATCATCAAGGTAGACATAGGTGTGTCGATCAAGCGTCTCTGTCAAGACCTCATTAATAATGTGCTTGAAGTTGGCTGAAGCATTCATTAAGCCAAAGGGCATTGCTAAATTCTCATGATGCCCCATAATGCCAGTGTAAGGAACGCTGTCTTCCACACATTCCCCTGCTGAATACGAATCAGGTTGTAGGCACTGCGGAGATCTAACTTGGTGAAAATAGTGTCCTTTCACAGCACCTCAAACCAGGGAGGCATTAACGGCAGGGGGTAACGGTTATCCCTAACGGTTCTGCTGTTTAGACCGCGATAATCCATACACGGCCGTAGCGAGCCACCCAACAAAGAAGAAGTCTGTCCCCGCAGGTGAGGAATATGGCCAAATAAACCCCATGTCCAGAGCATCCCGGATATATGCTTCCATAGCTATGCACTCCGCGGCATTCAAGGAGAACAGTCGTCCTCTGGGCGGTGACGTGCTGAGAAGGAGGTTAGTGGCACAGTCATGGTCACGGTGAGGTGGGAGGCTGTGGGCCCGAGTGACACTGAACACTTCTTCAAGGTCATGATATTCATGCGGGACCTTGGAGAGATCAGTGGATGTGGACTTGGTCGGTGTTGGGGTCTCCCGAATCAGAAGGCAAGCCTCACTACATCAAGGTGCCCAGCCATAAACTGATCATGATTGCCAGTCAATGCGTGGGTTATGCTTCTACAACCACGGGAAACCTAAGATCAACATAAGTCAGGGGGACCTTGTAATATATAAGCTGAGGGTTTCTTCATGACCATTGATGCGAAGGTGGATCGAATGGGTAGCATGAGTGATGGGACCTGCTCCTAACAACCAGCCGTCTAAAGCCACCACCGGTAGTGGAGCGGGCAATTTCGCGACAGGTAGATTTCGCGACGGGTAGACTCTTTACCAACTTGACATCAATAAAATTGTCCACAGCCCCAGAGTCTACATAAATCGCAACCTCCGCCTCAGCCTTGATTCCCCAAATTAATTGTCCCATAAGAGTCACACCCTGATTGAATCTGGCCTGGGTGTTTCCCGGTGATCCTTGTGGTGGTTGAGCGCCCCCTTGTTGCATCGGCTCCTCCCCTGAACTGGATCTCTGCCCAGTTAGGCTGCCCAGCAGGGCCATTGACCCTTTCTCTTGCATATTGTTGCAAGCATGTATCTAACCGAATGCATAATTTGTACATGTCGGTAAGGCAGGCAGGCGGGTCACGAGTAGCAAGCTAGTCCTTCATCCCCTCACTAAGACCCTGCTGAAAAATTCCTAGCAAGTCATTCTCTCCCCACCCACTCTTTATGGCCAGGGTACGAAATTCAATCACGTAGTTGGCTGCAGACCGCATTACCTGGGTTAGGGAGAGTAACCGTGGGCCAGCTTCACGACCCTCCCTGGAATTGTAGAATGTTTGGCAGATTGCTTGTCGGAAGGCCTGTTCCGTAGTGCACACACTGGCCTCAGCCTCCAACAGAGTGTTAGTATGGAGTTTGTAGGAAGATCGTAAAGCCTACCTTGGAGCGCTCATTGGGAAACCTAGATGGCTGCTGTTCAATAGGCAGCAAGCACTAAAGCAAGAAACCCCTGCAATGCTCTGCCTCTCCAGCAAACCTTTCTGGAGTAGCAATTTGTGCGTCTGGACCTCCAGGAAGGCGTCCGGATGCCCTCTGCCTAGGAGATGATTCAAACGTAGAGACAGCCTCGGCATATTGTTCTGCCATTAGGGTTAGCTGCTGCATTATTTGTTGCAACTGCTGCTCATGGCCACCAATGGCTGCCCCATGCATTTGCAGTGTCTCACTGATAGGCTGATCCCTGCTGGTTACATTTTTGTTCACACCAAGCCACACTGTTATAGTGGGGGAAAGGTAGTTGCCAATATACAGGAGGAACAAAAAAGGAAGAAAAAACAAAAATAAAAGATAACTAAATTGTCTTTCTCAGAGTGGGAACTCGCTTATAAAACGAGAACAAAAAAGGAAACAAACAAGAAAGCAGCCTTAAAAACACTGCTTCCGCTACTGTGGTGATAACACGAACTGAGTAAGTAAATACGGTGTGACATCACACAGTGCTGAACACACATCTCCCGCTATCCCTAGTCTCAAGACCTAGCACTGTACTCTCCAGCACTGTGCCACCTCGGAGGATGCGCGATGTACAATCGGACACGTGATTTGTGCACAAAAATACACAATATACACATGAATACACAAAGTGGAAAAATTATCGTGGTACTGCCCCAGAAAACACCCCGGCAACCAAAATCATAGGACAGGTGGGAAAAATTAACAATATCTTTTAAGGACAATGTTTTCTCGAACGAGAGTAAACAGAGGGTCATAGACTTCATGTGAAAAAGGCAATGGCATGATAAAGATGCGTCGCCACACATTTAAATAATGAAGCTAAGAGCTGTGTCTCGTCAGCCTTAATTGCTGCTGGGTTTCCTGGGAGTTGTAGTCTTTATCCAAGAGCGTGATGGCAGCATGTGTCTCTGTCGCCCCCTTGTGGTGACATGGCCTGTGACACATCCAAAGGCCCATGATCAGACTTCAGAATCAGAATATTTCATTAAACCCTGGGGCTTTTCACAGATGCTTCATTTGTCATGTTTATACATACAAAAAAGCACAGTAAAATTAAAATACAAATCTAAAATAATACAAACTAAAAAGTGGCAGTGTATGGTAAGTCATATATATATATATATATATATATATATATATATATATATATATATATATATATATATATATATATATATATATATATAATTTAAATTAAAAATAACTAATGATTAACTAATGTCGCATTTTAAAACAGTTTTTTTAGAACGCAGTTTGTCTTCAGTTCTATTATTGCATTAATAAAAGCTTTAGATTTCTAGGATCTGTATGACAATGGAAATAAATAAATAAACACATGAATAAATTTTTTTGAAAGGTTATTTTACCTGTGACAATTAAAAATGTTTTATGTTTATTGATTGAGGGCGGATTTCCCAAAAGTGTCGTAGCGCTAAGTACTTCGTAACTTCGTACTTAAGAACGTTCTTAAATTTACGAGGCTTTCCCGAATGCATGCGTAGCTTAAGTCGTTCTTAAAATCGCTCGTAACTTACGAGTGCTCAGACCCACTCGTAACTCACTAAGAAGTTCGTAACTGGCAGCAAACAAAGACTCACAGACGCACTGCTTGTTTAAATCGCACAGAAATAAAATAAGCACTAATATTATCACCTGGAATTCGGTATATTAGTCACGTATTATTTTATACATTATCATTATTTTATAGATATCTTTAGTTTCCAGATTTAAATCGCATATATATATATATATATATATATATATATATATATATATATATATATATATCCATCATCTTCCATTTTATCCACTATTAGGGTCGCGGTGGGGTTCCCCATGCCCATCCAGGGGAGAACTCAGGCGGTGGTACACCCAGGACAGGGCACCAATCCATCGCTGGGCACACACTCACTCACACAAACACACTCTATATGGGGCAATTTGGAGAACTCAGTTGACTTGATCCATGTTTTTTTGGACTGTGGGAGGAAACCAGAGGAAACCCACACGGACATGGGTTGTACATGGAAACTCCACCAAGATGGGTATATATATATAAATAAATAAATAAATAAATAAATAAATAAATAAATAAATAAATATAGGCTGCACGGTGGCTTAGCGGTAAGCACGTTCGCCTCTCAGCACTAGGGATTCCTGCTTCGAATCCCCATCTGGGTGGAGTTTCCATGTTCTCCCCGTGTCCGTGTGGGTTTCATTCGGGTTCTGCGGTTTCCTCCCCCAGTCCAAAAACATGGATCAAGTCAATTCAGTTCTCAAAATTACACGTTATAGAGTGTGTCTGTGTGAGTGAGTGTGTGCCCAGCGATGGATTGGCGCCCTGTCCTGGGTGTATCTATCCAGCGCATGAGAAGTTCTCCCCTGGATGGGCATGGGGAACCCCACCGCGACCCTAATAGAGGATAAAGCGGGAGATAATGAATGAATGAATATGAAGAATGTGAGAATGAAGACGGCATTCATGTTCCTGCCAAATGCAGTTTATGCCTGAACTATTAGTTGAATTGCAAGCACTGATAGTTTGTCAAACATCCGCCACTTTCTTCTTTGTTGGTGGAACTATCTCGTGCTTTGGAAAATAATGTAATAATGGATATAATTTGTCTTTTTGTTCTACTTATTCAAGCATCTTATTTAGTTTGCTTTCAGAAAAGTGTATGTTATGATATTGGTTTGCCATGTCACTGAATAATGAATTCTGGTTTAAAGTGCACCCATTGATAAGCTTGCTTGGTAAGCGATTGGTCAAAAATTGGTTGTTTCCCGCTTTTTGTAACAGTAGCCTAATTTAAATATGATTATTTAGTGTTTATATAGTTTTTAAAAAATATTTTCTACATTATTTGTTTATTTTTGGTGCATTGTAATAAGAGATTGTGTGGTAATCTGTGATTCAGTTTTCGACTGACGGTGCCTTTTCAGGGGCGGAGTCTACTAAGAACGACTTAAAAGTCTCTCTTAGTCTAGGAGACTTAAGAAGGCTTTTGGGAAAGCGCCGTAAAATTCGCGTTCTTAAAGTTACGTCGTTCTTAAAGTTGTTCGTAACTTGCTAAGAACGTTCGCTTTTGGGAAATCCACCCTGAGTCTACAACTGCTTTTTTTTATACCATTTAAGTGGGGCACTTAAATGGTATAAAAATTATTATTTTATATTTTTTTCAATGGCTAAAACAATTTAACAATCAATATGTCTTTGGAATGTGGGGAAAAAATGTAGACTCCAGACAAAGAGGTTTTGGCAAACCCAGGGCTTTCTGGCTATGAAGCCGACTGAGGCATCACAGTATTATTAACATCTAGCGTTTACAATTATTTGTTATTATAATTGTTTTTTAATAAGCATTATCATTAATTTATTCAGTAATTCATGTTTTAACTGCTTGTTAAATTTGGGGTTAAGGGGCCTATTCTAAAATCACTGAACATAAGGAGAAGGTTTTGAATATGAAATAAGTCAATAGTAGAGCATTATGAACACAATTACTCATTTACTTTAAATGGGGATATTTTATTTCAATTAATCATTTTGTAAACTTGTCCTGATAAATGTAGCTAGGCCTCCCCTAGTGTCCCTACTGTAGACGCACAAAAAACACACCAACATTTCACCCTGACAATATCATATTTACCACCCAGCATGTGCTTTGACTGTCAGAGAAAGCTTAAACACACATGGATCTATGATAACAAAAACTGGACCTTTTCCACCATACCTTATCAGTGAATTTGGGAAATATATAACATAATAAAAGTAGAATATGCGAATTAAACCACTCACAGCATAATCGAGACAATATCTGAGCCGGAGACTTCCAGATCGTATAGATGGTTTTAACATCAGTAAAATCTGCAATCTGTCAATCCAGTGATTAGTTACATTTCAAAATCATCTA
The DNA here is from genome assembly GCA_019802505.1 of Corydoras sp. C115. Lineage (NCBI taxonomy): Eukaryota > Metazoa > Chordata > Actinopteri > Siluriformes > Callichthyidae > Corydoras > Corydoras sp. C115. The sequence goes on from JAFMOC010000202.1 coordinate 102,893, forward strand.
CAGGATGTCACTTCACATAATCAATACAGAATATCATATAATCTGTTACATTTCTTTTATCTTATAAGTGCAGATTAAACCATTTTAGTCATGCTGCTACCTACTGTACATCAAAAAAGTGTTGCAGTTGCAAATAATAATAATAATAATAATAATAATAACAAAAAAAAACATATATATATATATACACTTTTGTAATACTTATTAAATATCTCAGAGCATGTTTCTCCACTTGATCTCCACTCCACATGATTCTCCAAATTGTTAGAATTTCTTCTGCTCGAATCAGCCTCCTCACCTACCACTAGTCATCTAACAATGATGGAGAAATCTACTCAACTTTATTATTGACTCAAGATGCCCAACAGGAAATTTCTTCTCACCTAAAAGGTGAATCATTATCAATCAGTCTACACAGAGATCCCCTTGTGCTGATTGCCGGTCCATATGGTTCATTTTTGCCCCTTTCTCTTTCCCAATCACTTATCCACACCTCCCACTATACCAATTCCCTCACGTCCTGATTCACAGAGCTTGCAGCCACAGGAGACAGCAGAATAAAATATTCAAACACATCAAACTTTTTCTCTTCTTATCAACTCTTAGATCTACCAAGGAGGAAAATTGGTGCTTTCACACTTGAATGTCTAAACCCAGTGGCAAATCATTTCTCCCAGTCCCAGATGTGAGAAGCAGCAAATCCCAAACTAGAAGCCCGACTTCTCTGGCATGAAATAACAGGTGCCTCACTCCTTGTGTTTTTGAGATTGCATGAACTGTAATTAGAATATTTTATTGCTTGTCATGGATGAAGCGTTAGAATTCATTTATTAAAAAAAATTTCCATATTATATTTACCCCAAAGATTTAGCACCATTAGAAATCAGCCATGCTTAGTAAATCACTGGTTTGCGTCACAACGATCTAATAATGGAGTAATTCATTTCACATGCTGAGATGGAAAAAGCACTTAGTTTAATCAAACCTTTTAAACATAGCAATATTTAAATAGCTTTGATTCAGTTTTAATACTAAAAATAATATGCAGGTAGCAAGTAATTGCAGCACCAACTAGTTTCCTAAAAACAATTCAGAGTCCTCATCTAAAAATGATTCATGGTACAAAACCATTCAATACTTTGGATATGAATAAAAAACACATTCATGTAATAAGTTTTTTTTTGTTATTTTTTGTGATTTTTGTGATATAAATTTTGTTATTATGTGATTAGAATAGGGGGACATGATGTCTTAGTAGTTTGCACATCCGCCTCTTAGTGCTGGGGATCCAAGCTCGAATCCCAATTTGAGTAGGGTTTCCGTGTTCATGTGGGTTTCCTTTAAAAACATGGATTCAATTGAATTGAGTTTGTGCTCAACAATGGATTGGCATATGTCTTGGGTGTATTTATCCTGCGCTCTGAGACATTCTCCCCTGGGTGGACATGGAACCCCCCCCCCCCCTGCAACCCTAGTATAGGATTAAGCAAAGATGAATGAATGGATGGTAATCAGAATGTTGGTAAGCCTCGACTTACCTACAATAACTGAATCAACCCACCTTATAACTCTCAGAAGTCTTAACAATGGCTTTTTACTTACAAATTGTTTCTTTTTATCTGGCTATTGTACATTACTGTACAACGTTGCAAATATTAATGCTGACAATGATTAATTTCCAATTAACTTCTCACATGTTTTTTTATAATTAGCTAGATGCTATTCTTTACAACTATAATATAATTTTTAATCTATTAATTGGTCATTGCTTCAAACCTGCAGACTTTATTTTAAATGTCTAAAAAAAGGAGAAGAGAAAACATGACAAAAAAACGATGACAAAAAGAGCACTGCATTGCATTCTACAGTTGGCCAACCTACAGCCTATTGATGTACATAAAGTATATATTGTATATTGATACATAATTGATTTAACTGAATATGCAATTGTGCAATTAACCTTTTCCACATTTTAAAATGACTGTGTGCTGTTAGCTTTCCAGTTTGTTTCTATCACTTTTTGTGCAGAAATTAAGAATAATGATACAAAATGAAAATGTGAAAGTTAAGGCAAAAAATAAAACCTTTATATGCTGGTCAAAGGCAAAACACTTAACAATAAAGACCAAGTTAAACTTTTCTTAATCCAAAATTCTAAAGCAAAAATCTTAAATTTGTATAAAAATTAGACTATTTGGATACAGTTTATATCCTTTATACATTTACAGGTTAGAAATTTTTGTTACGTAAAAGTACTTATGGTGTTGGGCTATTAATCTGATGGTTTTGGATTCAAATCCCAAGACGACTGAAGTTACCAATGTGGGTCCTTGAGCAAGATCTTTAACCCTAATTGCTCCATGGGTGCTGTATTGCCAACCCTGTGTTTTGACCTTAACCAAGTTGGAATAATTATATATCACTTTGGATAAATGTGTCTGCGAAATTATGTAATGTACTTATTACAGATATAGATATTTAGATATTAGAGGTGGGCCATTAGGACCTTCAAGGCTAAAACTGGCTAAAAACTATTTGAATCACAGACTGATGCTAATAATATTTTGTCCATGAATTTAACAATTCCTATCTGCTTTCTTTCATAGTGTTTCCCCCTAGTCGTCTAGATGTGTATTTTCTTATTAAAGCAATTAACTAATCACATTTAAGCATAATTTGTTGCCAGAGTTTGCCTTAGCCCGTCACAATGAGTTCTGTAGTCCTGGAAGCATATAAAAAATCTGTTGATCAACCAATTGCTTCAACCAATTAGATTTTGAATTGGCAACACCAAGGCCCGTTAGTCAGAGAGTGTTTCGTTCCTGTTGGTCAGACATTTTCAGCAAATTACAACTTAGGCCAAAATTCTGATGAACTTTCATTATCAGTTTTGAAGTCAGTAGAAAATGGCTTCTTAATTAAACTAAATGAACTCTTTTTGAGGAGAATGGATTTTGTGTACAAATAATCAGTATTTAATCAGGAATTTTGCTAAGTGTTATTTTCCTAAATAATATTGCAATTTTATGTTATTGTTGGTGACTTTTATGTGTGGCTACTACACTCAGGACACTGCACCAATCTATCACTGGGCAGCTACACAAGTTTTATATCTAAAAGGCAACAGCTCTTTATATAGAAATTCTCCACAAAAAGATTTGCTTTTATAACCATAAAACATTTATTGATTGGTGGATTGATTAAGATTTAAGCATTACTGGAAGTCTAGGTGTTAAATGCACAGCCCGCCACTGATTACTTAATTATTTAATTAGTTATTTATTTATGTATGCACATTACCTTTTGGTTATTATGTTGTCACATTGTAATACATAAATACTTGTAATAAACTTGTTATTTGTAATAAATTATGACCTATTCTATATTACCAAACATATAGACATTTCTCCTTTTAATTTACTTACCATTAAGTTTCAGTTTGGCAAAGGTCTCTTTCTATACAATAATGACTAGACCCAGTGTTTAAAGTAAGCCTAATAAAAGTGAAAGATGAAATAAAAACTGAGCCTGATGCTTAACCCTACATAGATTATCTTCAGATCGATTTGAAAGGTCATTCGGAAGCAAAGCGTCCTTGCCATACATCAGCGGTGTATGTCATAAATTCATGTTTGGGCTTCCAATTTAACATGCACACTCTAATATCCTAAAATTCTGAGAAAATCCCTTTAAAAAAAAATAAATAAATAAATAAAACAATAGTCCCGTAAGCTTACTTGAAATTTCTTGTTGACAACTCCTTATGTGATGGTCAGTTGTTCAAACACACAAATAAATGTTGTAAAGTGCATATTTTTTTCAATATATTTGCAGTTTCACAGTGCTACATCCGGCTGGTTTACAAAAGCTTAACATTGGTGACTTGTGAGTAAGAATAGATGGTTGTGCAGCATAGTCCATTCCAGACAATAAAAAAGCCCATGACAGCTTGTTCATGTTTGAACAGATGGTTAAAGTTGTCTGGAATTTTTTAGATGGAAATCAGTTTACAATGCCATAATCACGGACCAGGAAGACTAAAGCTCTTTTAGCTAATTAGGCATACTGTATGTTTAAAATAAGGATGCAGGTTACTTATTCAGGTTAAAACCAGACCTTTTATTGTGTGAAGCCATTTTTGATAAATCCATCCATCCATCCATTATCTTCCTATATTAGGGTCGCGGGGGGGGGGGGGGGGGGGGACCCTAATATAGGGTCCCCCCCCCCATGCCCATCCAGGGGAGAAAGCTTCGGGTGCTGGGCAGATACACCCAGGAAAGGGCGCCAATCTATCGCTGGGCACACACTCACTCACACAGACATGCACACATACACACTCTATATGGGGCAATTTGGAGAACTCAATTGACTTGATCCATGTTTTTGGACTGTGGGAGGAAACCGGAGAACCCGGAGGAAACCCACGCGGACATGAGGAGAACATGGAAACTCCACCCAGATGAGGATTCGAACCGGGAATCCCTAGTGCTGAGAGGCGAACGTGCTAACCACTAAGCCACCGTGCCGCCCTTTTTAATAAATCAAATTAATTAATTTGTTGCGAGTGATTAATAAACTGGCATAACAAAAAATTCTTAGCCTTAGGATGAATCTTCTTCTGAAAATGCATTATATAATTTAAAATACACATTTTAAAGTATGTAGAATGTCAACCTAAGCTGAAATAATATGGCACACTTACAATATTGTAGCAAAAAAGCACAAAGCACTGCCAACTCTAAATGTTAAAGAGCTGTTATTAACTACACAATAGTCTGATATATTGTATATATACCGATATAAAGAAACTGATTAATTTGCTTTTCAGCCAATTCATAATTCAAAGTGGTTAGCACGTTTGCCTCGCAGCGCTAGGGATTCCCGGTTCGAATCCCCATCTGGGTGGAGTTTCCATGTTCTCCCCGTGTCCGCGTGAGTTTCCTCCGGGTTCTCTGGTTTTCTCCCACAGTCCAAAAACATGGATCAAGTCAATTGATTTCTCTGAATATATATATATATATATATATATATATATATATATAGAGAGAGAGAGAGAGAGAGAGAGAGAGTGTGTATGTGTGCATGTCTGTGTGAGTGAGTGTGTGATTTCTAATTGCTCCATGGGTGCTGTATTGCCAACCCTGTGTTTTGACCTTAACCAAGTTGGAATAATTATATATCACTTTGGATAAATGTGTCTGCGAAATTATGTAATGTACTTATTATAGATATAGATATTTAGATATTAGAGGTGGGCCATTAGGACCTTCAATGCTAAAAACTGGCTAAAAACTATTTGAATCACAGACTGATGTTAATAATATTTTGTCCATGAATTTAACAATTCCAATCTGCTTTCTTTCATAGTGTTTCGTCTAGATGTGTATTTTCTTATTAAAGCAATTAACTAATCACATTTAAGCATAATTTGTTGCCAGAGTTTGCCTTAGCCCATCACAATGAGTTCTGTAGTCCTGGAAGCATATAAAAAATCTGTTGATCAACCAATTGCTTCAACCAATTAGATTTTGAGTTGGCAACACCAAGGCCCGTTAGTCAGAGAGTGTTTCGTTCCTGTTGGTCAGACATTTTCAGCAAATTACAACTTAGGCCAAAATTCTGATGAACTTTCATTATCAGCTTTGAAGTCAGTAGAAAATGGCTTCTTAATTAAACTAAATGAACTCTTTTTGAGGAGAATGGATTTTGTGTACAAATAATCAGTATTTAATCAGGAATTTTGCTAAGTGTTATTTTCCTAAATAATATTGCAATTTTATGTTATTGTTGGTGATTTTTATGTGTGGCTACTACACTCAGGACACTGCGCCAATCTATCACTGGGCAGCTACACAAGTTATATATCTAAAAGGCAACAGCTCTTTATATAGAAATTCTCCACAAAAAGATTTGCTTTTATAACCATAAAACATTTATTGATTGGTGGATTGATTAAGATTTAAGCATTACTGGAGGTCTAGGTGTTAAATGCGCAGCCCGCCACTGATTACTTAATTATTTAATTAGTTATTTATTTATGTATGCACATTACCTTTTGGTTATTATGTTGTCACATTGTAATACATAAATACTTGTAATAAACTTGTTATTTGTAATAAATTATGACCTATTCTATATTACCAAACATATAGACATTTCTCCTTTTAATTTACTTACCATTAAGTTTCAGTTTGGCAAAGGTCTCTTTCTATACAATAATGACTAGACCCAGTGTTTAAAGTAAGCCTAATAAAAGTGAAAGATGAAATAAAAACTGAGCCTGATGCTTAACCCTACATAGATTATCTTCAGATTGATTTGAAAGGTCATTCGGAAGCAAAGCGTCCTTGCCATACATCAGCGGTGTATGTCATAAATTCATGTTTGTGCTTCCAATTTAACATGCACACTCTAATATCCTAAAATTCAGAGAAAATCCCTTTAAAAAAATAAATAAATACATAAAACAATAGTCCCGTAAGCTTACTTGAAATTTCTTGTTGACAACTCCTTATGTGATGGTCAGTTGTTCAAACACACAAATAAATGTTGTAAAGTGCATATTTTTTTCAATATATTTGCAGTTTCACAGTGCTACATCCGGCTGGTTTACAAAAGCTTAACATTGGTGACTTGTGAGTAAGAATAGATGGTTGCGCAGCATAGTCCATTCCAGACAATAAAAAAGCCCATGACAGCTTGTTCATGTTTGAACAGATGGTTAAAGTTGTCTGGAATTTTTTATATGGAAATCAGTTTACAATGCCATCTGACCAGGAAGATGCCAATCACTGACCAGGAAGACTAAAGCTCTTTAGTTAGGCATACTGTATGTTTAAAATAAGGATGCAGGTTACTTATTCAGGTTAAAACCAGACCTTTTATTGTGTGAAGCCATTTTTGATAAATCCATCCATCCATCCATTATCTTCCTATATAATGGTCGCGGGGGGGGAATGCCCATCCAGGGGGGAAAGTTTCGGGTGCTGGGCAGATACATCCAGGACAGGGCGCCAATCTATCGCTGGGCACACACTCACTCACACAGACACGCACACATACACACTCTATATGGGGCAATTTGGAGAACTCAATTGACTTGATCCATGTTTTTGGACTGTGGGAGGAAACCGGAGAACCCGGAGGAAACCCACGCGGACATGGGGAGAATATGGAAACTCCACCCAGATGAGGATTCAAACCGGGAATCCCTAGTGCTGAGAGGCGAACGTGCTAACCACTAAGCCACCGTGCCGCCCTTTTTGATAAATCAAATTAATTAATTTGTTGCGAGTGATGAATAAACTGGCATAACAAAAAAATATTAGCCTTAGGATGAATCTTCTTATGAAGATGCATTATGTAATTTAAAATACTCATTTTAAAGTATGTGGAATGTCAACCTAAGCTGAAATAATATGGCACACCTACAATATTGTAGCAAAAAAGCACAAAGCACTGCCAACTCTATATACTGATATAAAGAAATTGATTAATTTGCTTTTCAGCCAATTCATACTGTGTATTTTAATCATGACCCAAAATATTGGAACACTTGCATTTTTTTTTTTTCAAAAAATACAACACTCCTTCCAGAACATCAAAGTTACAAATGCATTGGCATGTATTTAGATTTGCATTACAACAACACACACACACACACACACACATACAACCCACATACACACACACCATTTCACAAAAAATTTACGAAATTGACAGGACAAAATCACTGGAACCCTGAATTTAACATTCAGTATTTACAAAATTTGAAAACAGGCCTTTTTTATAGAAAATATATACATTTTGGGGCGGCACGGTGGCTTAGTGGTTAGCACGTTCGCCTCGCAGCGCTAGGGATTCCCGGTTCGAATCCCCATCTGGGTGGAGTTTCCATGTTCTCCCCGTGTCCGCGTGGGTTTCCTCCGGGTTCTCTGGTTTTCTCCCACAGTCCAAAAACATGAATCAAGTCAATTTCATTTCTCCAAATATATATATAGAGTGTGTATGTGTGCATGTCTGTGTGAGTGAGTGTGTGCCCAGAGATAGATTGGAACGAAACGAAACGTTCTCCCCTGGATGGGCATGGGGAATCCCCCCACGACCCTAATATAGGATAAAGGGGAAGATAATGGATGGATGGATGGACAAAATTTGAAAACAATAGATGATCCACATGCTGGCAAATCTGTGTTTCTTCTGTGTTACCGAGACAAGCAGGCTTGTTCGTATCTGCTTGTTAGTATCACTAACATATCATGAAAAAAAAAATCATATCATGCCAAAATAAACCTTTGGACTATTATAAAGCAATGGAGCTGTCATAAAAATGAATGTTACTGACTGTATGGACAAATTTGTATTTTAAAGCCCAAATCCCTTATTTGTCCCAGCATCATTTCCTCTACACTCCTACTAATTAAACATCCCAGAGATTTCCCCTTATTTTCTTTCACACCCGAGATCTGTTAGGTCTGTCCCCAATGAATTTCTTTGACAGACAGGACAACATCCCCACAAAGCCAACAGTGTGACCCTTTTCAGACCTCCTGGCACAGTGAACCATTATGTGTGCCAACACTCTGTGATATCTTAATCCCTGAAGACAAACGGTCTATCTTTTTACCATTCACACTTACAGCTTCATGCATGAAAGAGAAACCAATAAAAAAAAAGAAAGAAAACAAAAAGAACACCACAGCAGATGGGACAGACAGTACCTGGCCCACAGTGATTTCCAAACATCTCATCATTGTTATAAAACTATATTTGTTTTTGTAGCGCTTCTGTATGAAGCACAACCAGCACGAGAGATCATTTAAATCTTGTCATGTATACTACTTTATTTCTAAACACAGTCAAGCATCTTGTTGTTGTCTATTCACAAATGAATTATTCATAGTGAGTCCACATCATAGAGTGAGTCCACATCATAGAGCACAATTATACTATTTTAGTAATTAATAGGATTTTAATTATGTGGCTAAACTAAAAGTCTACACTTGATATACTTGAAGTGATTTAACTTGATTTACTTAGTACTTTTAAATTACAACAGGACAAACAGCAGGTGTATTTAAAATAAATTGAACTTATATTTATAGCTACTTTTATTTATTGGGACCTCGTGGGAAAATATTAACTCTAAGATTATAATTTTAAATGACCAATTATGCCTTTATTGGTTGCAGTTTGATTCTGTTTACTACACTGTTAATTTTTTTGGGTCAACATGGTCATATTCTAACATCAATTAACTTCATTTCTGACATTCTTGTCTATATTAATCTTTTAACAAAGCATGAATTATACTTTTTATTAGTACCAAATTATTTATTAATGAAACTGTATATTTTAAGTTTGCTAGAATTCTGCATTGCTCCCATTGCATGTCTTTCTAACACATGCTCTAATTAATGTCGAAAATATGACACGTAAAAGGAGTATGTATTAAGCTTCACTGAACAGAATCCAGCATCTTCATAAAAGTAAAATGTCAGTTCATTGCCTGGGTGAAATTAAACTGCACTTCACTTGTTCAAATTGTTCCATTTTACTACACATTAACAATATTGCCCCTGTTGTAAATGTGTTGTTTTTTATGCCTGTGTGACATGATGGGACGCAATGAGTACTGGAAACATGATTTATCAGGCACAGCAACAGGCTTTATTATGAAGTGGAGTGTGGGGGGGTGCCTGTGTGGTAGACCTGCGGCGGCTATTGCGAGAGGCATCACACATTGCCGTCTTCCTGCCTCAAGCAACTACAGTTTTTTCCAACACTAGGTAAATATATGTTTTTTAATTGTCTCTCTGTCAAAAATCCCACTGCCGGAGGAAATGAGGAAAGGGTGGATGTTGAACAAAAAATAGTCTTTATTAACTCCCTCGTGGAGTAAAGGGTAACAACCCCCAAAACACGAAAAACAAAGTCACTAAGGGTAAGGCGATGACGTCACCAGTCAGCGGAGTTCTCTCCTGAGCCGGCAAAGATGCGGCGAAGAACACGGCGGAGGCGGGCACGTATAAACGTGCAACAGGTGTATTAATGGGTGTGCGTTTTTGTGTGACACTCTTAGAGGTGCAGCATGGTGGCTTAGAGGTTAGCATGTTTGCCTCTCAGCTCTAGGAATTCCCAGTTCGAATCCCAATCTGGGTGAAGTTTCCATGTTCTCCACGAGTCCGTGTGGGTTTCCTCCGGGTTCTCTGGTTTCCTCCCACAGTCCAAAAGCATGGATCAAGGGAAATTGAATGCTACAAATTGCCCCATATAGTGTATGAATGTGTGTGTGAGTGAATGAGTGTGTGCCCAGTGATGGATTGGCACTGAATGTATCTTCCCAGTGCCCAACGTTCTGCCCAACATTCTCCCCTGTGTCCCCCCCCCCAGTGATGCTAGTAGAAGATTAATAGAAGACAATGGATTGATGGATGGATGTCTCTCAGAGTGAAGTCATGACTGAAGCACAGGATGGGTATTATCATTTTATTTACAGCATTACCATCTATTACAAAAATCAATAAATGCAACTGTTGACTGGTGGATCCTCCATCACACTAGGTTCCTATTGCTGCTGCAATCACTCTCTCAATGCATGTCATGCTCCAGCATATAAGGTCATATGGCATACTAATCAAAAGTGGATCAATAGTGGTGTGTTAATTACCTCTAATTACTGCTTATCACTGTTTGTCCCCTGTTCATCCAGGTTCTTCCTTTTCCTCCCACAGTCCACAAACATGGATTCAAGGTAAGTGTGGTTCTAAAAGGCTCTAAAATGCCCCTTATAGAGTGTGTTTGTGTGTGTGTGTGTGTGTGTGTGTGTGTGTGTGTCGGTGTGAGTGAGTATGCCCAGCAATAGATTGACGTCCAGTCCTGAGTGTATTTGCCCAGTGCCCGAAACATCCTTCCCTCTGCGACCCGAGAATTGGGCTATAATTTGAAGTTAAAAGCAGCACACTTTTGTAAGGAACACACATTTGTAAGAAGTCTGTGAAAATAAAACGTAATGTTAAATCATACAAAAAATGCAGGTTAAGTTTATTACCAAAACGCAACTTGAGGATAATATGATTTATCATTATAATGGCTAATTTAACAAACACTGGTGAGAGTGAAATGATTTTTAACCAATTAGACCCTGAGTTCATTCAAATTAAGAACTTTAGTCAAAAAAATAATGCAAAACAGGAATGTTTATTGTTTAATTCAGCATAACTTAAGCATGCTATTATGAAATTCTGATGTAGTTACCTTTCAGATTTCTTACAGTCATAGATTTTTGCTTGTACACCACACCAACCACAGACAAAAGCTGGTGAGTTTTGTTCCTTTTGCTAATGCATCCATAATAAGGATTTAGAAGGATAATATTTCAATTTATTCGGTAAGTTTTAATGCCTGGTCCTACAATACTACTGTCAGACTCGTCTACCTCGGGATAAAGCGGCTGCGCATAGGAAGCACAGAGCCGCCGCGCTCTAACGCACAGAAGTGAGCCAGGAACGCAGGTAGCAGAATAACAGGATTTATTAAAGGTGTAGTGACACCAACAAGCATGAGGTATGAACTGAGGGTGACATAAAACAAAGCGAGGAGTGGACGCCCTCGGCGGACGACGAGTGGGCCCTCTGGCTGCGTGGCTGCTGCCCTCTGGCTGCGTGGTCCGGTGGACGCCCACGTCAGGCGAGGAGTTGGCCACGCCCTCTGGCTGCGTGCCGAGGCGGATGCCCCCTGGCTGCGTGGTCCGGCAGGTGCCTTCTGGCTGCGTGGTCCGGCGGACGCCCACGTCGGATGAGGAGTGGGCCATGCCCTCTGGCTGCGTGGTCCGGTGGACGCCCACTGGCTGCGTCGTGAGACGGACGCCCCCTGGCTGCGGGACGTGCGGCCCCTGGACCTCGGGCTGGGCGGCGTGCGGCCCCTGGACCTCGGGCTGGGCGGCGTGCGGCCCCTGGACCTCGGGCTGGGCGGCGTGCGCCACTGGACCTCGGGCTGGGCGGCGTGTGGCCCCTGGACCTCGGGCTGGGCGGCGTGACCCCCTGGACCTCGGGCTGGGCGACGGGACACCCCTGGACCTCGGGCTGGGCAGCGTGACGCCCCTGGACCTCGGGCTGGGCGGCGTGACGCCCCTGGACCTCGGGCTGGGCGGCGTGACGCCCCTGGACTTCGGGCTGGGCGGCGTGACGCCCTTGGACTCCGGGCTGGGCGGTGTGACACCCCTGGACTTCAGGCTGGGCGGCGTGATGCCCCTGGACTTCGGGCTGGGCGGCGTGATGCCCCTGGACTCCGGGCTGGGCGGCGTGATGCCCCTGGACTTCGGGCTGGGCGGCGTGACGCCCCTGGACTTCGGGCTGGGCGGCGCATGGACCACCACAGGTGTGCAGGTTCGTGGGTCTGTGGCAGGACTGCTCGCTGGCTGGACCTTGGCGGGAACGCACGCAGGAGGGGCCTCGGCGGATTCATACGCTGGCCGGACCTCGGCGGGTTCGCACGCTGGCAGGACCTTGGCAGGCACGCATGCTGGCAGGACCTTGGCGGGCACGTATGCTGGAAGGACCTCAGCGGGTTCGCACACTGGCAGGACCTTGGTGGGCACACATGCTGGCAGGACCTTGGCGGGCACGCACGCTGGGTGAACCTCCACCTCAGGATCGCCATCCTGCACACAGTAGAAGTACACCCCCACTGCAATGCCCAAACACAAAGACACGGACATATCTGACACAGGGAAGACAGACTGGACACACGAGACAGACGAGACAGGGGGACACACCACGCTCACGCCACATGTATCCACATTTACCCCCCCGAGTGCCGGCTCCGGTACCGCCCCCTCGCAGCGCGATCCAGACATGGCGCGGTCCGGCGCGGACGCGTCACGTGACTGCCCCGCAGCGCACGTATCGCGCTTAGCAGCTGCGCAGCGCGCACGCTGCGTCTTGGCACCGCGCCGGCGCGCTATGCATCTGGATCTCGCCACGGGGGGTTTAACAAGCTGGACCGGAGCGTCCGTCCAGAACTCCTCAGAGTTCAGGAGGGTTCGTATGGGCAGAACATGCCCATACAGGTACGACTCGCCCACCTCATTATCGGAAATCTGAACCAGATCCAGACCTTCCTCAGCGCAGAGCGCCTCGTACCCGTACCTCCATATTCACTCATCATCGGAGTCATAATACACCGACATCTCTCTGTTAGAGCCGTCCTTACGGCTCCGGGACGGCGGGCTGTGCATTGCGGCGCACTCGCGGACACGGCGGAACGCGCCGGTTACACGGCACCCGCAAAGAAAATTTTTGAAAATAGCTTACCTGGGCTCTGGACTTCCCAAATTGACTGGCTCGTCGTTCTGTCAGACTCGTCTACCTCGGGATAAAGCGGCTGCGCATAGGAAGCGCAGAACCGCCGCGCTTTAACGCGCTGAAGGGAGCCAGGCACGCAGGTAGCATAATAACAGGATTTATTTAAGGTGTAGTAACACCAACAAGCAAGAGGTACGAACTGACGAGTGACATAACACAAACGACGAACACCGAGGACGACGAACACCGAGGACGAGAAACACCGGAAATAAATACAAAACGACACCCGACCATGTGCACAAAACAAACCAATGACAAGACGGAGTTAATTAACTAAACTAATGACAAATGAACTTTAATTAACTCGACAGAACGAAAGGAAACACAGAACAGGTGACAGGTGCCCTAGGCACCTGTTACAACTACAGCAACAGCTCAATTATTCAAAATTCAAGTATTTTATTTGTCAGACCAACACTATAAAGTGGTCTACTGTATATTGGAACGGAACAACGTTATATTGGACGTACGTATATTGGACGTCACTTCCTGCCACGCAGTCAGTGTGTAGATGCGTACGTGCGCTGTCTAGCTCTGTTAAGCTTAACTACTAAATTAAGTGTTATCTAGTTACTTTTAGTTACTTTTTTTCACATTCTATTGACTGTTTAGCTACCTCATCGTTATAACATAGCATTTATTCCGCTTTTTGTCCCTCTCTACTCTCCAAATCGCGGTGTAGTTGCTAGCGTTTTTAGCCGCTAACGCTAGCACTTTCTGCTTACTATCGTGGTCGTTTGCTGCCAACACCGCTGCATTTATTACACGCGTCGTTTATAAATATTAGCCTATACTATAAAAGAGTCATCTCCTGATCTGCGACGCCGGATTCAATTGTTTGGATTTTCGGATCGGATTTTATTGGACTCAACGCTGATCTTCACACACCGCATTGTGAGAACCTTCAGGACTCAACCTCCATCCGACGCTAATACAGCCAGATTCACTAGATTTGGATCTCCACCAGCTGCTGCCGCTGCTTTGTTTCATCATCAGCTGTAACAGCGGGAAATAACCTCACATCTCTACCCACCCGAAGCTAAGTTTATTTCTTAATTTATATATAAACTTTACAATGGCACTTTCCCCTCTGGTTGCGTGCCCTCAGTGCAGTATGTATAGACAGTCTTCCTCCGTCATTACTGATAATTCAGTCTGTGAGAAGTGTAGCCTAGTTCTTAGTCTGACGGAGAAGATTTCAGTGCTAGAAGAGCGCATTCGGGTTTTAGAACAGGGTCATGTTAGAGAAGATGTGTCAGGGACCAGTTTAGCCAGCCCGAATGCCACAGGATCAGGTCCTAAATCTCCGGCTTTGGAGCCCTCGCAGCAGGGCGAGTGGGTGACGACCAGGCGACGTACACGTAGAACTGAGCATCACTCTTCTAGGATCCACGTGTCCAATCGGTTTTCCCCACTCAGTGACTCACCCACTGAGAGACCGGTTGCTAAAAGTGCTCTGGTTATTGGCGACTCCCAGCTCAGACACGTGCGAATCGCTACCCCCTTAGAGACCCCAGCAACCATAGTCCGGTGCATTTCGGGGGCCAGGGCTCCAGACATCAGGGCGAACCTCAAAGTGCTGGCTAATGCTAAACACTCATTCTCTAGAATAGTTATCCACGTCGGCACTAATGACGTTCGTCTCAAGCAGTCTGAGATTACTAAGGCTAATGTTAAAGAGGTGTGTGGAACCGCTGCAATGATGTCTGATGAAGTAGTTGTCTCTGGTCCCCTACCAATTAGGCGTGGCGGTGAAACCTACAGCAGGTTATGGTCGCTACGTTGCTGGATGTCTAAGTGGTGCTCAGAGAACAACATTACCTTTATTGATAATTGGTCTACTTTTGAGGGAAGGCCTGGCCTTTTGAAATGGGACGGCATCCATCCTTCCCGGGAGGGTGCTGCGCTCATGTCACATAACATAGCCGATAGGGTTTTTTCTTCAGATAGGAAAAAAAATTGACAATTCAGAGCCAAGGCCAGGCAGCAGACAGAATGGCCTAACCAACTGCCTGCGAACTGCCAGGAGTCGTCACCCACAATAACTAGGTTCCATACTATTAAGACAGTTATCAAGTATCGCAGTGAGCAAAAAACAACAAAAAGAGTCCAAAAAGTGTGCCAAAAAAATCTCATTAATATCAATACAACCTCAAGTAATGTAAGAAACACTTTTAAGTTAAAACTTGGGTTATTAAACATTAGGTCACTGTCATCAAAATCAGCTCTAGTTCAAGAAATAATAACTGATAACTTTCTAAATGTCTTTTGTCTCACAGAGACCTGGATTAGGGCCAATGAGTACCTAGCATTAAATGATGCCTCTCCACCTGGTTATACTTATGCTCATAAACCACGTCTTAGTGGACGAGGAGGTGGAGTGGCTACGATCTATAAAGAAAACATAAATGTAACACTTAATAATAAGTATGAGTCAAAATCCTTCGAAGCGCTTGTACTCAACATAAGCAGTTCATCTTCATTGAAGAATAAATCCAACCTAATGCATCTTATTACCATATACCGCCCTCCCGGCCCATATACAGAGTTTATTAAAGAATTTGGTGAATTTCTCTCTAACATAGTAATCTCATCAGACAAGGCCTTAATAGTCGGTGACTTCAATGTTCACTTTGAAAACCCACTAGACTCATTTAAATTAGCCTTTGACTCCATCCTAGATTCCATGGGCATTACTCAAAGTGTAGTTGGTAAAACACATCGCTGTAAACATACATTAGACTTAGTTTTATCACATGGTATTAACATTAATAATTTAACTATTGTTCCACTATGTGAGGTCATCTCCGATCACTATTTGATAACCTACGATTTAGAAATTGATACTGATCCAGTCATTAAACCGCGATATGACATGAAGCGTACAATCATCCCCTCTACTGCTGTGTCATTCCTACAACATTTACCCGAATTAAACATTAAACCAGCATCAGGACCCGATGAACTTGAAAACACAGCGGACTACCTTAAACATATGTTTTCTGCAACCTTAGACAGTGTCGCTCCACTTAAACTAAAAAGGATTAAAGATAAAAGACTCGTTCCATGGTTTAATGATCAAACACGCGCCCTAAAACAAGCCACTAGAACCATGGAGCGTAAATGGAGACAAACTAAATTAGAGGTATTTAGGGTTGCATGGAAGGACAGTATGACTGAGTACAAACATGCACTCAATGCAGCGAAGACTAAATATTATTCTGAATTAATAGAGAACAACAAAAACAACCAAAGATTCCTCTTTAGTACCATTGCCAAATTAACTCGAAGTGCTACTGAATCAGATTCAGAGATTCACTCACAGTTCAGCAGCAATGATTTCATGAATTTCTTTAGTGATAAAATTGAAAACATAAGACTTAAATCATCTAATGCATTGTGTAGCGTAACCAATAATCAACCCTCAATGATTTCTGAAAAATCTAGTGGTAGAGAAAATAATATAGTACAAGAGTTAAATACCTTTAACCCCATATCTAAAAAAGAGCTTGTCTCATTAATTACACAATCAAAGACAACATCCTGTATGTTAGACCCAATACCAACAAATCTGCTTAAAGACCTCCTACCAAATATCACAGAGCCTTTTATAAACATTATAAATTCATCACTTAAAATAGGCTATGTCCCCAAAAATCTGAAGTGTGCAGTCATTAAACCATTACTTAAAAAACCTAATTTAGATCCTCTAATACTGTCCAACTATAGACCAAGATCAAACCTTCCTTTTGTCTCTAAAATCCTAGAAAAAATAGTGTTCAACCAGCTGAATCGCCATCTTCTAGCTAATAACGTTTATGAAGTTTTTCAGTCAGGTTTTAGGTCTCACCATAGCACTGAGACAGCCTTAATTAAAGTTGTTAATGACTTATTAATGTCCTCTGATAATAACCAAATCTCTTTTTTGGTATTATTAGATCTTAGTGCAGCCTTTGACACTATAGACCATAACATCTTAGTTGATAGATTAGAAAACATTGTGGGTGTTACAGGATCTGCACTCCAGTGGTTTAAATCCTACCTGACTGATCGATATCAATTCACCTGTGTTAACAACCAATATTCTGATCTCGCTAAAGTTAAATATGGTGTCCCACAAGGGTCAGTTCTGGGTCCACTCCTATTTGCATTATATATGCTTCCATTGGGATCAATTATTCGTAAACATGGAATCAGTTTCCACTCATATGCAAATGAAACACAGTTAGTTATACATTTCAGCTAACCCTAATGATGTTCGTTCAGTCAGTAAGCTCGAGTACTGCATCCAAGATATTAAAATATGGATGTCAAATAACTTTCTACTGCTAAATTCTGTTAATACAGAGTTTCTGATAGTTGGACCCAAGGACAAAATTAACAAAGCTTCTAACACTATGTTAAACCTTGATAACTCTTTAATTAGACCCAGTTCATCTGTAAATAATCTCGGTGTCATTATTGATTCAGATCTCTCCTTTACAAAGCACATTAGCAATATCACTAGAATTGCATTTTTTCACCTTCGTAACATTTCGAAGCTACGAAATATCCTCTCCCTCCAAGATGCAGAAAAACTAATTCATGCTTTTATTACCTCAAGGTTAGATTATTGTAATTCACTTCTGAAAGGATGTTCTAATAAATCATTACATAAATTACAACTTGTGCAGAATGCTGCAGCTAGAGTTTTAACTAAAACCAGAAAGTTTGATCATATAACTCCTGTGTTATCAAACTTGCACTGGCTACCAGTTAAGTTTCGTATCGAGTACAAAATTTTATTAATAACATATAAAATTTTACATAACCAGGCTCCACAGTATCTGAGTGAGCTGATTCAATTGTACCAGCCGACACGTGAGCTCCGATCTCAAGGTGCTGGTATACTCTTAGCTCCTAGAATAAATAAAATTACTGCTGGTGGAAGAGCGTTCTCCCACAAGGCTCCTCAACTTTGGAATAGCCTTCCAGTTACTGTTCGTGATTCTTAATCACTATTAATCTTTAAAAATAAATTAAAAACACATTTATTTAATCTTGCGTTTAACTAATCCCCTGTAGATAAAGATGTAGATCTCAGACTTGGCTGTGTTGGGGGGTAATCTCTGATCAGTGTATGCTGGCATTTCACCTCTTCACCCACCTCATCATTAATGGGGGGGTGTGGCGCTGGAATGATGCTGTTCCGGGGCGCCATCTCAACTATGTAGAGTCTGCAGTATCTGCCTCTTTTAGTTATGCTGCTCTAGTCAGTGATGCCGGAGTCACATGCTGCACTGTGTCAATTAATTACTTATTAATTAAATGCCGTGCTTTATTATTAGCTCTAACTCCCTTCCTTTGTCTGTTTCTTTTGAGGTGTCCCCCGGCTTCCTGGAGATCCATGGCTCTGCTTACGAATACTGTATGGATCCTGATAAGGCGGTCCTGCAGGACGCCCCCTAATGGACTCACATATAGTTTTCTAGTTGTTAGTTTTTCCATTTGTTTAGTATCTGGACATGGCTGTTCTACACTGTTGTTGCTGCCCGGCCGCTCAAGGAGGATGAGTCCCCCATTGAGTCTTGGTCCTCCCAAGGTTTCTTCCTTAAATAACAACATAAAAGGGAGTTTTTTCTTGCCACTGTCGCTTCGGCTTGCTCTTTGGGGGTTTAAAGGCTTTTCATTCTGTAAAGCTGCTTTGTGACAATGTACTGTTGTAAAAAGCGCTATATAAATAAATTACTTGACTTGACTTGACTATAAAGTGGTCTACTGTATATTGGAACGGAACAACGTTCTCCATAAACAAGCAATGCTACACCGACCAGCAACTACACAACCCAACATAAAGTGCATGTGTGCAAATAGCTTGTGCAAAACAAGATTTAAAATAAATACAAGACAATATACAGGACAATTCAAGTACTAAACTTTCAAGTAGGGAAGGAACAGTAACCAGTTAACCAATAAACCAATAAACAGTAAACATTAATTAAATTGGGAGGTCACACTGCAGGTGGTCCCTAGTGGTGTGAGCCACAAGGTGCAAAATATGTCCAAGGTTATAAATGTTAAAAAAGTGTGTGTGTGTGTAAACAGCAGTTGTTTATAAATGTATAAAATGTTGTACAATGGAAGTGTGTACGAAAGTATGTGTGTGAGTTTTATTCCAGTTTTTTGTCAGTGCAGCTGTAACCTTCTGACATTGTTATCCATGCGCACTGGAGATCTCCTGAATATGATGGGTTTTTATTTCAGTTTCATCAATTTCAAACATTTTTTGGTATTGTCATTCAGAACATAACTGGTTTGCCAACATTATAATCTATTTGATTCAATTCAATGTCAACTAAGATTTAGCAGATTTTTAAATATTAATAGCTTAAGTGTGTTTAATTTTAAATAGTATTTTTAGATGAGGTTAAATAAGATTTGGTGTTATTTTTTACAGGATAGCTGATTCTTAAAGCACTTTACTTGAATCAGAAATAAAAGTACAGTATTTAAATTATCATACATGGGACCAAAATCAGCCAGGGAATGACAATGTTTTGATAGCTAGAATCCTTAATTCTTCTTTCTCACTGTTGCATTTTAGTACCAAGCAATTCTAATTTTATAAATATTGCTTCAGGACACACTGTGACATGCTTAATTTGGACCCTTGTTGTGTTTACTTTCAAATATGCTATACAGAAATACATATAATATTTTAAAATGTCAGTAAAAAAAAAAACATACAACCAACATAAAACCAACAATTAAACCATGCCATGGGTGACACAAGTAACAGAAACAGTGCAATAGTTATTATGCAAAATTATTATTTTGCTGCATCTTAATATATATTTCAAGTAATTGAAAATTTAAGGAATACTGTTGTTTTAGCAATACTCCTGCTTTATTCCAACCATTTTTTGATGGTTTGAGAGTGATGGATGGTGCAATGTTGAGATTCTTATCAGCCATGTTGGATTTTACAGGAACAAAATGCTTTACACAGAAACTAATGGTAGATAAATATAACCAGAATATTCCATGCCTAAACTAAGTTTCTTAATAAATGCACTGAGTCATTTGCTGAATGATCTAATTATTCAGTAGAGAGGGAATCAAAGTGCACCTTTCTTCCTTATATGAATAAAATAGGTTTTTATACATGTTAAATGATCCAGTGTATGTCTTTAACACTGGTTTCCCTGGAACCACGAAAATTGTCGTCGTGCGTGTGTGCGTGCAAATCCCCCGCTCCCCTGCAGTGCGCCACTTAGTGTCCATTGTTACACAAATGAGCCGGCGCGCCGCTAGAGAAATTCCCAACCCCCTTTATCTAAAGTTTTTGTAACTTACGAACGCACGCTGTACTCTTCAGACGGAGTAGTTTATTTCTGAAGTACTGCTGAGTTTTTTTTTATGTATTGTTCATTACCTTTTAAAATATGCATTACTTATATATTTTTGATCATTTCATTCTGGAACCAAAATTAATATAACTTTTGAAATGTTATCGTGTGTATATATAGTATGATTAACTGGGGAAAAAGTACACCCTATAATTTTATGGTTTTACGTATAGAATAGAATGCCTTTATTGTCACTATATGCATGTACAATGAGATTTCCTCAGTGCACACATACTTGAATAATAAAATATAAAATATAACACATGGACACTATTACAATTACAAGATAAATATTAAAAAAGGTAAAAAGGTAAATTACAAATATTTATAAAAAAATATCAATTATATTTGGTATTATAAATTATATTGTATTGCATTGTATTGTGACATAAATGTTAATTAGCTAAATATAACTTTAGATGAACAACAACACATAACAAATTACAATGTTTATTATTTAATAAACAGAAATAAGATTTAGGTTGTGACACCACAATATTAAAGCTTGGTTCAAGGGTGTTTATTTAATGATTATTGTTTCTCTGGGGATCTGAGATCAAACCAGTTTTAATCCTCTGTATGTTCTGTACATTCTGCAGCATTGACAATAAATGAAAATAATGATCTTATATCTGGCCTTTTTTATAGAAAATATATACATGTTGGGGCGGCACGGTGGCTTAGTGGTTAGCACGTTCGCCTCTCAGCACTAGGGATTCCCGGTTCGAATCCCCATCTGGGTGGAGTTTCCATGTTCTCCCCGTGTCCGTGTGGGTTTCCTCCGGGTTCTCCGGTTTCCTCCCACAGTCCAAAAACATGGATCAAGTCAATTGAGTTCTCCAAATCGCCTCATGTAGAGTGTGTTTGTGTGAGTGAGTGTGTGCCCAGCGATAGGTTGGCGCCCTGTCCTGGGTGTATCTGCCCTGCGCCCAAGACGTTCTTCCTTGGATGGGCATGGGGAACCCCACCGCGACCCTAATAGAGGATAAAGAGGAAGATAATGAATGAATATACATGTTGTAATATGTGAAGTTAAAATTTATGTTGGCTTCTATCCTTGGTATTATTCTACAAAATAGTGGAAACACAGCTAAACAAATGCACAAGATTTTAGTGAAATGTTTGATAACAAAAAGGATTTTATTTTCCCCTGCCAAAACAACAGCTGTTATCTGGATAATTGTGTTGCTTATTTTGTTGTGTCTAAGCTCGCATTATAAAAAAGAATGAACACCAACAGAAACTTCTACACATTCAGTTTAGAAACTCAATGTGTACCTTATCTTTTACTTTATTACTTTAATTTTAGATATATGTAAATAATTGTGGTGTATAAACCAAGGTCCATAAAGACATGGTTGGGTGTAAAGGAACATTAAGAATTAACTAAAAAGAGATTATGAGCCAGACTCTCTTATCCAACATCAGTGTCTTTCTTCTTAAATGCTCTTTTAGATGAATAGCCAAAATTTTCCATAAACATACTACAAATCCCTTTAGAAAAATAAAATGGAAGATGGAATCGCTATTGTAGCTATATTAGGGTCACCAGTTTAGAATCTAGCCCAAAACCAAATCAGCAAAAAGAAAAAAGACAAACAGGATAAAAGCATTTGACTGAAACCTTACAGAAAATAATAAAGGAGCCCTATCATAGTCTGAGATCTAACCAAGTAACCTTACCAATACTGAATATCTCAATAGGCTTTGTACATTACAGTACCAACCATGAATTCCAACAGTTAAGCTTCAGTGAAAGGCTTATTTAACATCGATTTCTATGTAGAAACAAAGTAAAGTTAACAGAAGCTAGGAGCGTGATGTAAATAAACAACTAAAATAGCACAATGGAATAAAACACAGATTAAAAATTTGTACTTTCTTTCCATTGATTTTAACCCAGTCATGCCAAGAGGATACATCAATGAATATGAAATAAATATTAAATGGCTTCAGGGCGGCACGGTGGCTTAGTGGTTAGCACGTTCGCCTCTCAGCGCTAGGGATTCCCGGTTCGAATCCCCATCTGGGTGGAGTTTCCATGTTCTCCCCGTGTCCGTGTGGGTTTCCTCCGGGTTCTCCGGTTTCCTCCCACAGTCCAAAAACATGGATCAAATTAATTGAGTTCTCTAAATTGCCCCATATAGAGTGTGTTTGAGTGTGTGAGTGTGTACCCAGCGATGGATTGGCGCACTGTCCTGGGTGTATCTGCCCAGCGCCCGAGACGTTCTCCCCTGGATGGGCATGGGGAACCCCACCGCGACCCTACTAGAGGATAAAGCGGGAGAAATTGAATGAATGAATGAATAAATGGCTTCAGGGAACTACCTAGCTCTTGAAAGGTATACAAGAATTTCAACGATGGCAGTTCCAAAGTGATGAAGCATTGTAGAATACTGCCCTCTGAGATATGACCTTGTTCAAAGGATAAAACAACATATAAAACATAATCATCTTATAAGTTTTGAAACCGGTTTTTAAACATGTATTCAATAAATAATTGCTGAATTCTGAACTATTTGAAGGTGAATTATTAGACAACCAGTAAACAAAAGTAAATTAACCCTGAGCTTTGAACAGAGTTAATTATTTTTCTTTTAGGATTCTGATGTTATGCAGATAAAATAACATAATTGTGGTGTGAAGGCATGCTGGGCGGAGCCTGTTTACAAGAAGCAGGCTTGGGAGGCAGGTCAGGTGATTGGGGATGGAACATGGAAACTCCATCTACATTGGGATTCGAACCTCAATCCCTAGTGCTGCAAGGTGAATATGCAAACCATGAAGCCATGAACTGTACCGCCCTACACCACAATAATCTTGATAATATTTCTGCGATCAAGACTGCAATATATGATCGTTCACTTCGACCAAAAACAATTCTATCATTTGCACATATCTTTTTTAACTCCTATATCATTTGTTCACTCATGCATCCATGAGGATCTTTAATTTAGTAGAAACTGTGATTGAATGAGATGGAAGCACTTACTCAGATGTTGCATCAAATGAAAATGCATTATATTATAATTTGCAATAAAACACCTCAGATTAAATTAAATCTGATAAGAACACATCATTTACTATCAAAATATTTGGTTCTTCTGTTTCAATATCCCATAATGCACTTCCTAATAAAATCTATTATTTTTTCATTTGTTTTATAGTGTTTAGTAAATGGGTTTTAAATTGCCTCAGAGCTGCTGGTCAAAAAAAGAAAAAAATACGTCCTCAGAGAGCAATAGGAAGAAGGAGAAGCAGAGAGAGTAATCAGTAAATCCTCTGATCATCTGCAGTAGTAAAGCTGCTGGAATACAGATGCAATGTCTACCAAAATCTGACCTGATTTAATACAAATGTATTTATTATATTGTTCAAATTTGATCTGTAGTGACGTCTAGAAATAAAACACACACACATATATATATATATATATATATATATATATATATATATATATATATATATATATATATATATATTGTCACCAATCTGTCCGTTCTTCCCCGGAAGGAGGGCGGCTAACGCGGAGGTGTAGCGTTCAGCCGCTCGCGCCTTGTTAGCGCTCCCGGGTACCGACCACGCGGGGAATATAGCGTGCGTCGGTCCACGGCGAACGCTCCCACGGGATACGACCCACGCGGGGAAGGTGCGCAGCGCCGTACCGTGGTTGAACGCGGAAGGAGAGTCCAAAACACCGGGATAAAAGCCAAAATTTTATTTGTTTCTATTTGTTAAATAGATGCGTCTTAAGTAGTTTCTTAAAACTGTTTAGAGATTCTGCCTTACTGACAGAGTTGGGAAGATCGTTCCACCATTTTGCAGTGGTGAACGCCACAGAATGAGAATTAGCTCCTCGGTGAGGTGGAATCGCCAGGCGGCAATCATCACTGGAGCGAAGTGAACGAGTCGGAGTGTATTTTGAAAAGATAGAGTGAAGGTAAGAGGGGGAAGATCCAGAAATGGTTCTGTATGCCAGAGTCAGCGACTTGTACTGAATGCGAGCAGCTACAGGAAGCCAATGGAGGGAAGTGAGTAATGGAGTGACATGAGTTCGCTTGGGCTGGTTAAACACGAGTCGGGCTGCAGAGTTTTGAATTAGTTGAAGAGGTCTGATGGTGGAAGTTGGGATACCGGCAAGTAGTGCATTACAATAATCAAGCCGGGATAAGACTAGGGCTTGAACAAGCAGTTGGGTAGCATGTTCAGTCAAAAAGGGTCTGATCTTCCTTATGTTATAAAGAAGGAATCTACAAGAACGGGCGGTTTTGATAACATGATCAGAGAGTTTAAGGTGGGAGTCTATTGTGAACATCTATGTACATTAACAAAGGCTTATGACAAATGTTATAAAACATTATGTATACTTTATAATGCTATGTAAATGCACTCATTATGCATTATGAATATCAAATTCAAGTGTTACCGTTATTTTCATAGCATTGTATGTCTGAATACTTTGAGAAGAGATTCCATAGCCTAAAAATAGATTTTTTTGCTATCAAACATTATTCATTACCATAACCAATTTTCTAAAATAAACCAATGGTATCAGATAAAAAAAGAAAATCGACAAGCAAACAGTATTCACAGGCTCCTGAGAGAGATAATTTATAGTTTATATTTGGCAGGGGTGTCAAAGTACTTTAAGAATATTATATGTATTATTCAGCATTCTGTTATGATAAGATTCTGTTATCAAAGATCACCAATCATGGCTAGGGACTTTACTCCTGTTCTGAAAAATAAGTAAAACCCAATCCATACAAGCCTGGAGATGAACAGTACAGTTAAGCTTAGTACAAAAAAATCTCTTTAATATGCTTTCATTTTTCCGTTCAGCTATTGCAGAGCAAAGAAGGCTAGAAAAGCTGCTTGAAATGATTACTCACATCTACGTTGTAGCTCATGAGGTGTCTCATATTAAGATCTGCACACTTACCTGTGGAGAAAAAGAAAATGAATATATTACTGTTTAGACTTTGCTGCTATTCAGCCTAGACAGCAAAAAACATACATTTAACATTTATGTGAAAGACTTTGCTATAGGTTACTATATGGACACACCTCCTGATTGTGAGTAAATTTAAGTTTTTTAATTCCTATTCACATAGGTGTATGAGATCAAGCAACTACCTACTCATGCAATTTTGGACAACTGAATACTGAGCCTTGTGAATCTATTTTCTGTTTAAGCATAACTTTCCCCAGAGCATAAAAAAATGATCATAAAGGCATGAATGGGAGAGCCTGATGTGAAAGGATTTGACTGACCTCATTCATGACCTCAACCTCACTGAACAGCTTTGAAATAAAATAGAACAGAAACTGTGGCTCACCAACCAACAGTAATGTTTGACTTAGAATAAATAAAAATTATAAAATTGATTTATTTTGCCTCATGTGTTATTGGGGAGCAATTGGGGTTAGGTACCTTTCTCAAGGGAATTGGTAATCGAACCAGGGACCTTCAGGTTGCAAGGCTTGTTTCTTAACCAAGCCTTCAACAATCAGCATTTGTACTTTATACTGTGTGTGTGTGTGGGTGAGTGGGTGGGTGGGTGTGTGTGTGTGATTTAAAAAAGCCAGGACACTGCAGACATAATCACCCATTATGTCATTAAACCCAAATAAATATTTTGTTATCATTAAACCTAATCAGGCCAGCTGACATGTAAAACGGCGGGAATGCACAGTTATTTACTAGAACTTTTACAGTTGTTTAGAACATTGATCTTGTCCTTTTGTGCCATATTTAAACCGTAAACCAGTTGCTATACCTGCTCAACCATTTTTTAGGGCAGGCACTTGCTAGGTAATTATTGAGCAAAAACCAGAGTGCCACTACATAAATATATGCCCCTGCATAATAATCATCCCTGGTCTAGTGTGTCCTTCTATCAACAGCTCTGTTAACACATTTATGTTCAGTCCATATTGTTGCACTGGCTTACTACACAGATTGTGAAGTGCACCAGAGTCATATAATATCTCCAAGGAGCTAACAGTTAGAGAAGATCACATCCATGGGTCTGTTGATTCCCACCACCAATTATAGCTGATGCTAGAAATTTCCTTCAATGAGTCTGTAGTACCTAGCCACCTCCATTTTGCCTCACTGTAGCTTCCTGCCTCTCACATTTACACCATGTCAGTTCCAAGGTCAACTGGCTGCATCCAGGACAGTGTACGTTGCATTTCACATGACATTTGACCCCAGTATGCCAATATTACAGTGGCACCCTACCTCTTGCTTTTCATGACAAATGAGAAGTACTGCAGCAAGTGGCAACCAGGCAACCACAAAGTCTTTTCACTTTACTCTCATCCTGTTTTTAGCCACCACAAGAATTTAAAATTGCCCATTCCCCCCTCACACTGTAGTGTTACAGTCTAGGTTCATTAAAGCCTGACATGTACCACCATGGCACTACCAGGCTTGTTTGGGGTGGATGTTTGTCTAGCGGTATCTTGAACCAACACAACTTGAATATTGATCAATATGGATGGTTCTGAAAATTCAAGGGCATACCACCACACCACCAAGCTAACCCAAACATCACCTTTATTTGCTGTGCAGACACAGACAGACATTAGAACAGAACAGCCAGAGGTGATTCATCATCTTATTTGCTACCATGGCTCTGTCTTTCATTCACAAATCAATGTTTAATCATGGCTACACTAATTTAAATGTGTAGTCCCATAATATGACATTTTTATTTGCTTTCTCAAATTTTATTTATTTTTGTATATTTTACATTACAGTGCATTTAAATCATTATAACAGACCAGCCAGCAAAAAATGTTTTTTCTTTTTTTTTGTCTTGTGGTTGTGGGAGGAGAAGGCGGAGCCGTTGTTGATGGACTTTGATTACGGTTATTTAATGCACCTGACAAGGCTCCGCCTAATGAGTGTACACTCTTTAAAACTGGAAACATTGAAAGCCGCGGAAAGAGAGAACGACCACGAGCCGGTGGACACGGTACACTTGTGGAACAATAATGCTGTAAACGCACAGTGTCCACCGACCTCCAGCCTCAGCCATGTCCATTTCTCAAAATGGTATCATTATTTTACTGACAATTTTTACCATTGTACACTTTATAGAACATTGTTCCTGTCCAGCTAATGAAAATACAAATTGATTATCAGACCTGCATGCACTCCAGTGCGTCCTAATTGGAAAGTGAAACATCTGACTCTATTAATCCACATCAAGCCCTGCTATATATCTAATGGACTGTATTTCAAACGCACTCTGGTTTCATCAGCACTTAAAAGGAAATGAAGTGTGCCAAGTCATTTCTAGCTAGAACAACTTATAGACCTGCAATTTACTAGCACTCTGTATGAACAAAATGATATCTGGAGTTAGGTAAACCCAGTTAAAAAAAACAAAGCAAAATAAATGAAATTTTTTAATATGTTTATATGAAGAAACATGATGGTTAAGCAAAGGAAAGGCTTTTGTTTTCATGACTTATAATAGGGAAATTTTGTATCCAAATAAATTTTACTTAATGATTAATTATGTCCACAGCTAAAATAACCAGTTAATTGAAGACCCTTAAGATACCTAATGTCACGATAGTCTACCTCGGGCAGAAGCGGCGTGCGCATACGAGCGCAAAGCCGCCGTAAACACGCGCTGAAGGGAGCCAGGCATGCAGGTAGCCGAAGGATTTTATTTAAAGGTGCAGTACACCACAAAACAAGAGGTACAGAAATGACTACGTGACATCAAACAGACGACCAGCACCAATGACAAAAAACAATGGACATAAATACAAAAAGACACCCGACCACGTGCACAAGACAAACCAATGATAAAGCAGAGTTAATTAACGAAACTAATAAAGCACAGAACGTTAATTAACTAAAACGAACGGGACGAAACACGAAACAGGTGACAGGTGCCCTAGGCACCTGTTACATTACCCCCGCCCCTGCGGTCGCGCAACGGGGGGACGCGACCAAGAGGGGGGTCCTCCGCCCTCCTCGAGCGGGGCTCGGAAAGCGCCCTCGGGTGGACGCCCTCTGCGGGTGAGGCGTGCCGAACGCCCTCTGGTTGCAAAGTCCGGTGGACGCCCACGGCGGATCAGAAATGGGCCACGCCCTCTGGCTGCGTGGCGAGGCGGGCGCCCCCGTCGGACGAGGAGTGGGCCACGCCCTCTGGCAGCGTGGTCCGGTGGACGGCCACATCGGGCGAGGAGATGGCCACGCACTCTGGCTGCGTGGCGAGGCGGGCGCTCCCTGGCGGCGTGGCGAGGCGGGCGCCCCCTGGCAGCGGGGCGTGCGGCGTGCGGCCCCTGCTGCTCGGGGCGTGCGGCGTGCGGCCCCTGGACCTCGGGCTGGGCGGCGTGCGGCCCCTGCTGCTCGGGCTGGGCGGCGTGCGGCCCCTGCTGCTCGGGCTGGGCGGCGTGCGGCCCCTGGACCTCGGGCTGGGCGGCGTGCGGCCCCTGCTGCTCGGGCTGGGCGGCGTGCGGCCCCTGCTGTTCGGGCTGAGCGGCGTGCGGCCCCTGCTGCTCGGGCTGGGCGGCGTGACGCCCCCTGGGCTTCGGGATGGGCGGCGTGACGCCCCTGGGCTTCGGGATGGGCGGCGTGCCGCCCCTGGGCTTCGGGATGGGCGGCGTGACGCCCCTGGGCTTCGGGATGGGCGGCGTGACGCCCCTGGGCTTCGGGATGGGCGGCGTGACGCCCCTGGGCTTCGGGATGGGCGGCGTGACGCCCCTGGACATCGGGATGGGCGGCGTTACGCCCCTGGACATCGGGATGGGCGGCGTGACGCCCCTGGACATCGGGATGGGCGGCGTGACGCCCCTGGACTTCGGGATGGGCACGCGCGCTGGCTGGACCTCAGCGGGTTCACACGCTGGCAGGACCTCGGCGGGCACGCACGCTGGCAGGACCTCGGTGGGCACGTTTGCTGGGCGGATCTCGGCGGATTCGCACGCTGGCAGGACCTCGGCGGGCACGCATGCTGGCTGGACCTCAGCGGGTTCGCACGCTGGCAGGACCTTGGCGGGTACGCATGCTGGCTGGACCTCAGCGGGTTCGCATGCTGGCAGGACCTCGGTGGGCACGCACGCTGGGCGGGCCTCGGCGGGCACGCACGCTGGGCGGACCTCGGCGGGCACGCACGCTGGCAGGACTTTGGCGGGCATGCACGCTGGGCGGGCATTGGCGGGCATGCACGCTGGGCGGACCTCGCCGGGCACCTCGGGCTCGCCATCCTGCACACAAAACATGTACACCCCCACCGCAATGCCAAAACACACAGACATCTCAGACATGGGGAAGACGGACTGGACACACGAGACAGGGGGACACGGATCCACATCTACCCCCCCGAGTGTTGGCTCCGGTACCGCCCCCTCGCAGCGCGATCCAGACACAGCGTGGTCCGGCGCGGGCGCGTCACGTGACTGTCCCGCAAGCACACGTGCCACGCGTATGCTGCGTCTTAGCACCGCGCCGGCGCGCTCTGCGTCTGGATCTCGCCGCGGGGGGTTTAACAAACTGGACCGGAGCGTCCGTCCAGAACTCCTCAGAGTTGAGGAGGGTTCGTATGGGCAGAACATGCCCATACAGGTACGAGTCGCCCGTCTCATCATCGGAGATCGGGACCAAGTCCAGGCCCTCCTCAGCGCAGAGCGCTTCGTACCCGTACCTCCACATCCACTCATCATCGGAATCATAATCCCACATTGACATTACACTGTTCGAGCCATCCTTACGGCTCCGGGACGGTGGACTGCGCATAGCAGCGCACTCACGGACACGGCGGAACGCGCCGCGAGTACGAGGCTACACGGCCCCCGCAAAGAAAAATTTAAAAAAGTGCTTACCTGGGCTCTGGACTCCCCAAATTTCCTTGTTGGCTGGTCGTTCTGTCACGATAGTCTACCTCGGGCAGAAGCGGCGTGCGCATACGAGCGCAAAGCCGCCGTAAACACGCGCTGAAGGGAGCCAGGCACGCAGGTAGCCGAACGATTTTATTTAAAGGTGCAGTACACCACAAAACAAGAGGTACAGAAATGACTACGTGACATCAAACAGACGACCAGCACCAATGACAAAAAACAATGGACATAAATACAAAAAGACACCCGACCACGTGCACAAGACAAACCAATGATAAAGCAGAGTTAATTAACGAAACTAATAAAGCACAGAACGTTAATTAACTAAAACAAACGGGACGAAACACGAAACAGGTGACAGGTGCCCTAGGCACCTGTTACACCTAAAGCCATAACTTTTTTTATTTGATATTCCCCGGTTTAAAAACCATTACAGAGTTTAAAGCCTTTCTGTTACCAAGTAAGGGCGGCACGGTAGCTTAGTGGTTAGCACGTTTGCCTCTCAGCGCTAGGGATTCCCGGTTCAAATCCCCATCTGGGTAGAGTTTCCATGTTCTCCCCATGTCCGCGTGGGTTTCCTACGGGTTCTCCAGTTTCCTCCCACAGTCCAAAAACATGGATCAAGTCACTTGAGTTCTCCAAATTGACACATATAGAGTGGCTATGTGAGTGAGTGTGTGCCCAGCGATAGATTGGCAGTCTGTCAGCACATGTTTTAATATATAATCTATATATAACTAATTTGTAGGGCTGTATTCAACTACAAATTTTCGTAGTCGAATCTGATTCGTCAGATTTTCCCTATAGTCGACTGATAGTCGAATCAGTTAAAATTTCACCACAAGATGGCGCTATAAGTGAAGTTAAAATTTTTTTTTTTTTTTTATATTTTACTTGTTTTTCTAACAAAAGAAAACCTTTTTTTTGTTTTTCTTTTTTCTTCTAGAAATTAGGATGATTTTATTTGACAAAAGGCTATATATATATATATATATATATATATATATATATATATATATATATATATATAACGAAAACAAAGACATTTCATGTAAAAACTAATTGTCAGTTCTAAGCGATCACGCTACCGGAATGAGGAGGAAGCGTGATTTAAGGTAAACAGAAAAAGTTTATGTTCCGTGGGGGAACGCCCCACAAATGAACCACTGTCCGTAGGGAAAAACAAAAACAGAATAAACAAACGCCAAAGCGAGGCGCTGTGCACCGGTCAGTAGCGGTAGGGATCGCTGAGACGTAGAGGACGGGAACGCCGGACGGTGACGTCACTTATTACTCACGATCCTGTGGGAAGCCAGAAACCGAACTGAGCATAGGCGTGGAGTGCGAGCGGCAGCGGCACACCGAGTCTAGACGCACTCCGTGACCACCCGTGCAGCAGAACACAATCAGACCAACCATCAGATGAACAATCAAAACTCTGCGCTGAAGAGTCCGGGACGGCGGCTAAAGTAGTCTCTCCAGCCGAAGTGCACACCTGTAACTAATAGTCTGGAGAGGGTGAGCGATCCCGAGCGATATGAGGAACAGGTGTGTGAATGGGCGAGTGTGGAGCAGCACGTGGAGGAGAGGGGTGTGTTTGTTTACAAGGGAAAGTAGGTGTGTGCGGAGCGGCGTGTGGCGGCGAGTGACGTGACTGTATACATGAAGGAGTGGGCGTGTGCGGCGCGGAGGGAGAGGAAGCGGGGCGTGAGTGAGTATGTGTAACACTAATGCTTAGCAGCAGCCATGGACACCCCCATGTGGTCAAAATGGTACATTCGACTATGAGGTTCATAGTCGACTACGGTTCTCCGAATCGAATCGTCGAATCGTCGAATATTGCAGCTCACCCCTACTAATTTGAACCCTAAGCATTCGTCCACAGAATATAAGTAAAATATAAAGGTGTGATAATAAATTTTAATTGATGCCCCTATTTAAAGGAGGCTTTGGTTGTGCCCAATGGATTGATTTTTGTTTGCTGTGCTCTGTCACTGCCTGTCTCTGTGCTATAGTGCATTGTCTTCCAACCTTATTTCTCCCCTGATCGGACTCTGGATCCAGTACACCTCGCCCCATCAGCCATCTCAGCCGCTCAACTGCCTTTGTTCCAGGGATCGGCACCGCGTCCCGTTTAGGCCTCTCTCTGTGGTTTTCATTCCATGGTATGATTTTTCATTTTGGCCCTTTGTGTTTCATTTCCCCTTGTTTGCTTCATAAAGAAAATTGCAATAAACTGTTTTGTGTTTTATGGAGGGAGGTTTGGTCTGTTCTCGAGGTGTCAGACGCCATGACAGAATCCAAAGCCCCAGCCATTTTCCAGGCTTTCGTTAAAGACGTTCTGCACAATTTTTTAGAGGAATTTACCCTGATCTATACTGATGATATCCTCATTTATTCTTGTGATTGTGAGACCCATCGCCGCAATGTGCATATGGTATTGAATGATTATTGGAGCAAAACTTGTTTATTAAGGCCGATAAATGAGTCTTCTTTTAGGAGAAAATCTCCTTTTTGGGGTTTGACTTGTCACACCATTCTGGATTGGCCAGTTCCCACCACCATTCACGAGGTGCAGCATTTTTTAGGGTTTGCTAACATTTACTGCAAAATCATTCATTTGGAATCCGAAAGCGGATTGGGCATTTGCGAGCCTTAAATTTAGCTTTACTTCTGCTCTGGTGTTGTCTCTCCCTGACCCAGATAAATGGTTTGTGGTAGCGGTGGATACTTCATCACACGGGGTCAGGGTGGTACTGTCTCAGCACACCGGTTGCCGTTCCCTGCTTTAACCGGTAGCCTTTTTGATTATTTGTAGTTACTTTAATGAGGTTACTTTTTCGTCATATTTTTTCTGTTTTTGGTATTCCTGAGAACATTTTGTCCGATCGCGGTCCGCAACTCACTTCCATTGTCTGGAGAGCATTTTTTGAGAAATTGGGGACTTCAGTGAGCCTCTCGTCATGTCAAATCCCCGAAGACTAATGGGCTCTGCAAACGGGCACATCAGGAACTGAAAATTCCTTCACGTTTTGCCATAATAATCCTTCGGACTGGTCGCGCTACCTGCCGTGGGCGGAGATTGCGCAGAACTCTTTGCGGCATTCGGCTACAGGTATCACGCCTTCTCACTGTGTACTGGAGTATCAGCCACCTTTCAATCCCTGGGACCCTGAGCACTTTTCGGCACCAGTGGACGATTAGTTTCACTTTAGCGAGGAAATGTGCGGGCAGGTACATCTGCGCATCCAGGACGCTATTGGCCGGGTGAAGAGATTTGTGGCCCGTCCTCGTTTACAGCCCCGGTTTACACTTCAAGCAATAAAGTGTGACTCAGCTCTAGGAATTTTCGCTGTTGCACAGGAACACAGGGACTTTTACCTAGGTACGTGTTCTGCATACTTGATCGCATTAACAAGGTGGCTTACCGTTTAGATCCTCCCCCTGTGGGGAGACTACATCCTGTCTTCCACACCTCCCTCCTTAAGCCATTCTTTCAGGACCTCTTGACTACAGGTGGACGAAATCTGCTGGTACCAGTTCGGCCCAGGGAATTCCCGAGGTGTATAGAGTGGCGGAACTACTTGATTCCAGACAAGTTAGCAATAGCTTACACTACTTGGTGGACTGGGAGGGCTTTGGCCCCTGAGGAGCACAGTTGGGTGGGGGCCAATGCTATTTTAGACCCTCAGCTTATTGCGGACTTCATTTCTGCTCATCCTGACTGTCCTTCTCGCAGACCTACCGGTGCTCATATACCACATCTTTCTTCGGTTGGCACGCATGGTAAATTACCCGAGCTTTAATTGACGCCCTTATTTAAAGGATGCTTGGATTGTGCTGGTCGCGTTGGATTGATTTGCATTTGCTGTACTCTGTCACTGCCTATGCTAAAGTGCATTGTCTTCCAGCCTTAATTCTCCCTTGATTGAACTCTGGCTCCAGTATGCAAAATTTATTATATTAAACTTAATAAATACATTATTTGAATCTATTTAACTTAATTAGGTTATTTACCTTTTCTTTCAGCATTAACACGTTAATTTACACAAAAACAAGGTTCTATGAATCACATGCTGCTTTTTGGTTTATTGTGAGTTAATTATTTAGTGTTACAGTAGTTACTGTTGTTTGTGAAATTCCAGATTCAATCTGGTGTCAACCATCAGGCCAAAATTTAAAAATCCTATAAAGTACTTGTATATTGAACCTAACCTTTGCTTACAAATCCATGGGTTTGACATAAACTGGTCACTAAATCAGATTCTTAGAAAAATAAACCTTTTTGTTTTACTATTTTGTTTAACCAATTTCCCCACTTGACTTTAAAACTTGTTTTTATTGCACTGCAATAATAATGAGTTTCAATTCATTTATTCCAATTCAAAAGCTATTTATTCTGCAGAACCATGCAATACCCACAATAGTTGGTCTAGGTTGGTCAGATAATGGACCAAAACAAGTTTAAGCTATGTTAGAACTACCTCAGGAAAAAAGGATAAGATAGTAAGCTTGGAAACATGGAGAGACCATGTCTCCAGACTTAAAACCCATCAAGCTGGTTTGGGATGAAAGATGATCAAAATTGCTGCTATGATATTGTATGTATACCTTTTCACATTTATGGATAATTGCTGCTAAAAACACACCATTTACATTTATAACCGTGGCCATATTTTTCACATTGCGGCTCACACCATTAGTGGGCCACTTACACAGAAGGAGTTTCCTTCTATTTACTTAAATATTCCATGGAAAAAAATGCCACAAGAAAAGAATGCCACAAGAGTGGTTAACTGTTGTATCTACTCAAGAGGCTGTTTTGATTAGTTAAACATTTAGAATTCATTTTTGTATAGCTAATTTAACTCCAGTTGTGTTTTTGTACCATGTTTTCATTTCAGAGTGCAATGAGTCTTTGAACTGAATAGTTTCCAGTAAATAACTGGAAAATTGTGATGTTCTAAAACTTTTGACCGGTAGTGTATATACTAATCTCATATTTTTTAACGATTTGTTAGGTCACAAAATTTTACTGAAATTGTTATGTTAGGCAAAGCTATCAGATGTGGAAAAGTATTCCACACAATTATTTGTACACTGTACACATTATACAAGATAAACACATGTGGATTGTGGTGACATAAGACTGGTAAAAAAAATCTAGACTTCTTTGCTCTGTGGCACAGTGTAGCCAAAAAGACAGTCAGAGCTCAGGAATAACAAGGACTCAAACAGGAAGCAATCCTGACACTTTTCCATGTCACCCTAAGGCGAGAGTGGAGGACTTGGTCTTAATAATAAACCCTATGTATAGCGTGTCAGCTGTCTGGAGTCAGAATAAACCAAACAATCAATTGTGCTCGGTAGAAGAAAATATATTTAACAGAATGCCAGGTAAAAATCCAGGACCAGCTGGTGCTCATATACAGTAATAGTAATATGATTTTTCAGCAGAAAGTAAAACATCATAGAAATTGCATTGTTCAGCAAAGGCCAGTTGTGATCTTTCTTTGGGATAAGTGTTGGGGCTCTATGCATGATCATTAAGAGCTTCCACTTTGCTTATTTATAGACATCATGCTAAAACATGATAGGACCTACTTAAACTGTTGTACAAAAGTCAGACAAGAGGCTATTGAAAGATTGCCAATAAAGTTTCCATGTCTTCCCAACCTTGTCAATATACATTTGTTGCTGAGTGTCCTTACACAACATCATTTTAGTAAAATGCATATTCCAGTGATGGAAGTACATTTTGTGAGCCTTTATGTTATACTATCAATATTCCACCAGCTTATAAGAGTTCAGACTGCAATAATATTTCAGGAAATGAGTATCATTACACAGGACATTAAGGGCCTTCAGTTCATAAAGTTCAGCTTTCCTGCTGGTGACCAGCTAATTCTGCTAATGACAATTTCTAGCCACGAACTTATTGCCTTCCAGTTTCATATTTTTTAGGCGGCAGTTATTTCATGTTGAAGAGTACTTCCAATTCAAATTGAGAAATTTTGCCAAAGGCAGCCCATGCTGGCGCTTGAGAAATACCATCTTGGAATAATGAGCTCTGCACAGTTGTTACCTCATGCAGATCACTAAGCTACAATCCTTTCTTTAAGTTGATATTTAATAATTTGGAAGTAAAGACACTGTTAAAATTGTTGGGCTCCCTAAAAAATGTATGCTTTTGGGCCTTTGTAACAAGATAATAAATACACTTTCCTGTCATTTTTAATGAAAAAAAAAATAAAATGAATATAGAAGGTCTTGTAGGGTGTATATGGTGACACACCCACTGAGTGACCAGTTGCTAAAAGTGCTCTGGTTATTGGAAACTCCAATTCCAACTCCAATATTCTCAAGCTTAAACACGTGAAAATCCTTACCCCCTCAGAGACTCCTCCAACCATAGTCCGGTGCATCCCGGGAGAAGGGCTCCAGATGTCAGGACGAACCTCAAAGTGCTGGCTAATGCTAATCACTCATTCTCTAGAATAGTTATCCATGTCGGCATGGTGTTTGTATTAAGCAGTCAAAGATTACTAAGGCTAATATTAAAGAGGTGTGTGCAACTGCTGAAATGATTGACTACTCTGAACCAAGGCCAGGCAGCAGACAGAATGGCCTAACCAACTGTATGCGAACTGCCATGGGTCATTACCTACAATAACTAGGTCCCATCCCATTAAGACAGTTATGAAGTATTGCAGTGAGCAAAAAATAAAAAGAGTCCAAAAAGCTTGCAAAAAAATTAATAACAATACTAATTCTAGTAATGTAAGAAACACTTTTAGGTTAAAACTTGGGTTATTAAACATTTGGTCATCAAAATCAGCTGTAGTTCAAGAAATAAATACTCATAAGTTCCTAAATGTCCTCTGTCTGACAGAAACCTGGATTACGACCAATGAATACTTTAAACAATGCCTCTCCACCTGTTAATATATATATATATATATATATATATATATATATATATATATATATATATATATATATATATACTCATAAACCACATCTTAGTGGTTTCTCAACAATCTATAAAGAAAACATAGATGTAACACTTAATAATAAGTACGAGCCAAAATCCTTTGAAGTTTTTGTACTCAATATTAGCAGTTCATCTTCATTGAAGAAGAAAGCAAATTTAATGCAACTTGTTACTGTATACCGCCCTATATGCCTGCATACAGAGTTACAGAGTTTACTTAAGAATTTGGTGAATTTTGGGTTGCCCACTTTCTCCGTCATTATTTGCTATTTTCATTGAGCCTTTAGCGACTGCTATCAGGCAAACTACAGATATTAAAGGCATACAATGCAAGAATATAGAACATAAAATTAGTCTCTATGCTGATGATGTTTTACTTTTTCTTCAACATTCGGAGAACTCTCTATCTCAGGTTATTACATTAATTAACAATCCTCTTACTACCAAACTACAGTCAGAAAACATTGTATATTTGGGTATTAATATTTCTCCTACATTGGAAGACTTAGTAAAACTGAACCACATTCTGCTCTTAAAGAAAATTGAAGATGATCTCAATAGATGGAAATCACTACCCATATCACTGGGGAGAGTTGCCTCAATTAAAATGATGGTGCTACCTCGATTAAACTATTTATTCTCAATGACTCCAAATAAACCCCCACCGCACTGGTTTAGATCACTGGATTCGATCATCTCAAAATTCCTTTGGAAAAACAAAACCCCACGTATTAGCTTAAAATCATTACAGAAAACTAAAGCCAAGGGAGGTCTAGAACTTCCTAACTTTTATCATTATTTCTTAGCTAACAGGTTACAATATATTTCAAGATGGTTAAAACACAGCCCATTAGATGAATCCTGGCTAGACACTGAACAAGCTTTATGTCAGAATATCGAAATTTCGGATCTTCCATTCATCAGCCCAAATATAAAACGACATGTATGCTTTAAAAACATTAATATAAGCTCATCCCTGACAGCATGGTGGGAGTTTCTTAAAATGATTAAGTCTTCAATAATCCCATGCAAAAAAACACCCATCTGGAACAATCCTGACATCCTACAACAAAATACTATGTCAAACTTCCCAAATTGGAGAAGTAACGGAATTGAATACCTGGAACATATTTTTGAGGGTATAGATTTTATACCATTTGACAGATTAATAACACAATATGGCATAAACAAAAAACAATTTTTAGAATATCAGCAAATTAAATCTATAATAAAAAATAAATTTAAGCTCAATAACACTAGATTAGAAACACCATTAGCTGTTTCAGAATTTATTAATCTTTAACCCCCCAAATTACTATCTTAAAAATAGATCTTATGTGATTTTCATGGCCTTATGTATCGCAAAGAAAACTATACTTACGAATTGGAAAAACAAAAACGCTCTTAGTATTAATTAGTATAAAAATCTTTTGTTAGATCACATTAGTCTTGAGACAACCTCTGCTACCACATCAGATCCATCTTTTTGGGCTTCCCTGATTGACTCGATCACGTAGGGTGGGTGGGGGGTCTCGTCCTGCGGGCGCCGTGGCTGATGTTGGGGGGTGTTGGGGTTTGGGGGCGTCCGGGGGAGCCTGGGGGCTGGGTCGGTGGGGGTACTTGGGTGGGGGCGCTGCCGCCCGCCGGCCGGGGCGGGCCTCGTGGGGGGTGGGGGGTGGCCTCTAGTGGCTGCGTGCGGGTCTGGAGTGGTTGGTGGCCGCGGGCGCGGGCTCAGCCGGCGGCCTGGCTGCCCTGGGGTGGATTCGGGGTGGGCCCGGTGGGGTTGGGGCTGTGGGGGTGGGTTGCCCCCGGGCTGGGGTCCTGGCCGGGCCTGGGGGGCCTGGACCCGGGCGGGCATGTTGCCGGGGCTTTGCCGGGGCATGCCTCAGTGTGTGGCCCCTGGCTGGGGGTCTTCGGTCCATTAGTGGGCTGTGGGTCTCATTGGCCGGGGGGGCTCTGGGTTGCGGGGGGGAGGTGTGGCCGGGTGGGGGG